>VZQC01002875.1:2816857-2820452 GCA_009823505.1 Rhizomys pruinosus
GTTCTATATCCACTTTAAATATTTCAATGTCCTCAGCTTCTCCGCTGGGGCATTGGCAGCACTGTCAGTTTCAAATATATGTATAGCACACTGATATGATTTTTGTCAAAGCCATTTCTTACCTCCAGGACATAATTAGATGACATTTATGGATTTCAATTAAATGTGGCTAGAATCCACATGAACATAAGTGGTCTGTGTCAATTTTGGACTGAAGAATTAAGAAAGAGGTAGATACATCTTTCCTAAGCTCTCTTTTTTTCCCTTTTGCTGGATGAATAAAGAAGATGG
The DNA here is from genome assembly GCA_009823505.1 of Rhizomys pruinosus. Taxonomy (NCBI): domain Eukaryota; kingdom Metazoa; phylum Chordata; class Mammalia; order Rodentia; family Spalacidae; genus Rhizomys; species Rhizomys pruinosus. Next base: position 2,817,149 of record VZQC01002875.1, read on the forward strand.
AGCCATATGACAGAAGGAACCTATCCATCCATCAGAATGGCAATATGGAAAACTGCCTGCCAACCAGGACTACTTGCTTAGATTCTATGGGATGCCAGGTTTAGGGGGTCTGTGTATTATAGCTGTTGACTTTACTCATCCAAACTAATATGGACTTCTTTCTGGAAAACACAGCCAATGGTTAACATTGTATGATTGTAAGAAATAACTGGCTGAGTTGCTTTCCCAGCTTACTAAGGCATTTAGAGACTTTTACACAGAAAAAGAAAATTCCCTCTCAGATGCATATTCAAAGTTCCATGCCATACTGTGTAATTACCATCATAAAGCTAGGATTCAGAGCTAGGCTTTGGTCCTGATTTGTCTGGGTCTTAGCTACTGGGTTGTACTTTATTCTGGGAATTCAAACTTCTATTAAAATGAGAAGACCCCTCCTAAAGCAAAACAAAGAAAGCAGAGCCTTCCAATCATTTTGGGAATACTTTGCTGAACTAGTTATCAATACAAAGGGACTGTGTTCTAGAGTTGTGGACTCCATGTGCAAACCTGGCATTTATTCTTTATCCTTTCTTCAGCTCTTAACTGAGGGGCCAAGAAAAGTCTACACTGAGTTCAAAAGCTGCCAGATATAAAATGCTACCATTTTTTGCCCACTGATAACATACTAAATTTCAAAAGACATAATTTGATTCTTCATGTCTAATTAGAATGTCTGTTGTGGAAGTCAAGAGAAGAATTCTATTGACTGCTAGAAAATAACTGTAAAGTCATATTTCCCCTTATACCTGAACTATTAAGAGACTTAAAAGTCCTATGGTATAACTTTTCCCTTAACTTTTTATAATGTTGTGTTCTATTTGTTCAGGTGAAGATTTGAAGCTTGGTCAATGATAAACTGGGCAGTACACATGGAAAACAAAAGATGATTTTTATTTCAGAATGGTGACCCACTCTCTGATGACTCAAAGCATCTCCACAAACCTAGTCAGAATTGTTTTCTTACTAGAGCTGCGGACATAGCTCAGTTGAGAGAGTGCCTGCTTTACAAGCACTGGCTCTGGGTTTAGTTCTAAGCACTAGAAAAAATGATTTTGTTATTTTTTAGAAAAGACAGAATGCCTTACTTCACATATACAACCACTTTTCCATCAATACCAATTTCCTTAGAAAATTAGCAATCTTAATGGATTTCATTTTTACCAGTTCTATAACTATAACTTTCTGAAAATGTTAGTTTGGGAAATCTATAGGGGAGTTACAATAATATACTTCCTTCAAGGCATAAAGAAATACAGAGAAATGAGGCTATTGAGTGCTTAGCTTATAAAATACACAGAGAGAGAGAGGCTTAGCTTATAAAATACAGAGAGAGAGAGAGAGAGAGAGAGAGAGAGAGAGAGAGAGAGAGAGAGAGAGAATTGGCTAAGAATCACAAACTCAAAGTTAAGAATATAAAGAAGCAAAAAAGCTGACAAATGAAAAATCACAGAATAGAAAGTAGTGGATTGGGAGCAATTGAGAGGTCTGTGTACCGGGTACTCAGCTCTTATTGGCTAGATTGTGGAAAAAGCCTAAAAATTCTCAAGAGAAATAATAAATATCTTAATGTAAATCATATCAGTACCAAAATAGCAATAGTTTATTAAGATATTTTAAAACTCCAACAGCATATTTTTTATAGGCTACTAATTTACAACATCTAAGAGAGGTTAGTGGCAGTAATGACATAAGTGATGTAAATGAGAGACTAATAAGTTTGTGAAATGCAGACATGTCAACATAGGTAATTTTGGAGTCTAGGAAGTCAGGAATGTGAAAATATTTTATTTATTTATGGTTAATATTTTGTCATTTTTATTTAATGTGTATGAATACATTGCCTGTATATATGGAAGTGTACCCATGTCATGCAATGTCCACAGAGGTCAGAAGAGGGCATTGGATCACCTGGAACTGGAGTTACAGGATAGTTGTTAGCTGCCATGTGGATGCTGGGACTTGAACTTGAGTCCTCTGCAAGAGCAGCCAGTGCTCTCAGCCATGAACATATTCTAATAAAACTAATGTCAACCATTGGTGCTAGAACCTGTTAAAAGAGTACACGTATTCACAAGTGAGATGGTAGGCTTGTAACTTAAGAGTAAGACCGTAAGTTTGTTAGAGCTGAGCTACCATAAGATATTATAGAGCTATCTTTACAGAAATCCAGTGTTTAGGAGTGTTTTAGGTAATATGTGTAAATATGGCCAATTAAGCAATCTGAAAGAAATGGTTTTCAAGAACCACCACTCTCCTTCTATTCGCTTAACAGTTTTCAATTGCATTCATTTGAAGTGCCAAGTAATTTGCTAGTTGTACTGATTTCCATGCTTAAATGACATCTGCTAATTCATTCAGTTTCACAAGCATCCTAAGAGGAAAAAAGGGATTCCAGAGAGTCATTATAGCTGGTGCTGACGGTGGAGTCTTGCTTGACTCAGGGAGACCCATATTTGCTTTATTGGTTTAGTGGCCTTTGGTAACACTCTCTGGCATTCCAGAGGCCATCTGTACACTTGCATGTGTGGTCTCAATACATCCCTCCCATGTTAACGTCAGGTCTTTGGCAGCAGGGTCTTATTGCCTCTCCTCCTGTAGGTATCCCAACCTAGAGGCAAGGAGCCCTTACCTTTTGTGGGGCCTTGGATCCCCTGGCCAACATCCACCTGGTAGAACAATCCATTGCTGATGTCAGAGCTCCTGTATTAATATATTTTGCCTGAGTGCATAGCCCTAGGACTTTAGTATTATATTTGGTTCTGAACAGAGAGTAATCCCTTCCACAGTTCCCATGTCTAGTAGTCAATTAAAGAAAGCAGTTTTACCGGTTTTATAAGAGATTACCTCTACAATAGTTGTCTCCAATTTACAGTTGGGGAGCGACCTCATCATTGTCATATTTCTCCTTGTTCTATGGGTGGGAAGGCAAGGAAGTCTCTCATATCAGAACCTTTGTGGCACCTAGAAGGTAAGTTTCATTAGGACTCATTATAACTAGTTGTTACATGTAGGATCCACAGAGGGGTTCGATGTTTATGGCAATCTGAGGCTTTTCTTCCTTTGAATGTTCAGACGGGTCAGCCTTTCCGTTGCCACTTTTTGGTACATCCTACTCAATGCAAACCTGTATCTTTTCTTTCTCAGCCGTTAAGTTGGTGACGTTTTGTCCTGTTGGAACAAACAAATCTTTTCCCATAGTTAGTTTTAAGATTTGAATTGCAAGGGTTTGATGAAAAGGTTTCATGTCTTTCTGTATCCCCCCCCC
>VZQC01002875.1:2822563-2852797 GCA_009823505.1 Rhizomys pruinosus
TTTGATTACATTGAGGAATGATCTCTCCAATCCAATTCCCTCTAGGATTTTAAGCATGAAGGGATGCTGGATTTTGTCAAAGGCTTTTTCTGTGTCAATTGAGATGATCATGTGGTTTTTGTCTTTCAGTCCATTTATATGCTTGATGATATTTATTGATTTTCATATGTTGAACCATCCCTGCATCTCTGGTATGAATTCAACTTGGTCATGATGGATGATGTTCTTGATGTGGGTCTGTATGCAGTTTGCAAGTATTTTGTTGAGAATTTTTGCATCTGTGTTCATTAATGAGAGGGGTCTATAGTTCTCCTTTTTGGTTGTATCTTTCCCTGGTTTTGGTAATAGAGTGATGCTGGTTTCATAGAAGGAATTTGGGAGAATTCCCTCTGCTTGAAACCTTCTGAACAATTTGAGTAATAATGGTTATAAGTCTTTTTGAAATGTTTTATAGAATTCTGCTGTGAAAACATCTGGGCCTGGCCTTTTTTTAGTTGGGAGGTTTCTTATTATATTTTCAATTTCTTCATATATTATGGGTCTGTTTAAGCTGTCGATCTCTTCTTGGTTGAGTTTTGGTGATTCCAAGGATTTCAGATATTCATCCATTTCTCCTAGGTTTTCAAACTTAGTAGAGTACAGGTTTTTGAAGTATTCCTGTATGATTGTCTGGATCTTTTCATTGTCTGTTGTGATATTTCCCCTTTCATCATGGATTCTATTGATTCAACGTTGTTCCTTCTTTCTTTTGGTTAACTGGGCTAGAGGTCTGTCTATCTTGTTTATTCTCTCCAAGAATCAACTTTTGGATTCATTGATTTTTTAGTATGGTTTTCTTTGTTTCTATTTCATTGATTTTTGCTCTGATTTTTGTTATTTTTTCCTGTCTGTTGCGTTTAGGGTTCATTTGCTGTTGTCTCTCAAGTGTTTTAGCTGCAGTGTTAGATTGTTCACTTGTGCTCTTTATGTTTTTCTAATTTAGGCACCCAGGGCTATAAACTTCCCTCTTAGGACTGCTTTTAAGGTATCCCATAGGTTTTGTTGTGTCGTATTGTCATTGTCATTCAGTTCCAGGAATGTTTTTATTTCTTTCTTTATCTCTTCTTTGACCCATTCATTATTCAAGAGTGTGTTGTTTAGTCTCCATGTGTATTTATAGATAGTAGGGCTTATCCTGGTGTTGATATTGAGCTTTATTGCGCTGTGGTCTGATAGAATGCATGAAATTATTTCAATCTTTTTGTATTTGTGGAGTTTTTTTCTGTGTTCCAGTATGTGGTCAATTTTGGAGAATGTGCTGTGGGATGCTGAGTAGAAAGCGTATTCTCTGGTATTATGGTGGAATATTTGGTAGATGTCTGTGAGGTCCGTTTGGTGTATCATATCATTCAGTTCAATTGTCTCTCTGTTTATTCTTTGTCCAGTTGACCTGTCCGAAGGGCTCAGTGGGGTATTGAAGTCCCCTACTATTAGTGTGCTGGGTTAATCTGTGTCTTGATGTCCTGAAGAATTGTCTTTATAAAGTTTGGTGCACCAGAGTTTGGTGCATATATATTCATAATTGTGAAATCTTCTTGGTGAATTGTTCCTTTGATAAAAATGTAATGGCCTTCTTTGTCTCTTCTGATTTCTTTTACTTTGAAGTCTATTTTGACTGATATTGAAACAGCAACTCTTGCTTTCTTTTTGGTACCAGTTGCTTGGATTATTTTTTCCATCCTTTCATTTTAAGGTGGTGCCTATCCTTGAGAGTGAAATAGGTTTCTTGTAGACAACATGTAGATAGGTTCTGTTTCCTAATCCAGTCTGCGAGTCTATATCTTTTGATTGGGGAGTTTAGTCCATTAATATTTAAGGTTATAACTGATAGATGTGTGCTGCTTCCTCTTACCTTATTATCCATTTGCATTTTTGGTCTAGGTTTCTACTCCTGCAGTTATGCTTTTATTAATTTCTCTTTCTAGGTGTCTGGGGATAGTTGCTCCTCTCTTCTGTCCTTTGAATTGCTTCAAGTATTTTCTGAAGGGTTGGTTTTCCAGACATGTATTCTTTCATCTTTTTGTGTCATGGAAGACTTTTCTCTTTCCTTCAACTATAATCAACATTTTTGCTGGGTATAGTAACCTGTGTTGGCATCTGTAGTCCTTTAATAATGGGAATGCTTTGCTCCACATTCTTCTTGCTTTCATAGTTTCAACTGAGAAGTCAGTTGTAATTCTGATAGGTTTCCCCTTGTATGTAACCTGTTGTTTTTCTCTTGTGGCTTTCAGAATTTTGTACTTGTTTTGGGCATCTAGCATTTTAACTATGATATGATGTGGAGAGTTTCTTTTCTGATCTTGTCTGTTAGGAGTTCTATGTGCTTCTTGTATTTGTATTGGTTTGTGTTTTTTAGTTTGGGGAAATTTTCATCTATTATTCTCTTGAAGATCTGATCAATACCATTCTCTTGGGATTCTTCTCCTTCCTCTATCTCTATGATGTGGAGGTTTGATCTTTTCATAGCGTCCCACATTTCCTGGTTGTTCCACTTTTGTATATTTTTAAATTTTTCATAATCTTTAGTTGAGGTTTTTAGTTGTTCTGTGTTATCTTCCAGGTCTGATATTCTTTGTTCTGTTTCTTCCATTCTAGTTCTGAGGCTTTTTCCATTTGTTTCCTCTTGATTGGCTGAGTGTTTGATTTCCTTTTTCATTTCATCCTGTGATTTCTTTAGTATTTCCAATTCCTTTTGGAGCTTCCTGTAGCTCTGTGCTTTGCTGGTTGGTTTCCTTTTCTTTTTCAACATGGGATCTTTTCAGTGTTTGCACTTCCTTCAGGAGTTTGTCATTTTCTTCCTCTAGTTCTTTCTGGTGTTTGTCATTCTCTCTCCTAGATCCTTCTTGAGCTTTTTATTCTCTCTCCTTAGTTCTCTGACTTGTACTTTATATTCTTTGATTTCTTCGAATATGTCTGAAATTTTTCCTCTAAGATCTGTGTCCTGGGTTATCCCCAGGGGGATCCCACTGTAGGAATCTCCCACAGGGGTGGTAGAGCTTGGTGTGGAATTATCCTGCACCTTTCCCATGTTGTTCGTTTGTTGGGTCCCTGGCATGTGGGTTTCTCTTTGCATGTATTCCAATGAATCCCAAATGCTTCTTCACTGTGTTGAAGGCTTGCTTTGCTTGCCTCCTTCAAACACCTTCATTGTTTGTTTATTTGTTTTTCTCCTTGCTTATGGAGTGTTGTCTTGTCTGAGTTTTAGGCTTTCTATTGGAAGTCTAACTCACTCTTCTCTTTCTGTTCTGAAGGTTCTCCAAAGAATCCACTTGGATACTCCCTCTGCAATTCCAGTTTAGCCCACACCTCCATACTCTGTGCTTCAGGTGGTCCTGAGAAATCTGCAGCTCTGTGCACTCATCTTTGCATTTTGTACTACACATTGGTGTTGAACAAGTCTGGAAGAAGAGACTTTCTCTCCAAAGCAAACTAGCTTTGCTTCTTCCAATACCACATCTGAACTGGTAATGCTGAGTGACTCTCACAAGTCACTGCAGTTTTCTTGAGGGAATACAGTTCCGTGGGGCCTTGTCTGTAGGTATGTGGCCTTTCTGTAAAAATGTCACCAAAGTGAAGAAGACTGAGCATCTTCCCTTTCACTCTTGAGGACTTAAGGATAAAATATACTAAAATAATTATTGTCCACATGGGTAAGAGACAGTGCAGAAGTGTGATCCCTGAGAGGGAGAAGTAAGTGAAGCATGCCTCAGGACTGCATGGGCTCACTGCTTAGAGCTTCCAGGCTATAGTTCGGGAAGGAGTGGAGGAGACAGACACTGGGCGAGTAAGCTCAGTTAATAGGAGTTTGTGAGGCAGGGCGCTAGAGAGGAAGAGCTATCCTGGGAGAAGTTTCCAGGTGTTAACAACACAGTGCCCTCTACTCTTCACACGTCTGAAGTGAAACCATTGATAACAAAATAACATTCAGAGCTCACAGAGGGTATAAATAGTTCATAATCAGACTTGGAAAAGAGCGAGGCAATGCAGGAGGATTCTAAAGATCATGCATAGATATGGGATTCAGACCCATCCCAATGAGCTAAATCATGTCCCAGAAGCACCAAAATGACCTATAAACAAGTTAATTGGATGCTTGATCAAAGTCCAATATTCAAGAAAACCCAACGTCCATCATTTTCAAACATTTTTTAAAAAGCCGACAATAAGACATTCAGATAAGCACAAAAATAAAATTTACAAGGAGAAGAAAATTCAAATAATCTAGACTGAAGGTGTAGAATATTAATGAGAGGAAAAGGGGGGATACGGTGATTATAAGTAGAAGAGAATTCCTGTAACTTTGAGGCCAGTCTTGGCTACATAGTGACTTCCAGGTGAGCCAGCTCACACAGGAAGACTGTCTAAAAATACCTTTGCAGGTCAAAAAGATAGAGAAAAACATGAACTGAAAGGGGGGATTGATTCGATTATGAAAGATCTGACTTATTTACATATGAGATGAAAGATGTAAAACATGGAAAAGAAAAACACACTAGGTAGGATTAATGGAATATTAGAGATTTTTCAGTAGAAAACATTAGTGAACCTTAAGATAAATTAATAGAGGGGCTGGAGAGATGGCCTAGCGGTTAAGAGCGCCGACCGCTCTTACAGAGGACCTGGGTTCGATCCCCAGCACCCACATGGCGGCTGAGAACCGTCTGAAGCTCCAATTCCAGGAGAACTCCAGTTCCAGGGGAATCCGAGACCCTCTTCTGACCTCTGCGGCGTTGCACGACACGGGTGCACAGACTTGCATGCAGACAGTACATTCATACACATACAGAAATAAAATTAATAAAAAAAATTAAAAAAAGATACATTAATAGAAACAAACAGGCATGGTGGTACATGTCTTTAATCCTAGCACTCAGGAGGCAGAGGCAGGCAGATCTCTGGGAATTCAAGGCTAGCCTGTTCTACACAGAGAGTTTAAGGCCAGCTGGGGCTACAGGGAGACCCTGTCCCAAAATGACAAAAAAAATTAACAGAAACAATAAAAAGACAAGCACAGAGAATACAAAGAGAAATGATTAGCATGTCAACAGGACACAAAGTGATTTGAACAGTAATATAGATTGGTTTAACATACAAGAAATTAAAATACCAGAAAATACCATGGAAGTGAATTTTTGAGATTTGATTCAAATTATAAACTCACTGATCCAAGAAGCCTAATGAACCCCTAAAATAAGGCTATAACAAATGAAATATATTAATCATTTCCTGAAATCTCAGTGCTTTAAACATGCTAATTAAAAACTGATGATTAAAGTTGGTGAAAAAGCAAAACCTTGCTAACCATGAAAATCCCATTTTAAATATAAAGACACAGGTTAAATGTAGAAAGGGAAAATATTAACCATGTGAATTCAAACGAAGGAATCTACATGTGGCAATATTAATTTCAGATAAAAAAGCAAATTAAACCCAAGTATGAGAAAGAAAATGTAAGGTAATACTAGTAGAATAAGTGAAAAGCAAAAAATAAAATAATAGAAAAACACCATAAAAGTCAATAGTTGATTCTTTATAGGTTACAATGTATAAACCATCCAGGATGGATAAGTAAAGAAAGAAGTCAAGAATGATCAATTTCATGAATGAGTAATGTGATATCATAACAGATACTACATAAATGAAAACAAATGTAAAGGAGTATTACTAAAAATAAATACAAATAAGCTCACAAATTTAGATTAAATCACATATTTCTTCAAGGAAGAAAAAAATGACTTAATGAGCCTTTTATCCATTGAAAATATTAAGCTTGTACTTAAAATCTTCCTGTAAAGAAATTTGAGGCCCAATATGGCTTCAGAGAGGTTTTAACCAGAAATTTAGAAAAGAAATAATACATTTTTTACATAACTCTCTCCAGTAAATAGAACAATTTAATTATATAAGACCATCATTATCTGGATATCAAAGAAAAACCAAACCCCTAGATGTAAAGGAAATCACAGACCCTAACTTTCTTGAAGAGAGATGAAAAAATTCTAAAAATTATTCAATAAATCAAGTATAGCAACATTTAAAAATGCATATGCATTATGATGAAGTGGAGTTCTTCATCAGAATGCAAGGTTATCGTATTATTTGAAAATCAATAAATTGTATTAAATTATTAACCATAATTTAAAGTCAGAATTGTTTTACTTGAAGAAGCTCTTATCAAAGCTTAGATCTTATTCATAATAAAGACCTTTAATCTCCAGGAGAAGGAAAATTCTTCAACTTTTGAGAAGGCATTTATGACAAACTAAAGTTTCTACAATACCATACATAATGTTGAATGATTGAACACCTCTTCCTCCAATTTGGGACGAGACAAGAATGGATGGTATCATAACATATTTAACATTACCATGGGAGTCACAGCACTGAAATACGGCAAGAAAAAAAAAGCACATACAGACTATAAAGGAAGAAAAAATGTTACTTATTAATGTTATAATTACCTATGATGAAAATCTAAGAGATTGAAAAAAATCCTATAGGGTCTGGAGAGATGGCTCAATGGTTAACAGCACCAGCTGCTCTTGCAGAGGACCCAGTTCCAATTCCCAGAGCCCACATGGCAGCTAACCACTGTCCTTAACTCCAGTTCCAGGGGATATGGTGCCCTCTTCTGACCTCCACTGATATTGCATGATCTGCGTGCATGGGTGCACATAGACGCATGCAGGGAATACACTCCTGTGCATAAAATAAAAATAACAAAGTAAAATAGTTTAAAAATATTATGGCAGTCACAACTGTGCTTAGAAAATCACAGGTGTGAGGTCAGTATATCAATAATAGTTGTATTTCTTATAGTATGCTCAAGCAATTAGAAATCAAAATTGCATAAGAATACTATTTGTAAAACAGAAATATTTGATAGGGATACATTTAACAAAACAATGATCTCTAGTACCTCATAGTGTGGTCTTATTTGGAAAAAGGGTCATTTCAATTCAGCTGGTTAAGATGAGTCAGAACTGGAGTAGGCTGGATCATTAATCCAATATTATTGGTGTTCTTATAAGAAAATAGTCATGTAGAAGGTGAGATGGCTCAACAGGTAAAGATGCTTGCTGTCAAGCCTGACAATCTGAGTTTGATCCTTGTGACCCCATGGTGGAGGGAGAGAATTGACTCCCAGAAATACCCTTTGACTTCTACAGGTGTGCTGCTATGTCACATGTGCATACACACACACACACATACACACACACACACACACACACACACACACACATATATATATATATATACACTCAAAGAAATAAATTTAATAAGAATGATAAAAGAAAACAGTCATGTGATGATAGAGGGAGAATTACAGGTAAATATAGAGGCAGGGAACGGAGTGACATGTCTACAAGGTGACAAATATCAAGGATTGCAGGGGAGTCCCAGGAGGGAAACATAGAATGAGTCCTTCCTGCAGAGCCCTCAGAAGGCACCATTACTGCTGATAGCTTGATTGTGGACTTCTAGTATCTGGTACTGTGAGAGAATAAATGAGGTTGTTTGGGGCTCTCTAGTTGGTAGTATTTTGTTTCAGCAGCCCCATGAATCTAATACACACTAAGTACCTATTACGTGGACTGTCCAATTCCTTTCTTTTTAAAATTTTTAATTTTTTATACAAGATTACATTACAAATCAAACCTAGACCTGTGTCTCCCTCCCTATCCCCCCACCCCACCAGAGCTCATGCATTCTTCCAAACATGTTTTTCATCTTTTTCTCAGTCTTTCTCAAAATTCTCCATGCAGAAGTTGACTGTTTCAAGAAGTTCACCATTTCAGTCAGTTCTTTGACACAGTCTTTTGTTGTTGTTGTTCTTTCCAATATGCATCACTCCCAAATACTTGGACAAAAGTTCAAGAATCCCTGCATAAGAAGTACTTACAACTAGGAAATTGGTGCTAGCATCCACAATGATGGATACCATTCATCATTTGTTTTTTTCTGGGACTCTGTTACTTCACTTAACATAATATCTTCTAGTTCCACCCATTTACCTGCAAAGTTCATGATATCATCTCTCTTTACTGCTGCATAAAACTCCACTGTGTAGATGTACCACATTTTCTCTATCCACTTGTCAGCTGAGGGGCACTTGGGTTTGTTCCAGCTCTTTGTTTTAAGGGGAAACCTTCCAATTCTTTTCTAAGAGCTTTGCCCATACTCCTCTTGGCTTAGAATTTTATTCACATTTCCTTGAAATACCACTCCTTGGCCTCAGGAAGTAGAACCCATGGACACTCACTGGACTATTATAAGTTGGACTTAAGGAATTTATAATTTACAAGTGTCAAGTGCAGAGAGCACAGATTGGGGATTTCCTAGGACCACCTGAAGCACAGAGTAGCGAGGCATATCCCCCCCCCCCCAACTGGAATTGCTGAGGGAGTGTCCAAGTGCAACCACAATAGTGATTCTGGGTAACAAGGCAAGGCAATAAATGAAACAGTGAACCTGAGACACTCTAGTCCCTCATCACCTAGCCCTATAAACAACCTAGAGAAACTGGTTGGCAGGAAACAGAGTGAGCACAGTACTCAGCAGGGTACAAACTGGGTTATTCCCCACCCCATTTTTTGGAGAACCGTCAGAACAGAAAGGGAAGAGTGAGTTAGACTTCCAATATATAAACAAAATTGAAAGCCTGAAACCTAGACAAGTCAACACTCCATAAACAAGGAGAAAAACAAACAAACAAACAAATGAACAAAAAATGAAGGCATCTGAAGGAGTTAAGCAAAGCAAGCCTTCAACAGAGTGAAGAGGCATTTGAGATTTGCATAGGAATACAGGCAAAGGGAAACCCACATGCCAAGGACAGGACAAAGGGACAACATGGGAAAGGTGCAGGATAATTCTACACCAAACTCTACCACTCTTGTGGGAGATTCCTACAGTGGGATCCCCCTGGGGATGGCCCAGGACACAGATCTTAGAGGAACAATTTCAGACATATTCAAAGAAATCAAAGAATATAAAGAACAAGTCAGAGAACTAAGGAGAGAGAATGAAAATCTCAAGAAGGACCTAGAGAGAGAGAATGACAAACACGAGAAAGAATTAGAGGAAGAAAATGACAAACACTGGAGGGAAGTGGAAACACTGAAAAGATCCCATGTTGAAAAAGAAAAGGAAACCAACCAGCGAAGCAAAGAGCTACAGGAAGAGACTGAGAAGCTCAAAAGGAAGTGGAAATACTAAAGAAATCACAGTATGCAATGAAAAAGGAAATCAAACACTCAGCCAATCAAGAGGAAAGGAAAGGAAAAAGCCTCAGAAGTAGAATGGAGGAAGCAGAACAAAGAATATCAGACCTGGAAGACACCACAGAACAACTAAAAACCTCAAGTAAAGATTATGAAAAGTTTAAAAATATACAAAAGTTGGGGCTGGAGAGATGGCCTAGCGGTTAAGAGTGCCGACTGCTCTTGCAGAGGACCTGGGTTCGATCCCCAGCACCCACATGGCGGCTGAGAACGGTCTGAAACTCCAATTCCAGGAGAACTCCAGTTCCAGGGGAATCCGACACCCTCTTCTGACCTCCGCGGCATTGCACGACATGGGTGCACAGACCTGCATGCAGACAGTACATTCCTACACATACAGAAATTAAAAAAAAAAAAAAATTAAAAAAAAATCAAAAGTGGAAACCCGGAAAGGTGGGACACTAATGAAAAAGATCAACCTCCAACTCCACAGCAAATAGGGACAGAGGAAGGCGAAGAATCCAAAGAGAATGGAATTGATCAAATCTTCAAAGGAATAATAGAAATGAAAAATTTTTCCCCCCAATCCTTAAAATAAGAACAAAAACCATTAAATACAAAGAAGCAACATCGAACCTCCAAACAGAACAAGATCAGAAAGAAAACTTCCCCACCCATATCATAGTTTAAAACACAGATTGCCCAAAACAAAAGACCAAATACTGAAGGCCACAGAAAAAAATGATAAGTTACATATAAGGGGGAAAACCCATCAGAATTACAACTGACTTCCTCAAGGCAAACTATGAAAGAAAGAAAAACCTGAGGTCAATTTTCTTTTTTTTTTGGGGGGTTTTTTTTTTTTTTTAAAGGACAATAGTAAACCCCAGGTTACTATCCCCAGCAAAAATGTTGATTAAGTTTAAAGCAGAGAGAAAAAATTTTTCCGTGCAATAAATAAGATCATAGATACTTTGTCTGGAAAACCAACCTTTCAAAGAAAATACTTGAAGCAATGTCAAAGGACCAGAAGAGAGAAGCAACCTATCCCCAGACACACTAGAAGAGAAATTAAATAAAAGCAAATAACTGCAGAAAGTAGAAACCCCGAGACCAAAGCAAATGGATAATAATGTGGAAGGAAGCAACACACACAACACACATATCAGTTTATAAACTTAAATATTAATGGACTAAAACTCCCCCAGTTAAAAGGCATAGACTGGGAAAAATTTTGGAATTAGGGAAAAAAGAAACCGCATCTATATGCTGTATACGAAACACTAGCAAGGATAGGCAACCAAACTTAGAGTGAAAGAGGATGGAAAAAAATATTCAAGCCGGGCGTGGTGGGGCCACATGCAGCGTTGTAAGCTCCTAGCCACTCGGGAGGCAGAGCAAGGCGATCTTTTTGTGAGTTAAAGCCAGCCCCTGGTACTTACAGAGTGAGTTCAGGCCAGCTTGGGGCTACAGGGAGAACCCTGTCCTTCCGAAAAGACCAAAACAAATATATATATATATAGATATATATATAGATTATATAATATCTATCCAAAGCAAAATGGTACCAAAAAGAAAAAGAGGGTTCACTGTTTTCAATACCGGGCAAAAAGAGACCTTCGAAGTGAAAGAAAATCAGAAGAACAAAGGGGCTCAAATTACATCTTTATCAAAAGGAACATTGAACCATGAAAACTTCACGGGTCATGAATAATATATAGCCAACAAACTCTGGTGCACCAAACTTTGTAAAGAAGAAAATTCTCCAGGACCTCGCACACAGATTAAACCCCAGCCATCATAGTACGGGATTTCACTTCTCACCCATACTGAGCCCTTCCGAACAGGTCAACTGGACAAAGTAAATAAACAAGAGAAGACATCTGAATTAATGATTGTGCTAACAACAAATGGGGACCTCACAGACAGTCCTAACCAATATTCACCTATACACAGAAGTAATATCTTTCTACTCAGCACCCCATGGAACATTCTTTCAAACATCAACCACTACTGGGACCACAGAAAAAAAAAACCTCCCCAAATACCAAAAGATTGAAATAATTTTCAATGCCTTCTATCAGACTTCCCACAGTGTGCACATAATGCTCAATATCACACCAAGAATAAGCCTTACAACCTCACAAGAACACATGGAGGGAATAAAACAATACCCTGCATAAGGAATGGGTCACCAAAGACGAGAATAAAAAAAAAAAAGAAATAAAGCATTCTTCGGAAACTGAATGACTATGGTAATGACAACAACCAACAAAACCTTATGGGATACCTTAAAACCAATCCTAAGAGGAATGTTTTTATAGCCCTGGGTGCCTACATAAAGAGCACAAGTGAACAATCTAACACTGCAGCTAAAACACTTGAGAGACAACAGCAAATGAACTCTAAACGCAACAGACAGGAAGAAATAACGAAAATCAGAGTAGAAATCAATGAAATAGAAACAAAGAAAACCATACAAAAAAAAAAAATCAATGAATCCAAAAGTTGGCTCTTGGAGAGAATAAACAAGATAGACAGACCTCTAGCCCAGTTAACCAAAAGAAAGAAGGAACAATTTCAAATCAATAGAATCCTTGATGAAAGGGGAAATATCTATCACAACAGACAATGAAAAGATCCAGAAAATCATATGGGAATACTTCAAAAACCTGTACTCTACTAAGTTTGAAAACCTAGGAGAAATGGATGAATATCTGAAATCCTTGGAATCACCAAAGCTTATCCAAGAAGAGATCAGCAGCGTAAACAGACCCATAATATATGAAGAAATTGAAAATGTAATAAGAAAACTCCTAACTAAAAAAAGCCTGGGCCCAGATGGTTTCACAGCAGAATTCTATAAAACATTTCAAAAACACTTATAACCGGGGCTGGAGTGATGGCCTAGCGGTTAAGAGCGCCGACCGCTCTTGCAGAGGACCCGGGTTCGATCCCCAGCACCCACATGGTGGCTGAGAGCCGTCTGAAACTCCAATTCCAGGAGAACTCCAGTTCCAGGGGAGTCCGACGCCCTCTTCTGACCTCCGCGGCGTTGCACGTCACGGATGCACAGACTTGCATGCAGACAATACATTCATACACATACGGAAATAAATAAAAAAAAAATAAAAAAAAAACAAAAAAAAACAAAAAAACACTTATAACCATTATTACTTAAATTGTTCAGAAGGACACAAGCAGAGGGAAATCTCCCAAATTCCTTCTATGAAGCCAGCAAACCAGGCAAAGATACAACCAAAAAGGAGAACTATAGACCCATCTCATTAATGAACACAGATGTAAAAACTCTCAACAAACTGCATACAGACCCACATCAAGAAGATCATCCATCATGACCAAGTTGGATTCATACCAGAGATGCAGGGATGGTTCAACATATGAAAATCAATAAATATCATAAAACACATATAATGGATTGAAAGACAAAAACCACATGATCATCTCAATTGACACAGAAAAAGCCTTTGACAAAAATCCATGATCCCCTCATGCTTAAAGTCCTAGAGAGAATTGGATTGGAGGGATCATTCCTCAATGTAATCAAAGCCATATACAGGAAACCCAGAACCAATATCATCCTAAATGGGGAAACGACAGAAGCATTCCCCTTAAAGGTAGGAACTCAGCAAGGCTGCCCCCTGTCCCCACTCCTCTTCAATATAGTGCTTGAAACACTTGCTAGGGAAATAAGGCAAGAAAAGGAGATTAAAGGAGTACTAATTGGAAAAGAGGAAGACAAGCTATCCCTATTTGCTGATGATATGGTTGTTTACTTAAGGGATCCTAAAAACTCCACCAGAAAACTACTAGAAATGATTAAGAGTTTCAGTAAAGTAGCAGGCTACAAAATTAACCTAGAAAAATCAGTAGCCTTTCTTTACACCAATAACAAGCAACTGAAGAAGGAATACAAAGAGACCTTCCCACTCACAATAGCCTCAAAAACAATAAGATACCTAGGAACAAACCTAAGCAAAGACACCAAAGATCTCTACAAAAAATTTTAAACTCCTGAAGAAGGAAATTGAAGAAGACATCAGAAGATGGAAAGACCTCCCATGCTTATGGATTGGAAAAATTAATATAGTAAAAAGGTCCATTCTACCCAAATTAATATACAGATTCAACACAATCCCAATTAAAATCCTAAAGAGTTTCTTCATAGGCTTGGAAAAAAGTCCTTAATTTCATATGGAAAAACAAAAGACCCCAAATAGCCAAAGCAACCCTGAGTGAAAAAAGCAATACAGGGGGGATCTCTATCCAAGCTTCAAACTATACTACAGGGGTAAAGTCATAAAAACAGCTTGGTACTGGCACAAAAACTGACCTGTAGACCAATGGAACAAAACTGAAGATCCAAACTTGAGCACATACAATTTTAGCCACCTCATATTTGGCAAGGGGGCCAAGAAGACACAATGGAGGAAAGACAACATCTTTAGCAAGTGGTGTTGGCAAAACTGGATCACCACTTGTAGAAGAATAAAGTTAAACCACTACCTCTCGCCCTGTACAGAAGTCAACTCCAAATGGATCAGAGACCTTAATGTGAAACCTAAAACTCTGAAGATTATAGAAGAAAAAGTTTGCAGCAGCCTACAAGAAAGACATAGGTGTAGGAAAAGACTTCCTAAATCGGACAGCAGCTGTGCAACAATTAAGGTTGACAATTGACAAATAGGACCTCATTAAATTCACAAGCTTCTGTACATCAAAAGAAACAATCTGGGCTGGAGAGATGGCTCAGTGGTTAAGAGTGCTGACTGCTCTTGCAGAGGACCCAAGTTTGATTCCCAGTACCCACATGATGGCTAAGACCTGTCTTTAAGCCAGGCATGGTGGCACAGGCCTTTAATCCTAGCAGGGGCAGGCAGATCTCGGTGAGTTCAAGGCCAGCCTGGTCTGCAGAGTGAGTTCCAGGCCAGCTGGGGCTATAGGGAGACCCTGTCTCAAAAAGACATCAAAACAAAACAAAAGAAAACAAAACAAAATCAAAAACAAAAAAGCAAAAGAAACAATCAAGGAAGTGAAGAGAAAACCCATAGAATGGGAGGAAGCCTTCACTGCAGATACATCTGACAAAGCATTGATTTCCAGAATATATAAACTACTCAAAAAACAAAGAAGAAAGAAAACAAATGACTCTCTCAAAAGATGGAGCAAAGAGCTGAACAGAGACTTCACAAGTGAGGAATTAGAGATGGCTGAGAAATATCTTAAAAAGTGTTCAACATTGCTAATAATTAAGGAAATGCAAATTCAAACCACTTTAAGATATCTCACTCTGATAAAACTGGCTAGGATCAAGTAAACAAATGATACCAAGTGCTGGAGAGGTTTTGGGGAAAGGGGAACACTCATCCACTGGTGGTGGGAATGTAAACTTGTACAGCCACTATGGAAAGCAGTGTGGAGAACCCTTGGAAGACTCAAAATGAGCCTGCCACCTGACCCAGTCATACCACTCCTGGGGTATATACCCACAAGACTCATCTCACCACAGAGATACATGGAGAGCCATGTTTATTGCAGGGTCTTAAGAGATAACTTTGTTCCTTGTCCTCAGAGGTCAACTAAGTCCCAGGGGACTATGCATGGGGGCAGCTCTTAAATGTCCTGCAAATACGAGTCACCAGTCTTCCTGTGCAGGGAGGTCTTGGAGATCCACTAATGGGACTTCAGCCAGTGTTCAGTCTATAGAGATTCTGCTCATGCTTCAAAAGGGAAACCTGGTCTAGCAAGACCTGACTTTGTCCTCGAGTGGATGGAACTGGTGATTGAAAAGCCAAAAGGAGCCAGGGGCTCCCTCCCCTCTCCAAAACCTGAGTGACCCCTGAGGCCCAGATCCTCAAGTGACCTTGAGAAAACAAAAACCTTGGTTAAGCTGGGCTAACTGCGTGTCCTTAAACATCCAAAAAGGAAAGTATAACCACAAATAAATAAATAGTAAGTCCTGAGAAATTGTACTTCAGGTATAAAACTTGAGATCTTAGTAAAAAGAAAAAAGTAAAAAAAAAATAATTAAAAAAAGAGCACAGTTGTTTTGCCTGTCTTACTGGCAAGTGCAACTACCCTGTGGCTGCCACTGCTTTTGCCATCCTTCAAAGACATGAGACAGGGGCTGGAGAGATGGCCTAGCGGTTAAGAGCGCCGACCACTCTTACAGAGGACCCGGGTTCGATCCCCAGCACCCACATGGCGGCCGAGAACCGTCTGAAACTCCAATTCCAGGAGAACTCCAGTTCCAGGGGAATCTGACACCCTCTTCTGACCTCCGCGGCATTGCACGACATGGGTGCACAAACCTACATGAAGACAGTACATTCATACACATACCGAAATAAATTAAAAAAAAAATTAAAAAAAAAAAAAAGACATGAGACATAGCTTTTCAACCTTCCAATATGGACTGAAGACTCATGTCTCTCCAAGAATCCTCCAAACCTTCAGTTCCAACTGCTGAGACATCCAACTTGTGGACTGAGCTACTACTGGGGTTTCAGCCTCTTCAGAATATAGACTCCCATTGTTTGACTACTCAGGCTCTATCATATGGAGACCAGTACAGGAAGAACAAGACAGGATGCAGTGCTTACTGGACCTCATTTGGTGACCATGGGAAGGGAAAACCCCAGTGTGGAACACAAGGGCAGAACTGATGGTGGTTTGGGCTTGCTAAGAAGGAGACTTCAAACATGACATCTTTCAGCCTAATAAAAAAAATCATAAGCTGAAGATGCTAAAACCAATGATATATGTGGCATGCATATGTGCATATTTTGGAGTGATGCATATTGGAAGAAATAACAACAACAACAACAGAAAGACTGTGTCAAAAACTGACTGAAATGGTGAACTTCTGCTTGAAACAGTAAACTTCTGCATCGAGAATTTTGAGAGAGACTGAGAAAAAGATGAAAAATATGTTTGGCAGAATGCATGAGCTCTGGTGGTGTAGGGGGGCAGAGATGGGGCATGGGTCTAGATTTGATTTGTAATTTTTTTTTAATTTTTTTTATTAATTTTTTATTTATTTCTGTATGTGTATGAATGTACTGTCTGCATGCAAGTTTGTGCACCCATGTCGTGCAATGCCGTGGAGGTCAGAAGAGGGTCTCGGATTCCCCTGGAACTGGAGTTCTCCTGGAATTGGAGTTTCAGACGGTTCTTGGCCGCCATGTGGGTGCTGGGGATCGAACCTGGGTCCTCTGCAAGAGCGGTCGGCGCTCTTAACCGCTAGGCCATCTCTCCAGCCCTGATTTGTAATTTTGTATAAAATGCACAGAGCTTCAGTAAAACATTGGCTTTGAAAAAA
Organism: Rhizomys pruinosus; assembly: GCA_009823505.1. Classification (NCBI taxonomy): domain Eukaryota; kingdom Metazoa; phylum Chordata; class Mammalia; order Rodentia; family Spalacidae; genus Rhizomys; species Rhizomys pruinosus. The sequence goes on from VZQC01002875.1 coordinate 2,839,169, forward strand.
ATTAACATGTATCTCCTAATGTACTGGAGTCTTTTAAGAACAGAGACATCATTTTTGGACATCCAACATCCTATGGGAGGATTATAAAGTCTGCTAAGATGCAGAGATCTGAATTTACACCCCATAGGGAGTGTATGATATAGGAAACTTTGGAATGACTCTAGAACAGGGTGGATAATATCTGGTTTAAAGTTCAGACTGTTATCTTTTCTCAGCTGCTGCATAATTTGGGAGAACCTGAAAACTAGACATTTACTCATATAAGTCTCAATACTTTCATCTATAAAATGGGAATAATAAAAATTTCTTTTTGATGGTTATGAGAAACTGTTGAAATAGTATAGGTAAATACATCTACATACATGTAGATGTTTAGTAATTATATGTCTTATTTTAATATAGAATACCATTTTAAAATGTATTATTTTAAAATATATTTATTAATTCATTTACAAGGCCATTTTTGTTGACAACATAGATAAGACTACAAAGGATAAAGTTAGAATACACATCTAGAAACAAAAGATCAATGATTAAAAAATTGATTTTAAAAGAGGCAAATATTCTTTGTCAATTGCTTACAGAATTACACAAAATCTTTCCATTTGGACTGAAACATTTACTATATTGTGAGCACACAACTTAAAGACAACTAGCCAGCACACCCACTCAGAGGTCTTTTACATCACTCTGCTCTTAGCTCATGTCCAGCAATTTGTCTGAAAATAGAAGGCATTTGTTGTCTTAAGCACTCAAACTTTTCAATCATCAGAGATGATGCTGAGACCATTAGAGTGAGATCCATTAGAACTGATGTGCTTTTATAGATTATCACCATTCCAAAGCAGCATGAATGGGATTCAGGATGAGCACAACAGTTCTTTATCTGAAAGTTTAGGTCTCCAAAGGAGAATCCAGTGGTTGAAAGCAATACCTAAGCTTATTATGGAGCTAAGGAGCAATGACTGCTCATTTTAATTGCTGTCTTTACTATTGGCTAGCTTCTGTTTCAGCTCCTCAGCTATTGCATGAGGAGAGTAACACTAGCTTTCTTGGAGGTATAATGGGGGTTAAATGAGAAAGACTTGTATAATGCTTAGGATAGTAAGTAGCAAACAGTAAGCCTCCAATAAATGTAAACTACTTATGTAACTGTTATTATTGTTGGTTATCTTAGAATTCTGCAAAGATATATCCCTTTCTGCAAAGAAACATCTGGGACAAATGATCCATGTCCTCAAACTGCCACATTTCCAGGAATAATTCGGGATTCAAGTATTAGGTTGTCAACCAATATGAAGCAATTTAGGGAGTGAATTATTCTAAACTTGCTTTGCCTGGAGTAGCCCTAAAATGTTCCCTTATGCCCAAAGTTTATTACTGAACATCTATCAGAATCATCTTGCACAAATTCCAAAGCACAAAGCTGTCAGGGATCCAGTCAACCCACTTGCAATCTCCAAATCTTCTTAACTCAGTGCTCAAGGAAGCCACCACCAACCACCTGAGGCTGGCAAAAGGGATCACATAGAGTTGTTTGTTATCTACAACACAAGACATTCCAACGTGAATAAAAGGATATAATTTCTTTCAAATAGTGCTATTGAGGGAGAGATGACAGCTCCTACTATAGAGACAAAGCATATTGTACCAAAATTAAATCTATGCAGTCTTAGGGTTAAGTTATGGAAGGATAAACCTTCTATTACCCAACAGGTTTTTAAAACTGGAGAAATATCAGAGTAGCTATGGGGAGTTTGTATTTAATTGTTCTTTGAATATAACACCATGATATTACTGTTTGTATAGAAAGCTATCTCATTACATAGTAGATTAGTGGTCCAAGGCAGAGCTGGCCATGGCATATGCTGGGAATAGCAAATAACCTCTTTAATCCCTGGAACTGCTGGTGAGGGTGCTTATGGCAGCCCTATTCCTGGCCATGAGCAAGCTCTTCTAATGTTCAAACAGATTTTTGGCAGCTATTTTCATTTTACCTCTGTGTACTGTGACCTGAAAAGTTCGGAAGCACTGACTTAAGAAACAGGTCCATGTTTTGAAGTCAAATCATTTGTAATAATGGCAAAGTTTAAGGACTAGATGGCTATTACACTTCCTATTCATGATGACTGACACATTGGTGTTCTAGGAAAGCGCGATATATATTCTTGACCTCTAAGCTCAGTCCTGGATCTGAAACTCTGTCTGAGGATTAGCTTATTTCTGCTTTTCCTCTTCTTCTTTCTCCTCCACCTTCCCCTCCTCCTCTTTCCCTTCCTCTTCCTTCTCTTCTTCTCTCTCCTTCTTCCTTCCTCATCCCTTTCCCAAGGGACACAAGTGCATCAAGGATTTAAGGACAGTTCAATAGTGAGAGACTGTCACAAATTACACCTGGGATGGCAGGGATCTTACAGGGCTCAGCTTACCCACAGACAGGACGAAGATGCCAGCATTTCTGAGACATCAGACACAAGAGAGCCTGGCTTTTCTAACTGAGACTACTAATAAAGTTATTCAGTGATTTTTTTTCTTTGCTTCTGTTTGGAGGCTCATTTGCATTTTCTACCAGGTGGCTTTTACACTCTGTAAATCTGTCCTTTGCTTCAGCCTCCTTATATTTCCTCCTGGTTCCGATTTCTACCTACTGGCCCCTGTGCACTGCTCAGCTTTAATTTCTGGAGCAAACTCTCCATCTCACTCCATTTTTTCCAGTTCATACTTCTGAGCATAAGAGTCCAGCTGGTCTTCCAGCCCCTCTGGACATTCTTCAGGCCCTCTCTCATGACAGTCATCAGTACATAGTTTGATCTTGTCACAAAAGTCTATTTAATGAAGGGCTCAATACACACACTTTCAGCGGAACTGTGATGAGTAGAAAATTTTTCTACATAAAGAACAGACAGTATATGTATAATAAGTCTGTTGAAGGAAACAAGGTTTTATGTTTCCACATATCAAAACGACCATGTAAATGAACCCATTATTTTATAAACAAATGTTTTTGACATTTCCTTCTCTTTCCATTTTTTCTATTTATTCCACCTAACTATCCATAAATCCACCATCCAATACATAGAAATACCTGAGATCTCCAGTGACTATCATTTTTTTTGTGGATGATAAACTTTGTAAGGTAGATAAAATGTATATGAAAATAATAGATATAATAAGAGAGATATAAACTGTGGAATTTCAAAGCAAGAAGGTATCTTCTGGTGACAGCATATGACATTCCACCTGGGCCATGAAAGGTGTGGCAGATTCTGATACTCATTCTAAATACAAAGAACCAGAAAGGCCTAACCCAAAAGTGAGTAATGTTTTTAGATTTTGGCATTTCAACTTGTTGAATAAATGTATAATCAGAGAAAAATCAAACTGAAAATTTATAGCAAAATGTTTGTCTTTTTATTGTTCTTCCATGAATCTGCTCTACAAAGGTTAACTGGAATTAATTGTTCCTATAATTTGTCCAGATACTTTCCTGTATGTTTAAATTAAAGCTTCAGAGTTATTTGATTATATAGATATATTAAACCTACTTCCCTAAGAAATCAGTCAAGTAACTTGCTCCAAACTGTAATTTCACAAGGAGTTAAGATTTCAACCAAGTTTCGATACTTCCAAAGATCCGAACATACCCACCATACCTGGTGTGATGGAGGTGACTCAGTTCAGTATGAAAATAGCTCTATAAGGGGTTGGTTTGTGTAGAGCTGTAAGAATGCTGGAAGTGAGCATGCACATATTAAATATTTTCTGACAGAAATGCTGTACTGAAGTGGGTATTCTCTTCCTTCTAGAATGTTTGGGGGTATTATAAGCTTTATTTATTTTGTATTGGAAAGGTATGGATGAAACTGTTGAAGGTTTTCAAGGAAAAGTATCAGACCTACCTCTACTGTACAACTTCTAAAATAAGTAAAATGAATTATTGACCTGTTTGTTGCTTACAGAAAATCCAACTGAATTTACTCAGGCTTCTTCCATTCACATTCAAAATGGGGGTCTTCAGGATCATATCAGATGAGATTGGGCATGTTCAGGGTGTATGGCCGTAGACCAGGATCATATCATATGGCAGACGAGGGGAACTCAAGCTGGATGGTTGTTGAACACTTACCCCACACTGCCATGAAAACAGCAAAGAAGACAGTAGCTCCATTGTCAAAAAGGTGAGTCACCTGCGAATAACAGAATCAGTTAAGCCAAGTTCCCCTGAACAGTATAACTGATGCTTTTCAATCTGCATAAAAGTAGTTATGATAATACACTGAGTTTTGAAAGGTTCTTTGGGGAATATTCCCCTTTGACAATAAATATGAAAAGGTCTCCTCTAATTGCTAAGAACAGGTGTGGAAGAAGGAACTTGTTCCAGTCATACCAGGATATTACAGTTGAACATTTATCAGCAGCCCCCATAGTGCTACCAAGAATTATATTTTGTGCATTACAAAAACTCATGCATCTCCATGTATATGAATATAGCTTTATTTAGAAGAAGGTGCTTTTGTTGCTGCTAGTTTAAGGGCTCTTAACTCCCTGAACACTGTTTTTAATTCCCTATTTATTCACTTCAATAAACATAGCTATTTCATTTATGCAGTTCTGAGCAAACATTTTGTGAGCCACTCCCTGGATTTCAGTATTATAAAAGTGAGAAACCAGAATCACTATCAACATCCATTTCCACCCCCATTAAATCCTCAGGGAATCACTATATTTACCTACTGCACACAATGCAAAAACCAGTTAGCAATACTTTATCACTAGAATAATATGTTCTGCAGCAAACACCACAGTAACAGTAAAAGTGACATTTATTTTCACCTCCAGGATTAGTCACACCAAAGTCCATTCCAAATTGAGATGATAACTGATAGGTTCATAAAGCATAACCTTTTGGGAATTTTTCCCCAGTAAAACATGCTTTATTGTTCTTTGGAGATTGTGCCCAGCATAAGCAGATACTCACTTCCTTATTGTATTAGTGTCAAGTATTTCCCATTATTCTGAAAGTTTAAGCCTTCTTTTTCTTTGAGAGAGAGATGAGTAACATTCAAACTGTAAATGTGATATGAAAATCTAAATCCTGTTTATTTCACATGCCAGATGGAACATTGAGCTGGTATCATGTGATGCCACCAGCATCACTCAAGCCTGACAGTTCCAGCAGTACATGGTTGGTTCAAGCTCCCTATCTGGATATTTGGTGGAAGTTGTAGCTTGTAACATTAAGGGTAGATTCTATTTTGCATCATGGTTATTGTTTTGGGCTGTCTAGATCATTTTTCTTATATATAACAGATCTCTCTATTTCCAAGGGGTACAAAGTTCAAAATAGGACCCAGCAGAGAGCCTCCTTGGGAGTGGATACATAAACATTTCAATGGAGGAAGTTTTCTGCTGTTGTTACCAATTTGGAGGTGTGTGATTCAGAGTAGCTGATCTTAATAAAGTAATAAGATGTTTATCTGATGGTACACTCTGCCAAATCAAACCACAGAAAAGGGTCAATAGATTTCAGATACCAAAAAAACATAAGAACAAGACTGAGATGTCCCAAGGAGATGGAAGGGGTCCTTAAAATGGTGTGCATGTGTGTGTGTGTGTGTGTGTATGTGTGTATTTCATGCCCACATGTGGGTAGCAAGCACATGTAAGATTCAGTGCACACACATATGTGCATGTGTGAAGGCCTGAGGTTGACATCAGGTATCTTCAATGATTGCTTGTATATTGAGGCCAGCTGGGACTAAAGGGAGATCCTGTCTCAAAATTACAAAAAATAATTTTGCTTAAGGAGACAAGGAAGGAAGATAGAAGCTCAGAATTATAGTGGTCAGTGGCCATCTTTCCTATCATATTAGGGAACTGTGAGCTACCTGTTCCCCCACCCACCCAGAGAAATGACCCTGTTAGTTGCTCCCTGTTTAATCCACTTGAAGAACAGGTTTCATATTTCATGTGCCAGCAGGAGCATAAGACATCTCTGATCAGCAAGTTTGGCAGCCACGGGTTGGACTGGACCTAGGATCTCTTCTGATCTAGAATTTTTGTACATACAAAGTCCTGTGAAACCACTCTAACTTCCTTAATATTTTTTTTCTTAATAAATATTTCTAAAGGAAACATGCAGAACTTTGTAAGATTTTAGGGAAGACAAAGATAAAATTCAGAGTTTAAATATCTTACAGCTCAGTAGGGCACAGTGATAAAGAATATGTATTGTGTATTCTGAAGGAATGAGGTGCAAGTTTACTGCTGTGTGAATAAGGATGAGAAAATTTTACTTCTCTGAATAGATTGAGAATAATAATAATACCTACCTTGAAATTGCTAGGTAGGTTAGAAGTAACACATGTAGGCTTGCCTAGAAATTATGAAATTAACCTGTTCAATGTGGGACTTACTCTTCTGTACAAATGACTTTTGCTTAACCTTATAACCAAAGTTAGTCTTATGATTTGAGATCATTCAACACTATCTCGGTTTGTTTACAACATAAACAAGCTTAGTAGCTTTGCTCTCCTCTTGTAACCTAAATATATAGCTTTAATCCCTCATGACCCTTCCTTGCCCTTGACAATAATAACTTAGTATGTGTGTGGGTATGGTGTGAATATCAAGGACTTCAAGCATTCCAATATTCATTGGAAGCAACTGGTGATACCATTTGTGTTGCAAACAACAGGAGGGATTAGATTAATAACATTGGATTGTGGTTATGTGTGTTGTTCTAGGTCAGTGGAGAGTCAGAAAGGATAAATTCCCTGATGAGATGAATTTTGCTTTTCCTTCCCCATTTCACGCTGAATGTATAGTTTCAATAAAAAGAGAGCAACTTTTTTTTTTTTTTTTTGAGAGCACTGTGTGTACAAATCTGAAGGAACAAATCAAGACAAACCCACTCTTGGTTGAAATGGAGGCTAAGAGGAATTTTGTTCAGGAATCACCATAATGTGTTATTGCACTACCACCATTAAAAGAATTATTATATTAGATCTTAAGTAGATTCATTGCTAACAAAAGTGCCTATGAAATTTGTACTATAAACTATTCCTGATGGTCCATTTGAGAAATTATTAAGGACTTCCTAGAACATTTTACTTAAGCATATCTTTTACATGAAAAAATCCCTCGATAAGCAATAAAACACATAGCAAACTGGGAAACAAACAAAACAGAACAACAAAACTGCACGCTTTTGTTTTTGAGGTTTTTTTCCCAAAAGGAGGATTTTAAAATCTGGACCATTCAGGTTTGTAGTAGCCAGTATGCTGAGAATTACGCATGCGCAGAGATTGTCTCTCATCAACCTAACCTTCCCTAGGCAGGCGAGACCATACAAGCAGCATTGCAGACCTGGGTCAATCACAAGGCGATACGACCTTGTACTAAGAGAAGAGTGGGAATGCAAACAGCACATAAACCCTAACCCTGCCCCCAGTAAATGAGTCCAGGACAGCTCATCCTCTGTCTGCATTCACCCAATTCCCAGGGTTTGTGTCTTAACTCTGCGCCTCTCACCTCCTTTCCTTCACAGTCAGACCCCGAAATTCTCCAGCAGGGCTGGGGGATTGTCTACACAGGTTTATCTCATAACTTTTCAACAAACTGTATCACTGACAAAGCTCTTGATCCTCACTGACTGTGTTTTCCAAGCTTGCTTGGCTTAATTTGGCCTTATACTATACATAGGTCTATGTGCGTGCCCTCCAAAGATAACGAGAGGCATCTTGTGCCTCTTTATTTGTCTGTTGTGACATGCACTTGTGACATGGGCTCTGGTCCAAATCTTTTTTAAAACATTTTAATTGAAGTTTTGTGCATTTCATACATTGTTTCTCAGTCCAAGCTAGACTCATCTCCCCTTGTATGCCCCCCACCCCACCCAAGTTCATGCAACCTGCCATTCCTGCCCTATATCTTTTTCTGATTCTTTTCGAAGTTTTTCAAAGCAGAGGATTATTGTCCTTGGGGGAATTTTACTGTTTCAGTCAATTTCCTGTTCCTGTTCCTCTGCTGTTGTTCTCTCTAATCTGTAATGCTTCAACATATGCATATATATGTCACACTCATGCTAATATTATATCATCTGTACACAAACTGTCATTTCCATATCATATTTCAGATTCACATTTTTGCTTTTTAAATTTATATTACTCTAAAACATGCCTACATATTCTCTACCCACATACCAAGATTACAAAGTCTAAAAATAGGTGGTGGGTTAATTCTAGAGCCTGTTAAGGGATTTACATTATAAGAGCAGAGTTGCTTTCAGGGAAAGGGGTATATAACATTGATGTTGCTCCATGTGCCTTAGTCTCACTGCTGAGTGGTGCGGCTCTGGGCTCCACCCACAGGACTCAGCACTTGGAGTACTGGAGGCAGTATGGACAGGCAAGTTGTGCGCTGGCCACCAAATGTCCTCTCTTCGTGAATGAATGAAACAGTGAGAGGCCAACAGAGGGACTAGATAGATCAGGTTGCAGTCGTCACGAAGGTTTGATAAGATCTGTCAACTCCTTTATATCTGGAAATTTAGGCAAATTGATAGGCAATGGGTGTTAAAAAAGACCTCCAGCGTTTGTTTTGCATTATGAAACTGCCCTGACGTTAAAAACAGCCCATTAGGGGGCTGGAGAGATGGCCTAGCAGTTAAGAGCGCCGACTGCTCTTGCAGAGGACCCAGGTTCGATCCCCAGAACCCACGTGGCAGCTGAGAACCATATTTAACTCCAGTTTTAGGGGAATCTGACACCCTCTTCTGACCTCCGAGACTTGCAGGACACGGGTGCACAAACCTACATGCAGACAGTACATTCATACACATAAAAAATAAATAAAATAAAAAAACTAACCCATTAGAAACATGATGAATGTTTAATATTTTATTAAAGTTAGGTATGCCATGAGAAAGCACATGATATAAACCATGGCATTGTGTCCCTGGTGTTTTCCAAAGCACTTTTCATATATATGCTCTCTATAGCATGATGTATAGTTTAAGAATTAGAAGCTCAATTCCAGAAAGGCTGCACCTGGACAAAGAAAATGGATGGGTATCTGGGCTGGATTTGAATGGAGGGTGTCCTTACTGGGAATAATGATAAAGAGGTGGAAAAATGGCTGCAGCTGTCATTTACTGGGATCTTACTGTTTTGCATCTCCATTTTGCAGATTAATATATTTTAGGATCACAGAAGTTAAGTAAATAACTTGTTCCTAGACAAACAAGTGGTAGAGAAAAGAGACAAAACCTGAACCTGTGCATGTCATAGGCCTGCAGGAATAATATATGGATGTCCAGAGTCCTGGATTAGTCACTAAGTATCTGGAACAGAGGTTGCTGCAATTTTTTGGTCCTGAATCCCTTTAGCAATCTGGTACAACTTTTGTATCTGTGATGGTTAATATTGAGGATCAACTTGTCAAGATTTAGAATGTCCTAGAAGACAAGTTTCTGGGCATGCCTGTGAGGGATTATCTCCATTAGGTTAATGGAGGTGGGAAGACCCACCTTAAAAGTAGACTGCACCATTCCCTGGGCTTGTATCCTCAACTATATAAAAAGGAGGCTAGCTGAGCTTCCTGCCTGTGGATACAATGTGACCAGCTTCCTGCCTGTGGATAAAATGTGACTAGCTTCCTGTCCATGGATACAATGTGACCAGCTTCCTGCCTGTGGATACAATGTGACCAGCTTCCTGCCTGTGGATACAATGTGACCATCTTCCTGCCTGTGGATACAATGTGACTAGCTTCCTGCCTGTGGACACAATGTGACCAGCTTCCTGTCCATGGATACAATGTGACTAGCTTCCTGCCTGTGGACACAATGTGACAAGCTTCCTGCCTGTGGATACAATGTGACCAGCTTCCTGCCTGTGGATACAATGTGATCAACTTCCTGCCTGTGGACACAATGTGACCAGCTTCCTACCTGTGGATACAATGTGACCAGCTGCCTCATGCTTTCCTCACCATGCCTCCCTCACCATGTTGGGTGCTGTTCTGGAACTGTGACCCAAAATAAACTCTTCCGCATTAAGTTGTTTTATAGTCAGTATTTTATCACAGCAACAGGAAAAGCAACTAAGAACACTTCTCTTCCCTAACTCATATTTTAAACAGTAAAAAAATGCAATCCACAGGATTATTAAGAGCAAAACAACAGAAAACATAGTGACTCTTATAGAACTAAAGTTATGAGAGATCTGTATCATTGTGTTATTGCAATGTGTAATAAAAAGAAATTACTCAAATGACAACAAAACTTGGACTGAATTTTTGATGACTAACATCTGTGTTCTTTGTGCCACACCATGCTGGTGCTTCTTATGATAGAACCTGGAGCTGCATCTTTTAAATATATAACAATAGAAAAGATACTGAACTGTGTCAAGTCCATCTTTCAACAAAATATGAAGTTCAAACATGGAAAATGATAGAGAGAATGTGGTTACCTGCTGTGTCTCAGGAAGGCATAGCTAAATTCAACCCCACCTAAAATGCTGCTTTTGTGGAATTACCTTGGCATAAACACAGCTGTCTGACAGCCTCATGAAGGGGCAGTATTTATCACATACAGGACACATGATGATATCCGTAGCTTGGCAGACTTCTTTACTGGAAAAGAGAACAGAAAAGGACTGCTTTTTGATCACATGGAATGTGTTATAGTTTTTCCTCTGCAACTTCACTAGAACCACCAGAGACAGTAGATTAGGTGTCTGCCCTAAGAATCTTTTCAGACTTTACCTGATGTTAATGCAAAGAGTTGTGAATATGTTAAAGTTTTGATAAACCTTACTTATAAAGCTTGATTTCCATATTAATAAACTAAACTTGGAAAAATATAAGAAAGAAAACATTGGTTATACCACACAGAGTAGCAAAACAAACAATTTTACACAATATTTCATCATCTGAAGCAATTTAATACTGAATTATAGAATTAAACAGATAGCTAAAAAGACTATCTCTATCTCTAGGTGCATGATAAATTAAATTAATGGGTGCAATAACTAGAGATTTTAATTCTGGAGGACTATTTTTTTTTTACTTTTTAAGATTTATTTTTATTATTTTTCATTATGTGTATATGTTTATGGTGTGTGTACATGAATGCAGGTGCCCACAGAGTTCCAAAGAGGATGCTGGATTCCCTGGAGTTGGAGTGATAGGCATTTGTGAGTTGGGAATCAAAGTCCAGTTCTGTAAGAGCAGTATCTGTTCTTTTCTAAAATAATTTTATTTACTTTTTATGTGTATGAATGTACTGTCTACATGTAGGTTTGTGCACCCATGTCATGCAATGCTGCAGAGGTCAGGAGAGGGTGTCAGATTCCCCTGGAACTGGAGTTAAAGACGGTTCTTAGCCACCATGTGGGTGCTGGGAATCGAACCTGGGTCCTCTGCAAGAGCAGTTATTGTTCTTAACCACTGAGCCATCTCTCTAGCCCCAGGAGCAGTATCTGCTCTTAAACCCTGCACCATCTTCCCAGGTCCAAACTAAGTAATAATAATATCATAGAAAGGGAAATATTTCTTTAGGCAGGAGGGAAAACCACTCACTTTTAAAAGGTACACTGTCATTTCAGGCCACTGTGCAGCTCTTCAATAAGATATCCATGAGTATCTTAAACTATATTCTTTTGATAAAACCAAGGAAACAACTGTCTTCCAGAATAATATATCTAGTTATTGCGCTCATTAATTTAATTTATCATGCACTAAGCAAAGGTGGGCTCACCAATGAGCTCTCCATACCTCACTTGGCAGTGATCCAGAGTGGTGACTCCATATAAGAAGACAAACAACCCAATGAAGGCTGCGGGGAAGAGCATGCCGGTGTACCAGCCCAGCCAGGCAAAATACAATCCAATCTTCTCTCCAAAGTACCGCCTGTTAGAGACACAAGAAACATGAAAATTACAGTAACGTGTGAAGTTAAGCACTCTAACACTTTGCTCAGCCATGTTACATTGTAATGGCTTTCTCAGTAAAACAGACAAAGCAAGCAAAGGAAAAGACCATCTAATTGATCAAATCTAAGCTCCGAGATGAAATTTCTTCTACTTTGTACTGGAAATAGAATTAGCTTGTCCAGTGTGGACAGGCTCCTGAGGGCACAGGAGCATGGAAGTCACTCCAAACAGGTAGATTTTAGGGTAGATTGACTCCTGGGCTGCTGGAAAAGGGTCTCAACTCTGAACCCTCCTGGAAGTGGTCATCTGGGCTGAGCTGCCCTTCGCCTCTGCAGCCGGTGACCGGTGGGTCGGGTTTGGAGCCCCTGTGTCTTTGTGCGGGCGGGCTCCTGAGGCACAGGAGCCCGGAAGTCACTCCAGACAGGTCCTGGAGCACGGGCTAAGTCAGGCAACCCCCCCCCCCAACCAAATGGAATTTGTGAGAGAGTATCCAAGTGGACTTTTTTTTGAGAACCTTCAGAACAGGCAGGGCAGAGTGACTTAGACTTCCAATATCCAATATATAAACAAAATTGAAAGCCTGAAACCTAGACAAGTCAATACTCCATAAACAAGGAGGAAAAAAAAAGCATTGGAAGAAGGCAAGCAAAACCATCCGCTAACAGAGTGAAAAGATATTTGTGATTTGAATCACAAAAGGGAAACCCACATGCCAGGGACACTATGAAGGGACAACATGGGAAAGGCACAGGATAATCCTGCACCAGACTGTACCAAACCTGTAGGAGATAGCTACAATGGGATCCCCCTGGAGGTGACCCAAGCAACAGATCTTAGAGGAATAATTGCAGAACTATGCAGAGAAATTAAAGAAAATAAAGAAGAATTCAGAGAACCTCAGAGAGAGAATGAAAAACTCAAAAAAAGGACTTAGAGGGATACAATGACAAACTTCGGAAAGAACTAAAGGAACAGATTGACAAACTCCAGAAAGAACTAGAGGGAGAAAAAAACAAACTCTGAAAAGAAGTAGAAACACTGAAAAAGGAAGCCAACCAATGAAGTAAGGAGCACCAAGAAGAGATTGAGAAGCTCAAAAAGGAAATGGAAATACTAAAGAAAACACAGGATGAAATGAGAAAGGAATTAGAACACTCATCCAATCAAGAAGAAAGGAAAGGAAAAAGCCTCAGAAGTCAAATGGAGGAAGCAGAACAAAGAATATCAGATCTGGAAGATAACACAGAGTAACTAAAAAGCTCAAATAAAGAATATGAAAAATTTAAAAATACACAAAAGTGGAACAACCAGGAAATATGGGACACTATGAAAAGGTCAAACCTCTGCATCACAGGAATAGAGGAAGGAGAAGAATCTCAAGAGAATAGTATTGATCAGATCATCAACAGAATAATAGATGAAAATTTCCCCAAACTAAAAATAGAAGAAGCACATAGAACTCCAAATAGACAAGATCAGAAAAGAAACTCCCCACGCCATATCATAGTTAAAATGCTAGATGCCCAAAACAAAGACAAAATTCTGAAGGCTACAAAAGAAAAACAAGTCACATACAAAGGGAAACCCATCAGAATTACAACTGACTTCTTGGTGCAAACCATGAAAGCAAGAAGAACATGGAGCAAAGCATTCCCAGTGTTAAAGGACTATGGATGCCAACCCAGAATACTTT
>VZQC01002875.1:2856242-3139285 GCA_009823505.1 Rhizomys pruinosus
TAAACTTGTACAGCCACTATGGAAAGCAGTGTGGAGAACCCTTGGAAGACTCAAAATGAGCTTGCCATTTGACCCAGTCATACCACTCCTGGGTATATACCCACAAGACTCATCTTACTGCAGAAATACATGCACAGCTATATTTATTGCAGCTCTGTTCACAATAGCAAAAAGCTAGAACAAACCCAAATGTCCCTCAACTGACAAGTGGATAGAGAAAATGTGGTACATCTACACAATGGAGTTGTATGAAGTGGTAAAGAAAGACAACATCATGAACTTTGCAGGTAAACGAATGGAGCTAGAAGATATTATATTAACTGAAGTAACATGGTCCCAGAAAAACAAACGACGAATGGTATCCCTCATATGTGGATGCTAGCACCAATAACCCAGTTGTAAATATTTCTTGTGGAGAGGGATGCATATTAAAAGAACAACAACAGAAAGACTGCATCAGAAAACTGACTGAAATGGTGAATCAGGAGGGGTGGGAGGGGCAGGAGAGGGACACGATGAGTGTATATTCAATTAATGTATATTTAACTGACATGAGTGCAACAAGTATCCAATTTTGCCCAGACTCTGTCTACAGGTTACATGGTGTTTTAGGACTTAGTAAAAGTAAATAGGTGTATATTAAACAACATTGGTTTAAAGGTTCTGATAAAAAAGGTAATGCACCTGAGTTAAATATAAATTGTTGTCGTCCACATTTGTTTTACTTAAAATCTGTATAACAATAACTTTGGGATTAACACATACAAATGTTCTCTATAATTTTTCTGTTGTACAGTATCATCTTGTAGCATTCTCTTTTACCTGTAGGATGATTTAACTTAAAAAAAATAAGTTTGCAGCCGGGCGTGGTGGCGCACGCCTTTAATCCTAGCACTTGGGAGGCAAAGGCAGGTGGATCTTTGTGAGTTCAAAGCCAGCCTGGTCTACAGAGTGAGTTCCAGTACAGCTGGGGCTACACGGAGACACTGTCTCGAAAAGACGAAAAAAAATTTAGTTTGCTTCCCAAGTTAACGACATACAGTCACCCAAAACAGCTTGGGTGAATTTGATGAAATCTGTGCCATGATTCCTGCCTATAGGTATGTGTACTAGAACTGCCTTTTTGAGACTCATGGGTCAAACAACAAAAACCTAAAATAAAAAGGGGGGATACAGATATATATGAAACCCTTTTGTCAAAAACTTTGCAATTTAAATCTTAAAACTAACTACGGGGAAAGATTTGTATGTTCCAACAGGTCAAAATGTCACCAACTTAATGGCTATGAAAAGATACAGTTTGCATTGTGTAGGATGTACCAGGAAGTGCCAGCAGAAAGGTTGGCCTGTCTGAACATTGGAAGGAAGAAAAGCCTCAGACTGCTACAGACATCAAACCCCTCTGTGGATCTAACGAAACTTACCTTCTGGGTGCCAAAAAGTTTTAATACGACTTTATTACCTCCCCTCCATAGAACAAGGAGGAATATGATGATGATGAGGTAGTTCTCTAACTGTAAATTGGAGCCAAGTGTTATAGAGGTAATCTCATAAAACTGGTAAAACTGCCTTCTTTAATTGACTAATAGACATAGGAACTCTGAAAAGGATTACTCTCTATTCAGAACCAAATATAATACTAAAGTCTCCTTAAGCTGTGCACTTAAGCAAAATATATTAATACAGGAGAGCTCTGATATCAGCAATGGATTATTCTACCAAGGAGATGTTGGTAGAAGATCCAAGCCCCCCCCCCAAAAAAGGTAAAGGTTTCTTGCCTGTAAACTGGGATACCTGCAAGAAGAGAGGCGATAAGGCCCTGCTGTCGAAGACCTGATGTAAGCACGGGAAATATGCATTGAGACCGCACTTGCAAGTGTACAGTTGGTCTCTGGAACACCAGAGAGTGTTACCAAAGGTCACTAAACCAATAAAGCAAATATAGGTCTCCTTGAATCAAGCAAGACTCCTCCGTCAGCACCAGGTACACCTCACCTGCCTGAAAATACTGTGCAGCAGTGGCATCCATATACCTGTATATCCCAAATCTAATTGGCTATTAGCTCTCTCCTTGGAGGAATAACCCACGGCTGATGCCACAAGCTTACATCGTCAAGTGGTTAGGAGATGTTATAAGCCACAGTAAGACCCTAACATATTTTACAGAAAAAAATGTAATTCATGGATTAACATACCATCCAAACATCCGTGTCTATACCAAAGTAACCTACCATAACTATTAGTACTGTTTAAATACCTATATATCTAATTGCTTGTGCTTCATTAGTAGGATTGAATTATTCCTGGACAAACTGTCAGCCCATGAAAGGAAACAGCCAGAATTGACCAGAGTCCAAAATGACAGCTCCAGAGAAAGTAGACTGTATTGCTTCTCCTCCACCTGTGCCCCTTTTCTAAGCCTAGGGAACAATCTGTGGAAGAGGGGGGTGTGGTAGAATGTAAGGGCTACGATTGGGGTTAATGGTGAAACTACAGCAATATAATCTGGACACTTATTTGATCAACTTGATTGAATATACAAGCCCCCCCCCAGCTGGATGGTGGGACCCTTGGGCTATGTGGGTTTGGGCACAATTGCTTGCAAATTGGTTTTACATGAAGGATGCTTGTACTCATAAATTATTACCTATTGTTAAAAAAGGAAAAAAATAAAGAAGTAATAAAAAAAGAATTAGCTTGTCCATAAAAGGACATGATTATATACGAGGTTATTCTGAGAATACAGAATGGATTGGAGGGATTCAAAGTGGGAAAGGGGCCAGGGAGGGGAGTCGTGTCATCATCCAGGTAACGAGTGAAGGCAATAGTGGCAGAGGTGATGCTGGGATGTTAGGATGTGGTCAGATTCGAGAGATACAGAACATGTAAAGTCTACAAGACAATAACTATTTAAGAGACAGGGGTCTTGAGATGCTCCAATTCATCCTTCTCAAGTCTTGGCTGTGTTTTCCACCAGTCTCCTTTCTGGCCAACACACACCGTGTTAGTCTGCCAGGTCTCAGTTCTACAGACTCCTTTATGGCTTCTGACCACATCCATTCTTTCTACTTATCTGAGCTGTTATAAAACTTATGGTTTCTCTTACATGTTTTCTCTAACTTTGAGTGGTTTGGTACTTTTTTCTAGTTCTTTCAAATATGCAGGTCCTGTTTTCCTTATAGGAAATTGAGTCTCTTAACTCCAGAGCTCATGACTTCTATTTGTCTTTACCAACAACTTTTAGCAGATTCATGGAAATACAATGGGCTATTAGGTAATATCGACCACAAAACCTCAATCAGAACACTGCCCTGATGGAGACGATTTGCTACAACAATTATCTTTAGTTTTTAATAAATGCAGTTCTATCATTAAGTCATTAATGTGACTGAATCTGGGAACAAAATTTGCTTTCCTTTTCCCTTCTGCCTCTTATTTATCATGCATACTTCTGGTCAAAGGAAAACAATCTTTTCTTAGGAAATATTTTCTGCTCACTCATATCATCTGGATGTAATTAATCAATATCCTTGGGTCATGTAGAGTAAAGAACCAATGGCTCTGGTAGCAAGAATGACTACCCAGCGCGGTGGAATCCCAAGGGACTTGTTTTTTCATTACTCACCTCTGGGTTCATTTATATTTATTATTGTCTGGAGCCCAGGTATAAATGAAACATATTCAGCCAGTGTGAGAAATTAGATATAGCTCTCTAATGAAGACTCTATGATTTTATGGGTTATTATTATTCAACTTTAAGAACTAGTCTTTATATGATGAGATGTCAGAGGACAATGCTGTCATGGCAGAAGTTTAGATAGAGCAAGAAAACATGAAACAAAAAATAAACATACACTTATCATAGGTTAAGGACTGATATACTTTAAAAATATTATCTATTTTTTTATTTATGTGTATGAGTGTATTGCCTGCAGGTATGAAAGTGCACCCATGTTGTGCAATGCCTGCAGAGATCAGAGGAGAGCATCAGATCCTCTCGAACTGGAGTTAAAGATGGTTGTGAGCTTCCATGTGGGTGCTGGGAATCGAACCTAGGTATTCTCACAGAGGTCTTTTGTTAAGAGCAGCTAGTGCTCTTAACTGCTGAGCCATCTCTCCAGCTCCAGATGGACATACTTTTTGACTTGTAAATTAAAATGATCTTTAATAGTTATTACTTTAAAATAAAAATACTCTTGAAACACCTTGGAATGACAGTACCTCATTTGTGGTGTCTACATAATATCTAGCCAAAATGCTTGGGCTCAGGATTGTTTCAATTTTCAGACTTCTAGCATGGGATTCTTGAAGTATTTACATACACATAATGAGATATCTTTGGAAAGAACCTGAGTCTAAACACAAATTTTGTTTTTGTTTGATATACACTTCATACACATGGCCACATATTTTTACTGTCTCAGTATTGACTGATGATCTATCACAAGAGATAAGGCATGGAACTTTCCACTTTTTGTGCCACATCAGTGATCTAAAAGTTTAAGATTGGTGAAGCATTCTGGATTTTTAGATCAGGGATACTCAATTAGTAGGATGTTAAGATTCTAGATTGTCATTAATACACTCAAGTAGTATTATCTCTCTACAGGACTGTCTATAACAGTCACCTGGGTAGCCTGCTCCTCATGGAGACTTAACCCATCACCTCTGTCCCTTCCATGTCCCCATCCCAAAACACCTTCCATATCAGTGCAAGAATGTGCTTACCAAGAACAACCAATGTTCCCTGACAGGCCACCCTCTTGAAAGAAGGACTGGAACAAGAGGCGTATGTCTTGTCCCAGCTGACAGTGCACTCTCACTATTCAGTGCAAAGTTTACATTTGCAGTTAGTCAAAAACTTACCTTACAAGATCCAAAGGCTGGTATTTATACCACACGCCCCAGGAAGCCCAGCACTCATAGAGTAGATGTCGATGGTTTACGGCTCCGTGTGTTCGAATGGAGTTTTTACTTCTATAACTTCCCTGGGATGAGAACATGGCTGACAGTGAGTAACGCAAAGCCATAAGGAAAGAAAAAAGTCAAAAGAATGATGGCCTTGCTGCTGCTGCTGCTGCTGCTGCTGCTGCTTCTGCTGCTGTGATAGTGACTTGGAAATTCTCTTCTCACAGTGTTAAGGGATGCACTGATGTATAAAAGTCTTGGGGAGCCGGGGTGTGGTGGCGCTCGCCTTTAATCCTAGCACTTGGGAGGCAGAGGCAGGCGGATCTTTGTGAGTTCAAGGCCAGCCTGGTCTACAGAGTGAGTTCCAGGACAGCTGTGGCTACAAGGAGACCCTGTCTTGAAAAGACCAAAAAACAAAAAAAAAAAAAAAAAAAGTCCTGGGGAAGGACTACTGGGGACTGTCAGGCTGAGCTGGGGCATCTCCTTGGACACCTTCATGTCCGCTCACCTCCTGTCCTGCACAATTTCTTCTGTCCCTTGACCATACAGAGCGATAGCAGTACCCAGGTAGATAGACTCTCCCTAATTACTCATTGAATGAATTAAATCAGTTCTGAATGCATGCCTAATCAACAAGTTAAAGACTATCCCTAGAAGCCAACTTCAGTAACAGACTAAGGAAAGTAAAGAGCAAAGGGAATACAATACCTCATGCAGGGGGAAGGCCGCTTCGTAGGAGCCATTAGTAAGCAAGCGATTCAGACCTGAAGCGACAAGGACACCATTGAATTAAAACTGAACTTGAGCCAAGTTTGGTAATCCCAGCACTTGGGCAGCAGAGGCAGAAGGATCTACATGAGATCAAGCCTAGCCTGGTCTACATAGAGAGTTTTAGGTCAGCTGGGGCTAACAAGAGACACAAATCAAATCAAAACAAACCAAATCAAAACAAAAATTGAATTTGAATCCTCATCCTGCTTAATACTAAATAAAGTAAGGGCAAAACTTCCAGGAAAGCACCAACTAGGCTTTCAAAAGTAATCTTAACCCGCTTGAGATACCAGACTTTAGAAAAATACTTTTTTCCTAGCTATCTGCTTGGGAATTGGGATTAAGGGATGAGCAATCAAGTTTTTTAAAAATTCAAAATATTTAATTGGTGAAGATTGAATATATTCAAGGTATACATTGTCACGATATGCTATGAATACACGTTATGCCCTGGTAACCATATTCAAATTAATTAATAATCCATTGCCACTCATACTATATATGAGATCCTTAGAGCTTGTTATTTTTATCTTATTTAATTTCTTGAGACAGAGTCTCCCCGTAGTTCCAGCTGGACTAAAATTCATTTTGTAGACCAGGCTGGCCTTGAGCTCACAAAGACCTACTTGCCTCTGCCCCCCAGGTACTGGGATTAAAGGTGTTCACTGCCATGCCTAGTGAGCCTGTTTATTTTTTATAACTAAACCTCTGTACACTTTGACCGACATCTCTCCAATTTCTTCCATATCCCATAGCCTGATGGCCACCATTTTACTTTCTGCTTTTCCTAAAATTTTGACTATCTTATATTCTACATTTAGAGTATTTGTCTTTCTGTGTTTGTCCAAGATGTCCGTGTTTCTCCGTGTCATTATAAGGCTTTCTTATTAAAGGCTGAGTAAGTGTAGTATAGTTTGATGTCTGGTATAGAAATCCCCCCTGTATTGCTTTTTTCACTCAGGGTTGCTTTGGCTATTTAGGATCTTTTGTTGTTCCATATGAATTTAAGAATTTTTTTCCAAGCCTGTAAAGAATGTCTTAGGGATTTTAATTGGAATTGCATTGGATCACTATATTAATTTGGGTAGAACGGACATTTTTACTATATTAATTTTTCCGATCCATGAGCATGAGAGATATTTCCATATTCTGATATCTTCTTCAATCTCTTTCTTCAGGAGTTTGTAATTTTTGTTGTAGAGATCTTTGGTGTCTTTGGTTAGGTTTGTTTCTAGGTATTTTATTGTTTTTGAGGCTATTGTGATTGGCAAGATCTCCTTGTATTCCTTCTTCAGTTGCTTGTTGTTAGTGTAAAGAAAGGCTACTGATTTTTCTAGGTTAATTTTGTATCCCACAACTTCACTGAAACTCTTAATCCATAATGTTTTTCATAGTGGCTCTCTATCAGTTTATCCTCATACCAAGAGTGATTAAGGGGTTCTCTTTCCCCATGCCTTCATCATTATTCACTGTCATTTGTTTTTGTCTTTTAATATTTCATTTATTATTTTTATTTCATGTGTATGAGTATATTGGTTGTATCTAAATAAGTGGACCTGTGTTGTGCAATGCCTGTGAAGGTCAGAAATGGGTGTCAGATCCCCTGGAACTAGAGTTATAGACAGTTGTCATGTGGGTGCGGTAACTGAACCCAGGTCCTCTACAACAGAAGCCAGTGCTCTTAACCCCTGAGCCATCTCCCCAGTCCCGTCATTTGATTTCTTGATGATTGTCATTAGACTTGGGTGAGGTGGAAATCTTAATTTCATTTTGGTTTCCATTTTCCTAATGGCTAAAGATGTTGACATTTTCAAATATTTAGTGGCCATTTGTATAATTCCCTTTGAAAATTGTCTATGTAATTCATTAGCTATTTTATTGAATGGGTGGGGTTTTTTTGGTGTTTAATTTTGAGAGTTCTTTATAGATTCTAGATAATAGTTTCCTATCAGATGTACAGTTGGGATTTTTCTTTCCCACTTTGTAGGTCATCTATTCTGTCTGATAATTGCTTCTTGTCCAGAAACTTCTCAGTTTCCTGAAATTCCATCCACTAATTCATGGGATTGTTTACTGTGCTATTAGATTCTTTTCGATATAGCCTGGGCCTGTATCTCAAAGTGTTTGCCTTTATTTCCTCTAGCATTTTCAGAGTTCAGATTCTACACTATTGTCATTTATGTAACAAGAATTGAGTTTGAGGGAAGGTGAGAGATATACATCTAGTCTTGCTATTTTCTTTGTGAATATCCACTTTATCCAGCAGCACTGGTGAAACAGGCTATCTTTTATCTAATATTTTTGACACTTACCTGGAAAATCAGATGACTATACATGTATTAGTTTATTCCAAAATATACTTCTTTGGATATGTCTATTTGAAGTTTTAAATACTCCTTTTTGTTTGATACCCATTTTTTTCCCTCTGGGGAATTGTCTGCTATAGTAATATCTAATATATTCTTTGTGCTTTTAGTTTTCTTAAATCTCAGCTCCTTTTGTCTGTGGATTCTTACGATTGGTCTCTTGATCATCTCACAGTTTCTTGGACATTGTAGGCATGCTTCTCTATCTTTTTCTTGCTGACATTTGAATGTAGTGTCCCCCTGACTTTGTCCTCTGTCTCTGTTCTGCTTGCTTTGTTTGCCTCTACATAACTGAAGGAAACCTAAAAGTAGATTTAAGGCTTGTAGCTCTGGGCTTGTTCTGAGGATAGACTGCCAATCTTTTCCACCAGGATGCCTGGCTTAGCTTTAGGATGGGGTTCTCCTCCTCCTCCCCCTTGTGAGGAGTGGCATAGCTGGAATTATGCTCAGTTTGCCTGTATTTTCTATGTATAACCTGTCCTTGTTTTTCCTGGATTGTAGCAACTGTGACTTTCCAATGCTCTTTCTCTTTTCTTCTCTTTGGAGTAAGGTCTATTTTTTTCTTATTCTAATTCTTCTTCTTTACCTGGTCATAGGAAGGCAGTGTCTAGACCACCATCTTATCTGGAAGATGGCTTTTTCAGATGGAGGTGAGGCTGTTAATTAGGCAGTTTTTTCTTTTTAATATACATACATTGTGTTACACATTTCTCTCTAAGTACATTTTGATGTATCATAGTTTCATTTTCATTCACAAGAGCATACTTTCTAATTTTCTTTTAGATTTATTTTTATCCATCAGTTATTTATAAGTACACTACTTTCTCTTAAATATTTGTGAAATTTTCAGAGCTTGATATATCATGGCAAGGAATAAAGACATTGTGTATATATTACTTGAATCCCTTTAAATTCATTGTTTTAACTCCTGTCCCCAAAATGTTTTGTCCTAGTTTGTTTTTTGTTGCTGTGATAAAACACTGACCCAAATCAAGTTGGGGAAGAAAGGCTTGATTTAGCTCATCACACTTCATGTCATAGTCCAACATGGAGGGACACCAAGGCGGGGCTCAATGCAGGAAGCTAGAGGCAGGAACTGAAGTGGGAACTGCTTATGGGCCTACTTCTGGTTTGTTCAACCTTCTTTCTTACACATCCTAGGCCCACTTGCCTCGGGATGACACTGCCCACAGTGGGCTGGGTCCACCTATATCAATTAACAATCAAGAAAATGGCCAACAGATACCTATAGGCCAATGGGTGTGTCTGTGGGGCATTTTTTTTTTTTTTTGGACTGTGTATGTTTGAGGCAGGGTTTTGCTACTAAGCCCAAACCAGCTTACTACTGGCTATATAACCCAGACTAGTTTTGAATGCACCATACTTCTGCCTCAGTTTCTGAAGTGCTAGGATACAGGCCATCTGGTTATTTCCATAAATATTCTTGGGAAGATTACTTGTAAAGATTGCAGTCCTTTGGGTGTTTTTTTTTTTTTTTAATGTGTTACACAGGTGGGTTTTGTTTAGTCCTAAGTTTTTCTTCCTACTTGAGCAAGATTTATCTGAGTATTTGATCATTGTTCAGTACCTTAAGAATACATACAATGTATTTGTTTTATTCTGTTTGGGTTGTTTCAGGTGACAAAATAAATCTAGTGGCTGCTCTTCCATCTTGGGCCAAAGCTGAAATTCAATGTGTTAACTGAACTACCAAGTATGGAAACTAATATTTAAAGTCTATCGCTTTACTAACTGCCCCTGAACACAAAATTTGGAAATAAAAATCAACCTCAAAGTAATTGTATACGCACATATAGGTAAATGAATCTTTGTTGATTTATTAATTGCTCTGTTTTGAAAGTGGATTTTAATAGGTTTTTTTTTTCACATTTGGAATAAATCCAGAGTCAAGTCGAAAACCTTACATAGTAACAGTTTACATTCCACTAAAATACCATCATGAATTGTGTCTAGAAATTAATAGTTTTCCGTTATTTCTGACTAATGTTGGCTCAAACCAGGTGACACTTTCAGGATGACTTTCAGACAAAAAATAACACTGGTTCAACATTAATTCTCAAGAAGTTAAATTTTCTCCTAACATGTTTTCTTTCATTTATGAAACAAAAATGACAATGAAATAATCAGGTAACTAGACCATTTGTAGTCTTATTTTATATATTTTTAGCACATTGTGAAGATTCACAATTTACTGGTTAACAATTTATTCTTTGATTGGTTATTTCTTTTTTAATTCTTTTTTAATTTTTTATTTATTATTTTATGCATATGAGTGTACTGTCTGCATGTAGGTTGGTGCACCCATGTCGTGTAATGTCTCAGAGGTCAGAAGATGGTGTTGGATTCCCCTGGAACTGGAGTTAAAGATGGTTCTTAGCCGCCATGTGGGTGCTGGGAATCGAACCCGGGTCCTCTGCAAGAGCAGTCGGTGCTCTTTAACTGCTGAGTCATCTCTCCAGCTCCGATTGGTTATTTCTAATTCAACATGTTTCCATTTCTTCTTTACCACTTTTCTGAACATTTGTTTATTTATTTAAATTTATATAAATGCTAGTAAAGTCACTACTTTCTGAATTACCATAGTTTATGAGTTGTCCATGATAGCTATTCCAGAATTTTACATTCATTCTCTTGTTTTCTACTAGGTTTAAGATACAATTTTAACTGAAAAATAATAGAAAGTTATATGTGGTACAATTAAAGTGTGCTTTAAGAAATCATTTAATGAATAAAGATTTCACATAAAAAGTAATTGAAACAATATTTAAATTATTTAGGAGGGCTGGAGGGATGGCCTAGCGGTTAAGAGCGCCGACCGCTCTTGCAGAGGACCCGGGTTCGATCCCCAGCACCCACATGGCGGCTGAGAACCATCTGTGACTCCGGTTCCAGGAGAACTCCAGTTCCAGGGGAATCCGAGACCGTCTTCTGACCTCCGCGGCATCGCACGACACGGGTGCGCAGACCTGCATGCAGACAATACATTCATACACATAAAAATAAAATAAATAATAAAAAAAATTATTTAGGAAAGAAAATGTCAATGGTGGTAAGTTTGTCATGGAAGTATTTCAAGTCAATGGAGTTGTATGTGACTTAACAAACACTTAAAAAGAATCCCATGGGAATTCAAAAAGGGCAAAGAAGTCCTTCTAGTCAAAATGGTCAACTGAGGTCACAGAAGAGAGGATGTGTTTCAAGGACAGATGACTGCTGCAGATAGAGTGGGATATGCTGTTATCATCTCATCAAAGTTAAGAATGACCTACATTAGGATCGATTGTACTAGACCCACCTACAATGACCTTCTCGGGATATAATACTGCAGGTGTGCTCAGATGTGGACAAGGTAACTATCTATTTCTCTCTATTATATTCTAACTTACACAGGTTTATTTTTTTGGCAGTTTAATTATGCTAGTGATTCACAGTGAGCTTGATTCAATGTAACTCTCAAATCTGTTCCTCTCACAATGCTGTTGAGCAACATCGCTCCTGTGTCTCTCTGGGGTAGTTGTTTTGCTGAATCTATGTGTAGGCCTTTACATTTACAAACTGTTAAATGTCATCTTGCTGGATTTGGCTCAGAGTTCCTGAATGTTGAGATGTTTGAGGTTCCAGATTCTAAATGCTAACACATTTAATACATCCTTCCAACCTTACCTTTCCAGAAAGTTTGATGAGCACATCATTTTGGCTACATGCCAGCTGTTAATTTATTGCAACTCAACTCCAAAAGGATCTTTATTGTCTTTATTGTCAGTGGAACTGAACCTTACAAGTATTTCTTGTCATGTGATACAATGTTAAACTTTGTCAGGTGAAAGGTGAAAGTATTGGACCACACTGATGGTAAAGGGGGATTGGCTTCCTAATTGCAGCCTGTTTCCTTCAGCAAACTCCTGCAGCCCTCACTTCCACAGAACCCATATCCTGCATATATGACCAATGACACATTTCTTGGTATCTTTCTAGGTGGCTTCACGGGGTAATGCTACTGCTGAAGCGTCTCATAGTAAAGAACGGCCCTGGAACCATCTAGACAGCCCCCCCCCCCCCAGTACTCCAGAGAGCAGACAGATCCTCAGCTCATTCTCTAGTCACCACTCGGCCTCAGCCACACAACACCTGCCAATAGTTCTAGAGCTCAGCCTGCTAAGACAGAGGGTGGGACTCGTGGAGGTTCTGCTCTCCTCTAGTCCCCAGTGTTCTATGTACACTTGACTGGCCAATCCTCCATGGCTCCAGCCTCTGCCACAGTTAATTATTCATACTAAGCTCTCCATGTTCAGATTATGTATGCTTTCCCCTCCCCCTGAGACCTTGACTGTTAT
Organism: Rhizomys pruinosus; assembly: GCA_009823505.1. Taxonomy (NCBI): domain Eukaryota; kingdom Metazoa; phylum Chordata; class Mammalia; order Rodentia; family Spalacidae; genus Rhizomys; species Rhizomys pruinosus. The sequence goes on from VZQC01002875.1 coordinate 2,868,643, forward strand.
ACATCATTTTTTTTCTTTGGTCTTTTCGAGACAGGGTCTCCCTGTAGCCCCAGCTGTCCTGGAACTCACTCTGTAGACCAGTCTGGCCTTGAACCCACAAAGATCCGCCTGCCTCTGCCTCCCAAGTGCTAGGATTAAAGGTGTGCGCCACCACACTGGCTTATACATCATTATTAAAGCCATCAATAACACTTGTTGCTAGGAGAGAGTTGCCCAAATTATCTTCCTGATGTTTAATAAGCTTTTTAAGAAGGCAGGAAATTTGACCATATAATATGAAAATATTATCATAAAATGCCTAAAATATAAACTTCGAAGTCTGCTTCATGGAAGAGATATGACTGGTGTGGAACCATTTCTGCACTTGTGGTTCCCTCTTCCTGGGACACTCCATTCTTGCATCATCTCGTGCTGGCTCCTTGTCATTCAACTCTAAGTTCAGATTGCAGCTTCTCTTTGAAGCTTTCTCTGACCACTCAATCTTGGTTCATTTTCCCAGCCTATCTCTGCAGCATCATCCCTTAAAATTTCTTCATGTCAATTTTTATATTTACTTATCTATTTTTTCCTTTAATTTCTTATATGCAAACTCTAAGAAACAATTATGCTTATCTTGTTAAGTCCTGTCAAGGGCATGGCACACAAAAGGTGCTCCACAAATATCTGTTTAATTGAAAGAACTTCTCTATGATCATAGATAATCAAGAAAAAGTGCTATTCAAAGAAAATATTACAAGGCTGGAGAGATGGCTTTCAGGTTAAGAGCACTAGTTGCCCTTATGAAGGACCCATGTTTGGTTCCCAGTACCCACATGGTGACTAACAACCATCCATAATTCCAGTTCTGGAGGATCCCTCTTCAAGTCTCTGTGGGCATTGCATTCACAGATGCACTTACATACATGCAGGCATAACATCCATATACATGAAATAAAAACAAATGAGTAAATACATTTTAAATATCTGCAAAGAATGCACACTTTTGAATTCCCCACCAAGGCGGGGATGGGGGGTGGGAGGGTAGTTAGAGGTTTTATAAATGATAAGATTTTTTAAAATAGAAACTTAACGAAGTCCAGGAAAGAAGTCCATAGACTCCCTAAAGACCCAATGTAGCTTGCACTACTAATATGCTACTTACCGATTTTGTTTTTTCCTTCTTCATACTTTATTCTTTGCAGAATGTGATGCACAATTCTACTTCGTGTGGCATTGTTGAAGAAAGTGTCTTTGTTGTGTATGATGAAGCTGTACACATAACATTGAAAACACAAGGGGAAGGTTAATGGGAGCTGAGGGATCTGGTTGTTCTATTTGGTGCTGTTTGGATGCTGCTATCATCCATCAGTCCTGGAGGGTATGTCTGGAACAGCATGCAAGAACCCAGAGATCATGCCAGGACACCAGCTCACAGCTCTGAGTAGTCTGAGTTCTCAGAAAGCATTGGAGTCAATTAGAGCAGGAGGGAGTTGGGGCTTAATGAAATTAGAAAAACCTTAAAACAAACCAACAGCAAGTTTAAGTCTTATATTCTGTTTTTTTCTAAAGAAGACCAGGGCATAAATCCAAATAAAAATTCATTCGGGCTCTACTTCCTTGTGTCTTTTGCCCTGCTCTTACATGTCCTAATCACACAATGCTCCTGAAAATGTAAGAGTTGAAGATGGCTTAAGTAATGCAGACATAAAGTTGGTATCAGGGTCTAGTCTGGCTCAGGAGTGAAGTGAGAGGTCAAGGTGTGGACTCACCTCTGTGCCTGGCCTTCCTTCCCAGGCTCTTTCTTCATCAGGATCTTTATAAAGCATGGACTTAGCCAGTGGTCCTGCCAGTCTCCACTACTTGTGGAATTCTCTCTCTCTCTCTCTCTCTCTCTCTCTCTCTCTCTCTCTCTCTCTCTCTCCTCATATAATGACATTGCCCTTGCATTTCTAGGCACCTTTCCCACCCTAAGGACAAGTTTTTCAGATAATAAAGTATCTAAAAATCACACAATTCACCCTGAAGTGGCTATGTCTTTCCTTCACAGAAATGTGATGAATGATAGGATATTATCAACATTATACGTGCAATTTCTCCATACAATATAAGGTTGACCAACTTAGCAAATTTGTATTGTGTTCCTCCTGTAAGCTAGACACTACCACCACACAAAGGCTCATACATGTTGATAGATAGCACTTTCAAATTCAGTTCTGGGATAAATTTTCTAGCGAGTTTCTGCAGTCCTCCACCTGCACTCCCAGTCCTCCCAAGTTCATTACTCCTGCCTCTGAACTATGTCTTCTTTTTTTTTTTTTTAATTTTATTTATTTCTGTATGTGTATGAATGTACTGTCCTCATGCAGGTCTGTGCACCTGTGATGTGCAATGCCGCGGAGGTCAGAAGAGGGCGTCGGATTCCCCTGGAACTGGAGTTCTCCTGGAATTGGAGTTTCGGACGGTTCTCGGCCGCCATGTGGGTGCTGGGGATCGAACCCGGGTCCTCTGTAAGAGCGGTCGGCGCTCTTAACCGCTAGGCCATCTCTCCAGCCCGAACTATGTCTTTTTATCTTACAAGCGCTGATCATTCTGTATTGCCATTTGTTTGTATTTCCTCATCAGATGTTTACAGAAGATCCTCTACAAAGCACTGACTACATAGGTAAGGAAAACAAATCAAATCTTTCTCTCATAGAATCTTAAGTCTAGTGAGGATGGCAGACCATGAAGGAAGTGAAGGACACATCAGAGAAGGACAGAATCCTCCTCTTTCTGCAACCTGTCCTCCGCCTAAGTCTGTGAGCTGACTTGGGACAAGAGGCTGAGTCCTAACTCTAGAATCTCATGAGCCAGGCCTGGGAAGTCATGGCGGTTTATATCAGGAAAACTGCTGTCACATTTTTCTTCCAGAAGATGGATTCTCAGGAGTTGATCAAGCGAGTAGAAGAGAAAGATCTGACCTAGAAGAAGGATGTCCTACTTGGGGTTCAGCTAGGGGTGAACTCAGGAATGTGAGTTTAGAATCACAGATAAAAGAGATGACAGAAATAGACATTATATCAACTGACTCCTTGGAGAAGTATTTTCCTCTGAAGTCTCACAGAATATGCTCTCAAAGCAGCTTGACATGGGCAGGAGAGGAGACCGGTGTGGGAGCAAGTCAAGGAGCTGCAGGCCCAGACTTCCCCAGGTCTCCTCAAGACATTTGAGGACACTGGAGTTATACCAAGTGTTCTTTGAAAATTTATCCTTCTCCACTTGCTTGCCTTATTTTAGGGAGGTCATTACATTTTAATATCAAATAAAGATGTCACAAACAAATAGAAGACAAATTAAAATGCTTATTAGGACTTACAGTGGGAAGCTGACAAGTTCAGCCATGCTTGATGGGACAATTTAGAGCTAAAAGCCCATGTCTCTCCTCCATTAAATGGTTTTCTGCTTCCTTTTCTTTTTATGGCACTATTTATATCTTCTGAGAACACATAATAATTCTCTATAATAAATCCCACATACAAGTTTTAAGATTTCGTTTCCTTCTTCCTTCTATATGGATCGTATCTAGAATCTGGACAGTCTATAGTGCAAGCAAGCACGGCAGCCAGGAGGCACAAGCCAGTCCAAGCACCCTAAGTACAAAAAGTCATTCAGCTATTTCAATGATTCATGAGGTAGAGCTTCTTTGCTTAATTTTACAGGTGAAAGATCACTCACACACGCATACACACACACATGCACACACATGCACACACATGCACACACACACACACTGAGGCACTCACCCCCCACACCATATACACACACACACCCTGCATTTACACATCTTTCACACTCACACACACACACCACATTCACAAACATAACATGCATACACATACCACATGTATGCATACCACACACACATCACATACATGCACAGCAAACACAAAGATGAATTTTTGGATTAGAAGATATGTACACACATCATATACATATATCATACAACTGTATATACACACATACCACATACACACATCACATGTACACATGCACCACATACATACACGTACCATATACACCCACATACTACACACTAAATGCACACACACACTTTAAAAAAATTTTAAAATATTTTTATTGAAGTTTTGTGCATTTCATACAACATTTCCAATTTAGACTCATTCCCCTTTCCATGCCCCCCCCCCCCCAGTTCATGCATTCTGCCATACATGTCTTGCATCTTTTTCTCAGTCTTTAAAGTTTTTCCATGCAGAGGTTTATTGTTTTGGGCAGAAGTTTACTGTTTCAGTCAGTTCTTTGACCCTGTCCTTTTATTGTTGTTGTTCCCTCCAATTTGTATTGCTCCAAAATATGCTTATGTATGTCACACATATACCAAAATTATGACATCTGAAAATAAATTGTAATTTATTTGTGAAAATGATTGTAATTCCAAAATATGTTTAGAAATTTACATTTTCCCTTTAATTTTACACACACACACACACACACACACACACGCTCTTAAATGTGAGCCTGAAGCTTAGCAACTCACTCTGCTCTTCCAAGCTGCTGGAAGGACAGCATACAAGTACAGATCTTTGGGCACCATTTGACCAGGTTTATCAATATTATACAAATATCCTCATTATGTACCTTCTAATCCAAAAATTCCTCTTTTGGAAATTTAGTTTACTGATATAGTTGGCCACATACACTGTAACAGATGTACAAGAATGCTCATTATGGTATGAATTATAATAGTAAAAGTCAAAAATAAAGAATTCATCAGAGAGGACTAAGACAAGCAGGCTGCGATCCAGATTACAGTGAAATATCCTGCAGCTGTATACAGACAGAAGATGCTCACAGTAAATATTACAAATGTCCCAAATGAGCTAGGCATGACGGCACCAACATCAACACAGTATAGGAAGAAAACAAGGAAAAAAACAGGCAGCTATTTGTGTCACAGAGAACATATGCATTTAAAGATTCATAAAGATATGTTCATATTCATATTTGCAGGCACATGTGTAGAGTGACTATAGAAGGGTATATACACAGCTGGCAACACTGGTTTACCTTTGATGGAGATTTAGGTGTCTGGCAAAGCATGAAAGAAGACTTATGCACACTTAGGGAATGTTTTATCACCTGTACTACCTATTAAAATCCAAAAAGGAATTAAAAGAGAAAATGGTTTTTTGTTCTAAGTCTGTCCTTACCTTCCCCATGAAAGACAGGGAGGGGAACAAATGCCGAATTGATGGAGGAGCCACTCTCTGATCCCATCTCCCTATTGTAGATCTTTAGAGGCGGTATGCAAATTCTTCAAAGATATTCAACTCGAGAAATGATAAGAAAGGATTAAAAAAATCTATCTGCTGGGTCCGAAAGATGGCTCTGTGGTTCCAAACACTTGCTACTCTTCGGAGAACCCAAAATTACTCCCAATGTCCATGTCAGGAGGCTCACACTTGCCTATAACTCCAGCTCCAGAGGATCTGAAGTCTTCTGGCCTCCACCTGCACCTCCCATGCATGTGGTGTATACAAACACACACATAAGTTAAAAAATAAAAATAAGTTAAAGAAATCCACATCTGCTTTGTTCTGGAACTTCTTGTTCATTTGTAAAAGGATCTTCCAGGATAATAGGTTTGCCCATATGCTTGTATGTGTGAAAGGGACCTTTCTAGACAGCTCTGCCTTCCCTGGGAAGAAGAACTTGCTGACCTGCTAAGTAATGGCCAGGTGAGCCCGATGCAATTGACTTCCTCATAGAATCTCAATCTTCTGCTTCCTATGGTAGCCAGCAGCCCTTATTTTGGATATTAAAGTCTCAATATTCTCTTTGATAGGGAGAGAGGGTGGAGAAAGAAATATGCTGTGAAATTGGTTTTAGCTACAAACATCCTAGTATTATACTTCTTTTTATGGAATGGTTCTTTTTTTTCAAACAAAAAAGCTCTTATTTTCATGTCTTTTGTTTTGTTTTGTTTTCAGTCTCTTTTTATGTTTAGGAATCCACATTTTCCTCCTTTAATTTTATGTTAAAGTATTAATACATACTTTCTACTTGTATACAGTAATTACAGAGTCTGAAAGTAAGTGGTGGATTGATTCTAAAAATTCTAGAGCCTGTTAAGAGATTTACATTATAACAACACAGTCGTTTTCAGATAAACAGAAATATAACGATAACGTTGTTCACCTTGCCTTTCATCTGGGGATTTGGTGTTAGCACCCACAAATAAGGGAGACCATTTGCCACCTGTTTTTTGGGGGGGTGTTACTTCACTAAGCATAATGGCTTCGAGTTCCATCCATTTATCTGCAAAGTTCATGATGTCATCTTTCTTTACCACTGAATAGTACTCCATCGTGTAGATGTACCACATTTTTGTTATCCACTCGTCTGTTGAGGGCATTTGGGTTGGTCCCAGCTCTTCACTATTGTGAAGAGAGTTGCAATAAACATGGATGTGCATGTATCTTTGTGGTAGGATGAGTCTTTGGGGTATATACCCAGGAGTGGTATGACTGGGTCAGGTGGTGGGCTCATTTTGAGTCTTTTAAGGGTTCTTCACACTGCTTTCCATAATGGTTGTACAAGTTTTCATTCCCAACAGCAGTGGATGAGTGTTCCCCTTTCCCCACAACCTTGGTGTCTTTTATTTTCTTGATCTTAGCCAGTCGTATTGGAGTGAGATGATATCTGAGAGTGGTTTTAATTTGCATTTCCTTAATTATTAATATTGCTGAACACTTTTTAAGATGTTTCTCAGCCATCTTTAATTCCTCACAGGTGAAGTCTCTGCTTTTTTGAGTAGTCTATATATTCTTGACATTAATGCTCTGACAGATATATCAGTGGTGAAGGTTTCCTCCCACTCTGTGGATTTTCTCTTCACTTACACGATCATTTATTTCATTGTACAGAAGCTTTTGAGTTTGATGAGGTCCCATTTGTTGACTGTTGACCTTATTTCCTGTGCAGCTGCTGTCTGATTTAGAAAGTCTTTTCCTACGCCTATGTCTTGTAGGTTGTTGCTGACTTTTTCTTCTATCACCTTCAGGGTTTTGGGATTCACGGTGAGATCTTTGATCCACTTGGAGTTGATTTTTGTATAGGGTGAGAGGTAGGGGTTTAATTTTGTTCTTCTACAAATGGTGATCCAGTTTTGCCAGCACCATTTGCTGAAGATGCTCTCCTCCTTTATGGAGTGGTTCTTTCTAAGGGCATCTATACACAGAGGTACAGTAAAATCTTGTGATATGCTGAGTCGTTAATAAATACAGTTTATACTTGTTCTTTGATGAACATTGTATAAGGGGAGAGTGTATAATGTACAGAGTGGGTGGACATGGGAAAAATTCAACACCTGTGAATAGAACTTTCCGAGACAATGACCATGTTCACTATTCCTAATATGGTACCAACAAGCTAAAGGTGGCCTTTGAGCACTTGAGCTGCAGCAAGTGTACCCAGGAAAACAAATTCTAATTTAATTTTACTGATTCATTTTAGTTGTGCTAGTAGACACCACTTTGATAATGTAGGCAAACAATTGCCTGTGTCATTGATGACCTTTTGAGTATGCAGGCAGAGCCCAACCCTTCCTCACTGAGGGGATAGTGGTCCTTTGTTACATTTCAGTAACTGAAGCAGGAGAGAGGACACAGTGTGAAGAATGCTCTATAGGAACCTGTGCTGATTGTCAGAAGACTTGGGCTCAAATCCTTTTGTCCCATGGAAGCTGTGTGAATGTGACCTCAACAAAAGTTTTGAATCTTACCTCTTAGGAAAATGAGGGTCAACATGCTCAAGGACAGCATCAGATAACATCCAAAACAGAACTTTTGATTCCCATCTTTATAAAAGACAAAAATCTTCTCCCCCCCCATTTACTTTTATCTTTAAAAGAAAATGGCCTTGCCACATACCCAATTTCAGATGTCACAAACTTGAATACATCGCTGACCCTCTCTCTCTTTCGAGTCTTCAGGTCCCTTTTCTCCACTGTTACCCTGAATCTAGGGCTTTTGCATTGGATGTTGAAGTTGGTCCTAGAGCTGCTACATTGGGCTCCTGACTGGTCTCTAACTGGACGCTCCCTGTGGCTCACCCTCTGCAGAGTACACACAATGATCACTTAAATTTTTTTAAATTTCATTTATTTCTCTATGTGTATGAATATACTGTCTGCATGTAGGTTTGTGCACCCATGTCGTGCAATGCCATGGAGGGCAGAAGAGGGTCTCGGATTCCCCTGGAACTGGAGTTCTCCTGGAATTGGGGTTACAGACGGTTCTTAGCTGCCATGTGGGTGCTGGGGATCAAACGTGGGTCCTCTGCAAGAGCAGTCAGTGCTCTTAACCGCTAGGCCATCACTCCAGCCACGATCACTTAAATTTTAGTAAAAGGTTTATTCCTCCATTTTCCCTCCTGGAATGAAGTTCAAACGCCCCTCTGTACAGTTCCACGGATCTGGGGCCTGCCTGTATCAAAGATTTCATTTCCACTCTCTCTTTTTTCTTCCCTTTCTCATTGTAAATAAGTAACATTGACCTTATTTTCTTCAAACCAAGCTTGTCATTTCCCAGGGCTTTTGTTTATGCTTTTTCTAGGGCTGTATTACTTGTATCATTTTATCATATGTATCTCAAATGGCACCTGTCTACCTAAGATAGACCCTCTCCTGCCCTCTGCCCATAAGTGGCTCTGTCTCTTTATGTCATTACCTTATTTTATAATTATCCTTTATCCAGTGAATTTTTTGTATCGGGACATGGGCAGAGGTCACATCTTTATAAGTTCACTGCCTGCTCTTTTCTTCTTATAGAATCCAAGCTGTTGAAGGTGGGACATGCTCTGGCTTACACCTTACTCAAGGGTCTCAGCGAGTAAGTACATCATGTTCCTTATGACCGCAAAGCCCACTGGATAGTCCAGAAACCATCAGCTTATATAATAGAGGCTTTGTTATCTTTTTTCCTGGTAGGAGATTTGTAAAATCAGTTCCACTTTCTATTTATGCTTTCTATGTGGGATTACTTTGAGTGGAATTCAGACAATGAGGAGAGTTTCTAAAGCTTATTTTTTAACATAAGGACATTTTAGGTTGATTAAGCAAGTATTCTCAAAATAAATATCCATGATTTAAAATTTCAAGAGGTGGTAACTTTGTCAGGAAGCATTTAAATACTTAGAGATGGTGCTCTGTAACTATTTTATGATTATAGTTCTGTAATTGACCTTTATATAATTAAATATCTAGCCAGGTGTGGTGGTGCACACCTTTAATCCTAGCACTTGGGAGGCAGAGGCAGGCGGATCTTTGTGAGTTCAAGGCCAGCCTGGTCTACAGAGGGAGTTCCAGGACAGCTGGGGCTACAGGGAGACCCTGTTTCTAAAAGACCCCCCCAAAAAACCCAAAACAAAACAACAACAACAAAAAACTAAGACATGTGGCAGAGCAGGAAAGCAAGCCACATGAAAAATCAGTGTAAGTTTCTTGTTCCTGGAATGAAGGGTCTTGGGACGACTGCCGGCCAGTTTGGAGAATTAATCTGTGGGTGAGTACTCTGTGTGCCTTGTGGCTCCCCATGTTGAAAAATAGTGTCCTCTGTAGTTGTTTTTGTTCCTGTCCCATCACTTCATGTTAGAAATGTAGGGGCAGAACACTTGTTTTCATTCAGAGATATCTAGTCACAGAGAATCCAAAGATTTTCATGCATGTCTAATGTGATGCAGAATAGAGGATTCTGTGCTTTGAGTCACAAATATGTCACAAACTTGAATACATCCTTGACCCTCTCTCTCTTTCGTATCTTCAGGTCCCTTTTCTCCACTGTTACCCTGAATTTAGGGCTTTTGCATAGGATGTTGAAGTTGGTCCTAGAGCTGCTACATTGGGCTCCTGACAATATTGAGATGTGACCTGTGAATCTCTCTCTCTCTCTCTCTCTCTCTCTCTCTCTCTCTCTCTCCTCCATCCCTTCTCTTATCTCTCCTTCTCCCTCTTCCCTCTCTCTCTATACCTCCCTCCTCCCCAGTCCTTCCCTTCTTTCTCTTACTCCACTACTGGGGATTGGGCCCAGGGCACTGCATATGCTAAGCAAGCTCCACACATGAGCTGTATACCCAGCCTGTGAAAAATGTAAGTTACAGACAGAGGACACCATGATAAATGGTAAAACGAATGCCCCAAATTCACACCATCTCAAATCCTTTTCAATGTGAGCTTCTTGCTATTTCCATCAATAGGTAAGGTCTTACCTCTTCACCTCTTGAAATAAGAGCAGAAATTGTGTCTACTTTTAGTAACATGCTGTATAGACATAGGTTCTTCACTTTATATTCTTGGCAGCTTAGGATGTTACCTCAAGTCTGACAAGATGAACAAGGCTGAATTAGCCACTCTGAGGATACAAATGATAAAGAAAAAGGGGCACAGACAAAGATCTGGCACCAAATATCATCGGAGCACAGGAAGGGTTGCAGCAATATTGATTCCACATGAAACCAGCAGACCTAACCAGTTGAGTCTAACATAATAACAAATAAGATGACTGCTGTTTTAAGCCAGTAAGTTTTGCAGTAGATTCTTATACATAATAGATAATAGACAACCAATGTATCTTTCCTCATGGCTGAAGTTACATTATTTCACAGTACAAAAAAGTAAAGGTTACTGTCTTAAAAATAAATATTTTGGGCTGGAGAGATGGCCTAGCGGTTAAGAGCACCGACTGCTCTTGCAGAGGACCCGGGTTTGAACCCCAGCACCCACATGGTGGCTGAGAACCATCTGTAACTCCAATTCCAGGAGAACTCCAGTTCCAGGGGAATCCGACACTCTCTTCTGACCTCCGCGGCATTGCACGACATGGGTGCACAAACCTACATGCAGACAGTACATTCATACACATAAATAAATAAATAAAAATTAAAAAAAATAAAAAAATTTCAAGAAATCTTCTTAATTAAGCTTTTAAATAGAGATTTCTATTTTAACGAAGAGAAGCAAAGGTAATACAGTTAACTGTCACTTAAATTATGTCCTCAAATTAATGAAAATCTAAGTAGGGACAAAGCAACCAATTAATTTTTTTATATGACAAGGCCTATTTTGAGAGTTTTCTGGGCTTTAGGCAAGGGAAGTGCAAAAGCTTAATTTTTTTATCTTAAGTACACTTGTTAGAGAAAAGGGATGAGAAGATTATCAGATCAAATATCCAGTATTGCAAGTTCAAACAGGTAAAAATTTTCAAGACTCTTTTAGAATTAATGTGATAAGCTGCTGGAATATGAAGCAATGTGAGAGGTTCCAAAAAATTCAAAGTCAGTTCTAATTGCACTTCATGATATAATCTTTACTAAGAATTAAATATGAATAAAAATACTTGCACTTAAGGCTTCTAGGAAAAGACAGGAAATTAAAACTTGCATTCATTTTGAGTCCTTTTCAAAACCCATGAAAATAAAATAGTACTGCCTGTATGTATGATTAAATAGAAGTTCAAAACCCTCCTGGGTGCTGGGGTTAAAGGCGTGTACCACTACACCTGGCCCAACAATTTTCTGGTTGTAAGAAACTCATCTCATCAGCAAAGATATATACAAACTTAAAGGGAAAAGAAAATGATATTTCTAAAAAGGTAATTCCGAGAATGAACAGGAATAGCTAAACTCATTAAGTGAAAATTAGTCAGATGAGACAGTGAAGATTTTTATGGACTGAGGAAGGGAACAATCCCTCAAGAAAAATATAACTAATACACACATATATGCTCTGCATATTGGAATATCTAATTTTATAAAACAAATACTATAGATAAAAAGAGAAATGTAAATGAGAACTACTTAGAGATTTCATCTTACCCCAGTCAGAATGACTAAGATCCAAAAAGCAAGTGACAACAAATGCTGGTGAGGAGGGGGCAGAAGGGGACATATTCCTTTTGGAGGTTGTCCTCCCACTCTGTTATAATTAAGCTGTACTTCTTGGGAAAATATTGCTAGGGGTTCAGAATTTTAAAACGTATTAGAATCTGGAACTAAAAACAACTTAGAAACAATCATCCTGAGTGAAGCACCTCACACCCTGAAAGACAAGGTTGAATGCTCTTTCACATAAGTGCATGCTAGCTCTGAATCTTTAGATATATGTGTTTCAATTGGAAAATCCATGGAGGTCAGGAAACTAGTAAGGGGCCATTGGGTAGGGTGATTCATTGGAGGAAAGATAGAATGCAGTGATATAAAGGGGAGAGGGGAATAACAGAATAGGAAGGGTAAATGGGGGGGATTGGAGGGCAGAAGGGAGTATGGGGAGGGATAACTAATACTAAAGGCCCCTTGACAATGTCATAATATGGACACTTACTACTGCGGAAGCTCCTGAAAACATATGCATATACATATACACATACAAAAAGAGTTTAAATGGAATTATTTTGTAATGGAGAGACAATATTCCTGCCAGACACCACAAGCTAGCAAATAAAAATCCCAGTGCCAGGAATGGGGTTTTCTTTTGGAGTTGTTGGCCAGGGGGCTCTCATAGACCCTGAAACAATACTGGTTATGGGCATTTTTCTTGGTTATCTTCAAGAACTTGTCAATAAGACCATACTGTTGAAGACGCTATATACACAAGTCATAGAACAAATGTGAAAAAAACCAACCTGGAACTGACCTTGAAGCTTCATCCCTACTGGCTAGGCTTCACAGTGTTAGATGGTGCTATCCATGCTACTTGAAGAGAAAGGTAATCAGCAACGTAACCCAGCTGTCAAACCTGTGAGCTACAATAAGACTGGACTATGGGCCAGAGATGGCTTGGCAGTTAAGAACACTGGCTGCTCTTACAGAGGACCCGAATTCAGTTCCAGCACAGAGATGGTGATTAACAATTGTCCATATCTTCAGATACAGGGGATCCAATGTCCTCTTCTGGCCTCTATAGGCATTTCACTGTGGGTGAATTTACATGTGTGTATGAAAAAAATACCCATACCCATACAAAAACAGAGACTTATCTAATAAGATATGCTCACGGGTGCAATAATGGTATGAATGTTACAGAAGTAAACAATCTCTTTAATATTGGATTTGAGGCCTGCTTCACAGGATGGAGCCCATACCTGACACTGTTATCAGGGTCAAGATCCTGTGGCTAGACAGGTCACAGGCAAGAGGTGAGAACCTCCTACTACAATTTGGCTAAATGTATTAAACTGACTTCTAATGACTTATCAGTATATTCATAGATCATTTCATCTCTCAACTCTCACAGAGAAGCTTCTTCTTGGTCATTGTGTAAAGAACGCAAGACTGTAGAGTGCTCAGCTGTATATAGGACACCTGTATTGTACCTTTTCCTTACAAGATTCTGTCATCCTTGAGGGAAGAGGACATGGAAAGATTGTGAGAACCAAAGGTGGATGAATACAAAGTATGTTTTCTGGACAAAACAGGGCAGTCGGACATGATGAACCCACAGTGGTTGTGACAATATACACAAGGTCTGTGCAGTCCCCCTAGTCAGGAAAATGCCAGTATAAGGGGAATGAATGAATGTATGAATGAATGAATGTATGAATGAATGAATGAATGACTCCCCAGTTCTAGCTGACCAACTATTGTCAACTGATAGCTGCTGAGAGAGGGAGACTCAGTTTTCTTTAAGGATGTGATGCTGGGTAGATTGACCAGAATCCAGGGGATGTACCCACAACCAAGAGTATACAAGGAACACACATTAGACTCGATAGGCCTTAAAGTAAGGGGGTAGGGAGGTAGGGTAGAGCTGAGAGGAAATGGAGTGGAGGTCTGAATCTGATCAAAATACATTGTATGAAATTCTCAAGGAATCAATAAAATATTATCAAACAAAAGACACAAAGTTGGGGGTGTAGAGAAGTGGATCTGGGATGAGTTAATCAAAGGAGCTGGGGTAAATATGATCATCCATATATTGCATAAAATTCTCAAAGTATTAGGATAGTTTCTAAACTGTGCAAACAAAAAAGAAGGAATATAATATCTACTTTCTTAGTGAAAGATAGCAGCCTTTGTGCCAAGCGCTATTTGAGCTTATAATCAAAACTACTGCAAACCTCACAATCCTTCCCTTTCTAATGATTAATGCCAACAATGCTTTGTGCCGGAAGGATATTTGAGGAAGAGGTGATACTGCACGTAGTCTACTTGTGTATATACTGTCTTGATCAATGGAAATATGACTTTACTATGAGATGTCTATCAGTTTATTTTTATTTTAAAAATATTTTATTTATTTTTGTGTATGAATGTATTGCCTACATGTATGTAAATGCGCCTGCATCATGAAATACTGTTGAGGTCTGAAGAGGGTTTCAAACCCCCTGAAACTGGAGTTATGGACCGTGTTGGCTGCCATGTAGGTGCTGGGAATTGAACTTGGGTCCTCTGCATGAGCATCCAGTGCTCTTAACTACTGAGCCATCTCTCCAGCCCCTATTCATCAGTTTCTAAAAGGATTACCAACTTTCAAAGTTCTAAATACTCCAAATATAGCTGCTATTTTGACATCAGATATTGTGAAATATTTTCTTTGAATGAAATATATTTCACGTAGACAAAATGCACAGAAAAATAATTTGAAACATCCATATACTACTAAGTAAATTAAGAAATAAAAGTTGGCAAATGTTGCTGTGGTTTGTGTGCTGCTCTCCTCAACTGCTTCTTTGCCTCAGAGGTAATCATCATTAAGAAGTTTCCAATGGGTGTTCCTAAAAGTGGGTTTTACATTTTAAAGCTTTACAGAAAAGGCATCTTATTTTACTTACTCTGCTCTAACTTGCTTTGCTTGCCCAACACTGGGGTTCATTCCTACTGAGACAAGGAGTTCTCTAGTTCACCCAAGTCCACCACTGAGTACTCTGGCTCACTGGCTCATTCTCTTGGTGGGTCGTTAGCTTGTTTCCAGATTTTTACAGTTACAGGAAATGCTATGGTAAACATTACATAGTGTGAAGGTGAGCATGTTTTGAGGAAGTACAGTCTACCATTCAACTTGATATTGCTGGGTGCTGTGGTATATGTACATTTGGACAGGACTTAGGAAAGGACCAGCAGGCAAAATTAGGGGTCTAGTTCACTTACAGATATGCCATCCTAATACAACATGATTAATGGTGAGCTCTGCTAATTTGTAACTTTGGGAATGAATTTTTTAAAAATAGAATGGGTTCAAGGTTCCTTTTTAGTGCTATCATTTTATTGTGTAGTCTAACGTGTTTTCTGGCAGAACAGGAACACATGAATGGTAGACTATGCTGCATCTGTAAATGTTACCACGTGTCATGATAAAAGAGGTTAGAAAATAATTTAATTCAGTAAATGTATTTTAAAAATCATTTATGTACCAAGAGAGTTTGAATAAATTGAGCCAGAGGTTTAAATCTGTTTGTAATTCACAGCAATACAAACAATGCTTTTTGACTTTGACTTAGTGAGAACATATTCCACAGGACTGGGAGGTGTATGATAATGTAGATGCTAAAAGAAACAGAGGACACATGAAATAGAATAATATTCAGGTAAAAAAAGAGAAAGAATGCTACAGGAAAAGTAAAGATAAAAGTGATGTTGTGGAACTGATATTTCAGATCAGTATTACCTGTTATGAGTGGGCAATGAAAATATACACATGTATAATTCACATTATTAAAACTGTTACTTATACATCAAATCCCAATGACATTATTAGACAATAGCATGAACATTTGCCATAGGTCTGCATTATTGACTTTCATTTTATTAAACTTAAAGCTCATAATGACAAGTGCTGTGAATTACAGAGGTGGTCCTCATCCAAATGACTCCAGAGCCTGGCATGGAATCAGAGTTTACATAATCTCATCACTTAGCTAATAGTGCAATTTATCTACCCTTGTCCAGTCCTGCTAAGGGCCTATAACAAAACTTGTGCTTGATGCTGACTGAAATGAAGTGAGTGTTCAAAAGGAAAATTTATTGGCAACTGATTATTTCTGGGTGAGAGAGAGTTGATCTTCTTTATGGGAGTGACTCTAGATAGGCTGACTAGATTCCAGTGGATGAACTTGTACTGAGGGACATCTGGGCATAAATGCTTGACCATTTAGGCCTTAACATATATGAGTGAATGTATGAAATAAGGTGGCGTGTAGAGTGTTAACGCACGCACCTGTACACCAGCGTGCTTACCGCTTCACCTGCCAAACAGGTCTAACCTGTTCTCAGAAGTTAACCATGGCAAAAGCTGAATCAGTGACCTGAGCCAATGATCAACACTTGGCATGTTCTCGGAAGGAGCAGAGATGATTAAAAAATACATATTAACACACACACACACACACACACACACACACACACACACCTATTTTCCCGTGATTAAACGAGTCTGCAGGAGCTCACAATCTGCCTAATTTTCACCCCACTCGTGGTTTCTGTGTGTTGACTCCGCCAACCACTCACCCCCATTTCTTTTTTTTTTCTGTTGTGTATCTAAGCACTGTTTCCAATTTAGATTTGCTTTATTCTAATGCCACATGGTGTTGATCATATTCAATAACCATGTTGACCATTTACTAGGGGATTTCTACAGATTAGGAAAAGTTCTCCATTGACCTCAAAGTCATTCATTGAGAAAGTTATCACAAAATTGTCCTTGCTTGCTTTTCTGGTTTAGTGATAAATATGATGGAAATTCACCCCCATTTCTTGGCCATGACCCAAATTTCTTCGGCTGGCCCGAAGGAGGTTACAACAGTGGCGGTGGCTATGAGGGAGTATGGATGGGTCTAAATATAATTAAGAGGCACAGATTAACCCCAGCACACTAACAGTAGGGGACTTCAATACCCCACTAAGTCCTTTGGACAGAGCAACAGGACAAAGAATAAACAGAGAGGCATCTGAACTGAATGATACAATACACCAAATGGACCTCACAGACATCTACTGAATATTCCACCCAAACACCAGAGAATACACTTTCTAATCAGCACCCCATGGAACATTCTCCAACATCGATCACATACTGGGACACAGAAAAAAAACTCAAAAAATACAAAAAGATTGAAATAATTTCATGCATTCTATCAGACCACAGAGCAATAAAGTTCAATATCAACATCACAATAAGCCCTACAACCTACAAGAACACATGGAGACTAAACAACATTCTCCTGAATAATGAATGGGTCAAGGAATAAATAAATAAATAATAAATAAATAAATAAATAAATAAATAAATGCATTCCTGGTACTGAATGACAATGATAATACAACACAACAGAACCTACGGGACACTTTAAAAGCAGTCCTAAGGGGAAGTTTATAGCCCTGAGTGCCTACATCAAAAAAACAGAAAGAGCACAAGTGAACAATCTAACACTGCAGCTAAAATCGCTTGAGAGACAATAACAAATGAATCCTAAATGCAGCAGACATGGAGAAATAACAAAAATCAGAGCAGAAATCAATGAAATAGAAACAAAGAAAACCATACAGAAAATCAATGAATCCAAAAGTTGGTTCTTTGAGAGAATAAACAAGATAGACAGACCTCTAGCCCAGTTAACCAAAAGAAAGAAGAAACAACTCCAAATCAATAGAATCTGTGATGAAAGGGGAAATATCGCAACAGACAATGAAAAGATCCAAACAATTATATGGGAATACTTCAAAAACCTATACTCTACTAAGTTTGAAAACCTAAGAAAAATGGATGAATATCTGAAATCCTGGTGTGCTGGATAGCTTTAGTGCCAACTTGACACACCTGGGTTGAGGGAGACTCAATTGGGGAATTGGCTCCATTGGATTGGCCTGTGGCCACGTCTGTGGAGTATTGTCTTGATTGTCAGGAAATGTGGGAGGGCCCAGCTCACAATGAGTAGTGCCACCCTGGGCAGGTTGTTGTGTACCGTATAAGAAGGCAGGCTGGGCATGAGCCAGGGGAGCAAGCCAGTGAACAGCACTCCTCCATGCCTTGTGCTTCATCTCCTGCCTCCAGGTTCCTGCCCTGAGTTCCTGCCTTGGGCTCCCTAAGTGATGAACTGTGACCCAGGAAATGTAAACTGAATAAACCCTTTCCTCCCCAAGTTGGTGTTGGTCAGAGTGTTTTGTCACAGCAATGGAAGACAAACTAGAACAGAAATTGGTACCAGAGAGTGGGGTATTGCTGTGACAGACCTGACTTTGGTGTTTTGGGGAAGGATTGTGGAGGCATTTGGAACTTGGGCTGGGAAGATCATTGAATGCCTAAAGATGTTGCTGTGGAGCTTGGAGCAGTTTTGCTGAAGGAGTTGTAGAAGATGGAGGCCTGGCTTGTGAAGTTTCTAGTTTCAAAGGGGAGCAGAGATCATCAGGACTGTGTAATCTGTGGGTTCTGGTCAGCTGGGGCTGAAGATAAGCTGTAAGTAACAAGAGACCAGAACCTGAAGTGAATCTTTTTGTACTGGGACAATTGATTCTGGTTAGCTGGGGCTGAAAAATCAGCTGTAAGTAACAAGAGACCAGCATCAACCGTGGTGAAATCTCTGGGAAGAATTTCTTCAGGGTCAGCACACAGAAGCTACGTTCCAGAAGGGGCCTGAGCCCTCCATCTCAAGCCAGAAGAAGGACTGGTAGTGTGTAAGATCTCCTATAATGGTTCTGGTGTTGAATATTAGAGGGGGTCACGAGAGCAGCTGAGGCTTGGCACTGTGAGTGGTCAGGAAAGACCATGGTGGAAGTGCACACTTGGTTGCATGTGAAGACCCCGGGATTGCAGGCATCATGGAGAGAGGCTGAGGTCTTTGCACCAGGAGAGGTCAGAAGAGACCATTGGTGAAGGTGCTGCCTCAGTTTCAGTGGCAACCCACGTTTTTGAGATGCCAGGACATGGGATGACCACCAAGAGCAGCAGAGGTGTGGAATGGAGTCAGCCTGGGCCTTCGAGATGAGCTGTGTGTGCCAGGATGGCAGAGTCAGAGAAGGGGAGCCTGCCAAACCCTTTGGAGCCCAGAAGATCATGAGTGAATCCCAGATGTCCAGCCTTGAGCTACTTTGCTGGACTTAGGTTTTGTTTGAGAGTGCCTGATTCTTCCCTTTGAACTAAGACAAGTACTTGTTTTGATTTTACAGCAGCCCACAGTTAGAGACTTTTAAGAGACTGTGAACTTTTAAGTGTTTGGACATTTTAAGACTGTGGGGCTTTTAAGGTTGTACTGTCTTAGGTTTGTGATTAATGTTAACATCATACTTTGGGGGATAAGAACTGGAAAGGTGGTGGTTTGAATAGTGATGTGTTTTGTGTGTCAAGTTGACAAGGGTTCAATTGTGCTGGATAGCTTTAGTGTCAACTTGACACACCTGGGTTGAGGGAGCCTCAATTGGGGAATTGCCTCCATTGGATTGCCTGTGGCCACGTCTGTGGAGTATTGTCTTGATGGGAGGGCCCAGCCCACAATGAGTAGTGCCACCCTGGGCAGGTTGTTGTGTACTGTATAAGAAGGCAGGCTGGGCATGAGCCAGGGGAGCAAGCCAGTGAACAGCACTCCTCCATGGCTTGTGCTTCAGCTTCTGCCTCCAGGTTCCTGCCCTGAGTTCCTGCCTTGGGCTCCCTAAGTGATGAACTGTGACCCAGGAGATGTAAGCTGAATAAACCCTTTCCTCCCCAAGTTGGTGTTGGTCAGAGTGTTTTGTCACAGCAATGGAAGACAAACTAGGACACCTGGAATCACCAAAACTCAACCAAGAAGAGATTGACAGCTTAAACAGACCCATAATGTATAAAGAAGTTGAAGATGTAATAAGAAACCTCCCAACTAAAAAAAACCCCAGGCCCAAATGGTTTCACAGCAGAATTCTATAAAACATTTTAAAAAGACCATTATTACTCAAATTGTTTAGAAGGATACAAGCAGAGGGAATTCTCCCAAATTCCTTCTATGAAGCCAGCATTACTCTAATACCCAAACCAGGCAAAGATACAACCAAAAAGGAGAACTGTAGACCCTTCTCATTAATGAACACAGATGCAAAAACTTCTAAACAGGATACTTGCAAATCACATACAGACCCACATCAGGAAGATCATCCATCATGACCAAGTTGGATTCATACCAGAAATGAAGGGATGGTTCCACATATGGAAATCAATAAATATCATCAAGCATGTAAATGGACTGAAAGACAAAAAGCACATGATCATCTCAATAGATGTAGAAAAAGCCTTTGACAAAATCCAGCATCCCTTCATGTTTAAAGTCCATGTACCCTCAAGACTCACCCCACCACAGAGATACATGCACAGCCATGTTTATTGCAGCTCTGTTCACAATATCAAAAAGCTGGAACCAACCCAAATGCCCCTCAACTGACAAGTGGATAGAGAAAATGTGGTACATCTACAAGATGGAATTTTATGCAGCAGTAAAAAAAGACAACATCATGAACTTTGCAGGTAAATAGATGGAAATGGAAGATATTATGTTAAGTGAAGTAACACAGTCCCAGAAAAACAAATGACGAATGGTATCCCTTATCTGAGGATGCTAGTGCCAATAACTTAGTTGTAAACATTTCTTGTTGGGAGTGATGCATATTGGAAAGAACCACAACACCAACAAAAGAGGGGACTGCATCAAAGAGCTGACTAAAAGGGTGAATCTGGTGGGGTGGGGGGAGTTGGGAGGAGGACATGAGTCTGGATTCAATTTGTAACACAATCTTGTACAAAAATATGTAAAATGATAAATTAAAAAATTATGGGGCTGGAGAGATGGCCTAGTGGTTAAGAGCGCTGACTGCTCTTGCAGAGGACCTGGGTTCCATCCCCAGCACCCACATGGCAGCTGAGAACTAGCTTTAACTCCAGTTCCAGGGGAATCTGACACCTTCTTCTGACCTCCATGGCATTGCATGACATGGGTGCACAAACCTGCATGCAGACAGTATATTCATACACATACAAAATAATAAAAATTAAAAAAAAAACAAAAAAAGATCTTGTATTAGTCACTTTTCTGTTGCTGTGAAAAAACACTATGACCAAAGGAACTTATAAAAGAGTTTTTGAGCTTACGATTGATGGTTCCAGGGAATTAGAGTCCATTGTGGTGGGAGGCATGGCGGCTGGATCTGGAGCAGCAAGCCAAGGGTCACATCTCACAAAGAGCACAGGAAGCAGAGAGAGAGCAACTGTAGACCATGAGGCTTGTTAAACTCACTAATCCTGCCCCCAATAACGTACTTCCTCTAGCACGGCCACACCTTCTAAGACCTCCAAAAACAGTGCCACCAACTGGAGACAAATGTCTGTATACTTACAGCCTATGAGGGACACTCATTCAAACCACCACATTCCACTCCCTGGCCCCCATAGGCTCCTGACCATATAAAATGCAAAATGCATTTAGTCCAACCTTAAAAGTCCCCATAGTCTTTACCAGTTTCAATGCCATTCAAAAGTCCACAGTCCAAAGTCTCTTCTGAGACTCAGGCCAATCTCCTAAACTGTAAGCTCCTGTAAAATCAAAAGACAAATTACATACTCCCAATGTACAGTGGAACCGAATACACATTCCCATTCCAAAAGGGAGGAATAGAGGCATAGTGAGGAAATACTGGACCAAAACAAGACCGAAAACCAGCAGGGCAAACACCAAGTCCAGTAGCTCCACATGCAACTTCTGGGACTTGACTTCCAAAGGGCTTAGATGGCTCAGCTCTTCCAGCTTTGCTTGCAACATACATCTCTTTCTTAGGCTGGTACCACTCCCTGTATGCAGCTCTCCTTGGCAAATATCTCACAGGTCTGGCATCTCGAATGTCTTCTTGGGGTCTCCGCTGCCAACCAGGCTTCACATTCACAGCTTCACGCAATGGCCTATCAGGGCCTTCTTTATTCAGGGACGCCCCTGCTGCACTCTGCCTGGCCTCTGTGGCTCTCTGAAACCGTGGAGGAAGAACTGATGACCCCTTCACTCTTGCAAACTTCATGCCTCTAAAGCCAGCACCACGTGAATGAAACTGCCGAGTTTGGCTGCAATTTTGGGATGGACCCTGGCCTATTTCAACCACATTTGCAACTTTTCTCTGCCCTGGACTTGTTGGAGGATTAGCTGGGTGTGGTCTTGCCCTGAAGGTACTGATTCTTTTGTTTACTTGTAAATCTCGAAGCCCTTCCTTAATCACTTTAAACTCCTTATCAAAAGGAACCTCTCCTTCACATGCCTTGGCCCCACCTTTAATCTTCCTAGTGCAGTTTTCAGATCCAACCTCTCCTTCACATGCCTTGGCCCCACCTTTAATCTTCCTAGTGCAGTTATCAGATCCAAACTGTACATTTTGCATTTCTTTCTGCCCCATCTGCTCTTTTTCACTGTAGATCTGTATAATATTCACCATTAAAAGCCATGCCACCATTTCTACATTAGGCTGTCTTGAAATATCCTCCGCCAAAGACATCAGTCCATTGCTTTTCAACTTAGCATCAGGCAAGCATTTGGGCTGTGGGCAAACTGGTGTCAGACTCTTTATCAAAATATCCTGGTTGCTGCCTAAGTCTTTATTTTCCCCTGGAACCACATCTTTTGCAGCCATGCTTTCTTCCAGGCCTCCACTAGAATGGCCCTTTAAGCTCTGCTTACAGTAGTCAACAGCCTTTCTAGTCCAAAGTTCCAAAGTCTTCCACATTTCTCCAAACATCCACATGGTCAGGTTCTTCACAGCCAACAGCCCATTCTCTGGTACCAAATTACTGTATTAGTCACTTTTCTGTTGCTGTGATAAACCACCATGACCAAAGGAACTTATAAAAGGAAGAGTTTATTTGAGCTTACGATTGTGATAAAACACCATGACCAAAGGAACTTATAAAAGGAAGAGTTTATTTGAGCTTATGATTGACGGTTCCAGGGAATTAGAGTCCATTGTGGCGGGAGGCATGGCGGCTGGATCTGGAGCAGCAAGCCTAGGGTCACATCTCACAAAGAGTACAGGAAGCAGAGAGAGAGAGCAACTGTAGACCACAAGGCTTGTTAAACTCACTAAGCCTGCCCCCAATAACGTACTTCCTCTAGCATGGCCACACCTTCTAAGACCTCCAAAAACAGTGCCACCAACTGGAGACAAATGTCTAAATACTTACAGCCTATGGGGGATACTCATTCAAACCACCACAGATCTACTGTACGAAATGGACAAAAATCAGTAAAAATATACATAAAAAAGAAAACTTCATACTATTCACATTTATTAGAGATCAGTTTTATTCTGTATTAAAAAATAAACCAGAATGAAAAAGAAACCATTTTTGAAAATCTGTAAATTAATTTTGGAAACAATAAATGGTTTCCTAATTAATTCTTAGACCAGAAAAATCCAGTTTAGAATAAGCCAAGCCCCTCAGCCTTCTACTAATTACACTGTTACTGAAATTCAGTCAATAGCAGTTCACTCAGATTCTCTGGGCGGTTGTCACTGAATCCATTCATTATCACTGTCTCATCCGCAGCTACTGTCTAGGTCTGTTCTTGGCCGTGGGTCTTGTTTTTATTTTCCTTTGTTGGCACTCAGCTGTCTCAAGTGTTGACAAAGGGACAGATCTGTCTACTTCTCTCTAGTTCATTTATATTGCTGTGAGCACCAAAGCCTTAGAAATGCTGCCAAGTGTCTGCAAAATTTAGAGGTTGGTAAATTTGTCTTTCACTCATCCTGCTTTCATTTTTCTATCTTGGCATTTTCCCTTGGCTATTCTCATGCCATCCTTTATGTATTGCAGATACAGCCAAAATATCCCTTCTACAGCTCTTTCTCCCCTTAAAAATGTTTAGTTTATTGATAATGGGGTATAAGTAAATAATTACATTTTTAGTTTTTGCAAGAGACATTTTTATTAAGTATGGATGAGTTTACTCAAAGGATGAAAGTTCAACTTACGCGATTTCAGTTATTAAGGAACATACTGAACATTAAATGCCTGATTACAATTGTCTGTGAGGCCAGAATGGGGACTCTGAATTAGTTTTGTTTTGCCTGATTTGGTTTTTCAGTTCATGCACTAGAGGGAGACATGTAGGGGAAGAGAAGTTAGAAGTGTTCCTCTGGAAACAATCATCCGGAGTGAGGTAACCCTCACCTAGAAAGACATATGTCTATGTTCTCTCTCACAGCTGGAGGCTACCTTTGTTTATGTATGTTTCAATTTGAAATCTAGAGAGGTTAGTAACTAAGAAATGGTTATGGGTGGGTGTGTGGGTGGCTTCCTGGGAGGGGTGGTAGAATGATGTGAGAGGGGAGAAAGGGGAACATTAGAGTGGGAAAGGCTCAATGGGGTAGGGAGTGGACGATCAGGGCAGAGGAGGGAGTGGAGGGGATGGAAAGTAACATTAAAGGCCTTTCGAAAACCCCATATGTCAATCTTACACTAAAGAACATATTCTTTTTTAATTAATTATTTTATGTGTATGAGTGTACTGTCTGCATGTAGGTTGGTGCACCCGTGTCATGCAATGCCACAGAGGTCAGAACAGGACATCAGATTCCCCTGGAATTGGTGTTAAAGAACGTTCTTAGCCACCATGCGGTGCTGGGAATCAAACCCGGGTCCTATGCCAGAGCAGTTGGTGCTCTTAACTGCTGAGCCATCTCTCCAGTCCAGGAATATTCTTAAAGTATACATTATAAAAGGAGATTAAAGGCAGTGACCTTATAACAAGGGGACGTTGGCCCTTCTGGACATCATAGGCTAATGAAGAAAAAAACCACCTCAATGCCAGGAATGGATTCTTTCTATGGAAGTTTTTGACCAGGGGTCCCACAGACCCCCGAACAATACTGGCCATTGCTTCTGCTCTTGGTAACCCAACAGACTTGGGTGGCAAGACCCTATTGCTAAGGGTCTACATACATGAGCTGTAGAACAAACGAGGGTAAATGAAGCATACATGAGCTGTAGAACAAACGAGGGTAAATGAAGCTGGTGCTGACTTCAGAGCCTCAACTCTACTGACTAGTGTTCATAGTGCTGGAAGGTGCTGTGCATGCTACTGGAAGGAAAAATAACCGTCAGCCGTATCCAGCTGTGAATCCTGTGGAAACTACAACAGACTGGCAAGATATGCCCACCGGTGCAATAGTGACATGAATATTATGATAGTAACCAACTATTCCCTGAGTTGGTTTACAGTCTACTTCATAGGATGGAGCCCTTACCTGACACTGATAGTGTGCTTAGGAACCTGAGGCTAGACAGGTCACGGAACATAGGGGAGAACCCAATGCTTTTTATCTACTAAGATTAATGCATCTTTCAACTTTCACCAGAGAAGTTTCCTTATGCAGTAGATGGCGATTAACACAAAACCCCACAACTGGCTGATGTGCAGAGACCAAGAGGCTACTGAATGCTTATCCCCGAATAGATACCTATATAAAACTTCTGCCTGCTAAGTCTCAGGGATCACTGTAAAGGGGGGGGGGTGGAAGAAAGATTGCAAGAGGCAGAGGTGGTGGATGAATAGAAAGAGAGTTTTCTATACAGCTGGCCAATTACTCATATGAATTCATAGCAATGTTACAACATGTACAAGTACCATGTAAAATGAAGCCAGACAAAAATCCCAGTGTAGAAATATGGAATGGTTAAGAAGTCCCAACTCTGCCTAAGGAACTACTGGCAACGAAGCTGCTGGAAAGGGGAGAGTCTGTCTTATTTAAGGGTGTGACTCAGGGTAGATTAATTAGGTTACAGTGGATGGATCCACACTGAAGGGCATTTATGAACACAATTTTGACTCAACAGGTATATATACTTATATAAATTATAGTAGAGCATATGAAATCGGACAGGGGATAGTCAAGAGGATGTGCAGATAGGAGAAGGGGTCTAAATATGATCAAAACATAGTGCATGACCAGCCTGGTATAGAGTGAGTTCCAGGACAACATTTCAATTGCTGTGTCAAAACACTCTGAGCAATTCCAACTTGGGGAGTAAAGGGTTTATTCAGCTCACATCTCCCAGGTCATAGTACATCACTCAGGGAGCCCAAAGTAGGAAGTCAGGGCAGGAACTTGGAGGCAGGAGCTGAAGCACAGGCCATGGAGGGACGCTGCTTACTGGCATGCTCCCCTGGTCCATGCCCCAGGCTGCTTTCTTATACTGTACATAACAACCTGCCTGGGGGGCATCACCCACAGTGGGCTGGGCCCCCGCACATTGCTCAAGAATCAAGACAATTCTCCACAGTCGTTGCCACAGGCCAGTCTGATGGAGCCAATTCCCCAGTTGAGACTCCCTCAACCCAGGTGTGTCAAGTTAACACTAAAGCTATCCAGCACAGAGACCCTGTCTCAAAAAAAATGATTAAAAAAGAAAGAAAGAAAAGCATTTTGCAGGGTCAAAGAGATGGCAGTGATTTAGAGCACTGGCTGCTCTTGCAGAGGCCCCTGGTTCAGTTCCCAGCACTCACATAGCAGTTCATGACACCCTCTTCTGGCCTCCATACTGCACACACATGGTGGACTTACTAAATGCTGGCAAAACACTCATATGCATAAAATAACTGACTAAATCAATAAAAAGAAAAGCATTTTGATCATAACCTCATCACTATTGATTTTTCTAAAAAATTATCAAAAAAATAATGGTTAGTTTTTTTTGTTTTTTTTAATGGTCCTGACTACCATTCCCCACTATGGTGAAGATCTGGAATAAGCTAGGATAAAAATTGAGAACAAATATAATGTTGTAAAACAGCCATTTTTAATCACGATTTGGGTTCTTTTTTCCTGTCTTCAACTTACTGTTGAGAATATGGAAATACCAGATTTCTGAAAGTNAAAAAAAAAAAAAAGAAACTCAAATAAAAGACTAGAGCTTCCTCATAATTATTTCTGACTACTAGATTATGGTTTGTACAGTATCCAGACATAGAAACAAATAATCCTGGTACAATACAGTCAGCTTCATAATCAGAGTATTTACAAAAGTTAATGAGCCCAGAAGTCTAAAGACATCTGTATGAGCCAGAAGACATTTCATAAAGAAGACTGTCCTTGAACTTTTTCCTAAGGAAAAGGCTTTATTAGAGAGAGAAATGAGATTCCCTTATAAAGAAAGAGCAATAGTCAGGGACTATTTAGGAGCCTCTATTTATGTGTTGTAAGAGCATATGGCCTCGAGGGTGAAGAGAGAGATGATACTGCAAAGGAAATTTTTCATGTCATGCTACGAAGTCTGAACTTTATTCCAAAGACCCCAGAGTCATTAAAGAAAGATGACATCATGAACTTTGCAGGTAAATGGATGGAACTCGAAGCCATTATGCTAAGTGAAGTAACACAGTCCCAGGCGGGAAAAAGGCGAATGGTTTCCCTCATTTGTGGATGCTAACACCAAATCCCCAGTTGGCAGGCAAACTGAGCAACTTTATTATTATATTTCATTGTATCTGAAAGCAACTGTGCTATTACAATGTGAATCTCCAAATGGGCTCTAGAATTGTCCTACCACTTATAGTCACACATTGTAATTACCATATATGGGTGGAAGATATGTATTCATGTTCTAGAGTAATATAAAATTAAAGGGGAAAAATGTGAATCCCCAAACATATTTAGGAATTAACATACAGTTCATTCCCAGAGGTCATAATTTTGATACATATGTGTTGTTTATATGGGCATAATTTGGAGTAATACAAAGGGGAGGGAACAAAAAAAGTAGCGATAGCTTTATAGAATAATTTCAGTATAATTCCTGAGTTATTGAAATATTATAATAATGTATAGCTTACATTGTAAACTTATTGTAAAATTTATAATAAATTCTTATAGAACCTTCAAAAAAAGTACATTAAAACATACATCAACTTACTATGTGATTTAAAATGTAAAGTTATATTTCTTTTAACCTGCATGCAACTTTACTGTTAAAGTGTGAATCCCTAAATGTGTTTTGGAATTAACCTATAGTTAAAAAAAAAGACATTAGGCATGGAAGCAATGCTATATCATAGGTAATGACTGTAACTTGTTATGGAAGATACAAGGCAGAACTGAAATTCTGCCCACACTCTGCATGTGAACTGTGGTCTATGAATCTAGGAGGAAGGCTGCCCTCTTTCTAACTGTGCAAATGTGCATATAAACTGGTAGCTGGAGTCTTGCAAATGATCCATGACATGAGTGAAGTGGATAGATGCAACCGCGAGAGAAGACAGAGGAGACCAGGAGACTATCCTGATTATGCATGCAAGAGTTGGTAGCCACTTCCAGTAGGGGGATGGCAGTGACTTCTGGAGCTGGGAGGAAGGACCAACAGGATTTGCTGGTGATGATAGGCAGTTTCAAGACCAGTCAACATGTGTGTGTGTGTAGGGGAACAATGGTATATGCATAGAGTTAAAGCTGAGGAAATGGGAAGGTGGGGAGCCAGGTGTATTCCCAGGCATAAAGACATTTTTAAAGTATGGCCCTGGATCAGCAGCCTTTTCAATGATCTCTCTCTGTGTAGGATTTATAGATTTAATACCCTCCTCATGGAGCTACTCCTACATGTGTCCTAGATGTGGGAAGTACACTGCCCTGGCCCAGATGTTTAGAAAGCTCAGAAATGGCTGTCACTCACCTATTCACAATGATTTTCTGTCTCCCAATATTGGAACTCAGGTAAGTTCTTTAGTCTCTGTATTTATTTCTCCATTGCTAAGCAGAACTGATAATAGTAGTTTTCTGGGTAGCTGTGTGTCTAGTCAATGTAAGCTACTGTACTGTAGAAGAAGCTGGGCTTATAATCAGACAAACTTCACTTTTAACCCCAAATTTGCTTGTAACTGTGTGACTCTGTATACAATACGCACTGTTTCTAATCTGCTCTACTTTCTAAATGGGAGGATACATTCTTGCTGCAAGGTTATGTCAAGGGTTGAAAGGCATCATGATGAAGGTCATACATCAGGGAGCCTGCACAGGGTACCTACCAATGAGGTACAATGTTTCAGTTAGCTCCTGCTCATCTTTGTTCCCTGTGACCACTACAGTTTCTAATGACACAATGCACGATGTGATTACAAGTGCTCAGTCCCTGCAACAAATGCAATAGAGGACCTTCTCTTCTCTATGCTAACCTCTTATTTTATTGTACTTTTTCTTAGCAAATCTCTTTAATTATAGGTGCTTTAAATAGCCTCGATGATCAAGTTTAATATGCTTATTAAATTTTTAAATAAAAATTACCTACGCATATACAAATGTACCTATGAACACACAGTGGTATGCATGTCTCTATTAAAACACTTGGCATGTAAATGACATTGGAAGTATTTGTTGACTGAGCTGATAATAGAGGAAATTATTTAACTATGAATAAATGTATTATTTCTAAATGCATTATAAAGGATGGTTTCTCCAATACTAAGGTATTTCACTTATCTCCTGAACCTCCAGACACCCAATTTTGCTTTTTACACATGATATTTGTTCCTTTGGCTAGTTTTATGTCATTGGGTCCTACTTAAAAGCAACCACATGATCTTCAGAAGCACAAATCTCAGGCTTTATGGCTTGTTTTATATTCATCTCGGTTTAAAACTTTCCAGAACATAGATGAATCTCCCATGACTCTGCAGATCAATATCAACATCCTGCATATGGAGGATCCTGATGCCAATAAGTAACTGCAATAAAACAAGCATCCCGAGACCATTTTGTGTCACTGGGGCACTAAAAGAACATTAGTCCTTCTGAAATCAATCTTAGTATCTTATTGCCTGAAGGATTCTCCAAAGACTTTAGATCAATACAAACAATGGGAAAAAACTCCAAATGTTCTGAAAAGAAAAATTCAGTAAAAAGTACATGCCCTAAGGACCGCTATCTTCAGATATCTGGGCTGAAAAGATTTAAGATACAAATAGGAATATGGTACTAAAAAGCAAATAAGGAATGGCAACGCCTGTGGAACACTGAGTAAAAATTTATGTTAAAGTAATACTATTCAAAGTTAAAGTAATACTATCCTGACAGCTCAAGTCAGAAAGTCTCCTCCATTCACCTCTGCCACCTGGTACTGTTATTCCACTGCTAGTACTGCCACTAAACCTACCCCATCCTAAACCTTGTAATTTTGTGTACAAACTTAAATAGCTGTGTGCCAGGTAGTACAATGGCTCTCCAAAAATGTATACATCCCAATCCCTAAATTTTGTGAATGTGTCAAGCTGTATAGCAAAGAGGAATGGTGTTGCAAAGAGAATTAAGGTTAACTTGCTCATTCCCCACCATTGGTTACACCTCTAACATGACCTAAGTGGCATTTTCTGTTGACTTACAGAGATGTATACACATGTGCTTCTATTGATTCTCAAATACAAATATATATGCATATGATTATGCCTATTCAAATACGACTGAGGTTACTTGATTTTTAGTCAGTTCTCAACTTTATTTTTTGTGCAATTATATTCAAACAACAAAGACAATTAGGTTAATGTAGTTGATGCTGCAGTATTTTGATGGACACCTTGCCTAAACTCCTGCAGAAGATTATAATCACAAGCAATTAATTCCCTGGAGTCATGAAGAGGTCTTCCAGAAACAGCTACCAGAAAAGCCCTACAGACATTTGCTACACAGAGGTCCATGAGAACACTGTCCGCCGTGTCACCCAGAGCCCTCAATGCACTTGTGCAAGAATTTCATTTAGAGATAAATGCTTGGAAAAGCACTTTTTATTTACAGGATTGAGTTTCTTCTGTGAAAATCAGAATCATATGATTTCTCTTTCTTCTATTATGAAGGCCAATTTCATTAGCTCATTTGTCAGCCATTTTAAACACACAAGTCATTAAGGCTTTGAAATATGTCCATTTTCCCCCAAATACAATGCCTATATTAAACTACATTGTTCTTAATTAAGAGTATATTTTCTATTTTATGTTCTGAATTATATGTCCCTTTAATGTACCCTGTATGCTTTAACAATAAATTCCATATGTGGAATTATCTCATATGTGGATGTCAGTACTGCATCTTTTTAGATATGTGTGTTTATTTTTCTTTTCTAATTTTTAATACTTTTTATTTTTGTTTTACATGTGTGTTACTGCCTGCATATATGTACATGTACCCATGTCATATAATGCCTATTGAGGTCAGAAGAAGGTGTTGGATTCCTTGGAACTGGAGTTTTGGATGGCTATTATCTGCCACATTGGTACTGGGAACTGAGCCTGGGTTCTCTGCAAGAGCAACCTTTGCTCTTAACCACTGAGCCATCTTTCCAGCCCCTAGATATGTGTGTTTCAACTGGAGAATGCACAGAGGTCAGGAAACTAGTAAGGGGTGATAGTTGGGAGGGTTCATAGGAAAGGAGATACAATTCAGTGATTTAAAGAGGGAAAGTTCAGGTTGTGACATAACACACCTTTAGTCCCAGTATTTGGGAGGCAGAGGCAGGTAGATCTCTGTGAGATGGAGGCCAGCCTGCTCTACCTAGAGAGTGCCAGGGCAGCTAGGATTACAGGGAGACCCTGTCTCAAAAAAAAAAAAAAAAAACCCCAGGGGCTGGAGAGATGGCCTAGTGGTTAAGAGTGCCAACTGCTCTTGCAGAGGACCCAGGTTCAACCCCCAGCACCTACATGGCAGCTGAGAACCATCTTTAACTCCAGCTCCAGGGGTGTATGAATGTACTGTCTGCATGTAGGTCTGTGCACCTGTGTCATGCAATGCCATGGAGGTCAGAAGAGGGCGTCAGGTTCATACACATAATAAAATTTAAAAAAAACCCAAATTAATGAGAAGTGGAATACAAAGAGTTAAATGGGGTGCGGAACAGGAGGACAGGATTGAGGAAGGAGGGCGGGAGGGATAACCAACACTAAAGGCTTTCTGAAAATATGGAAACTTACTGCTGCAGAAGCTTCCTAAAGTATATACATACACATCTCTAAACAGAGTTTAAATGGCTCTGCCCTATAATGCAGGGCCAGTGATCTTGCCAATTACCACAGGCTAACAAATAAAAGTCCCAGTGCCAGGAATGGGTTACCTTTGGGAGTTGTTGGCTCAGTAAACATCTTGGAAGGGGCAGAAAGACTGTAGGAGGCAGAAGTGGTGGATGAATTCAAGGAAATGGTGTTTTCTGGACACAACAGGGTGTTGTGCACACGAACCCACTGCAGTTGTGACAGTGTGCACATTCCTGCACAAGCCCAAGCCAGACACAATCCCACATGGAGGCAGGGGAGGTGGGCATGAATCCCTGCCCCTAGCTGAGGAAGTGCTGGAAACTGGTAGCTGCTGAGACAGGGAGACTCCATTTTCTTTAAGGGCAGAATATTGGGTCTGTTGACCAGTTTCCAGGGGATGGGCCCACACCCAAGGGGATTTGGAGAATGCATATTGGACCCAGTAGGCCTCTAAAAAGTAAAGGATAAGGTGGGAGAGGGGGCATTGGGGGCGGATCTGAGGGGTCTGGATATGATTAAAATACATCATAGGAAATTCTCAAATCAACTATAAAATATTATTAAAATAAATAAATAAATCCCAAAGTCAAAGAGATGTTTTCACTTTCACAGGCTCGCCTCTAATGTAATGTGGCTGAAAAAACTGGGGCTCTACCCCTGTGGTATGTACATCAGATAGTAGCACTGTGGTGAATACACACATCGTTCCTGTTCGAGGTTGAGTAGACCATGTATATGGTTTGCATTCTTTCACAGTTCTAACATGCCTAGGTTATAGCCCTGCAACACAGTTGTTTTGTAAATGGTGGGTACAACTCTTGTTCTTACGTGACTGGCTGACTCTATTGTCCGTAACTTGTTACAATTGTCCAATTTCTTCTGAGAACAAAGTCAATTGATAAGAAAGCGATCAAAAAGTGGTTTACAGAGGCTTTCTCACCGTCTGTTCTAGAAACTCTCCCCCTTGATGACTGTAGAACAAGTATTTCCGTGATCAGTATGTTCTTCAGGGACCAGTAGCTATGTTGTTTTGCTAGTCTCTAGACATTTTGCCTGTTTTTAGCTTTTGGTGCAAAAATGGGTAAAGGATATATAAGCTAACTTTCATATCATGTGCTCTTTTGGGAGGCCCACTTTCCATATGACATAGAATACATAAATCTGTGATACGTGAGTTAACTATCTTAGAATCCAGTATTAATCTTCCTTGCAGAAGTTAATGAACAAAAAAAATCTCTGACAGAGAAGATAAGGTTTATCAATGAGCAGACTTGAGGCCAAAAACCAAATCAAGTCAAGGAAAATTCAGGTGACCACGGCTGACAGATTGGCTGGTGCATTTTACTTGTCATTGCCATGTTCTGGGTTTCACAGATGTCTCATCATGATGAGAGGCTCTGACTGGAGCCTCAGCACTGTCTTCTAGCTGTGATAATGATGTCAACTATGCCTCATTCCTTCCAGTCCTGTCAGGTATCACAAATACCCTCCAGAAGACTCTTGCTGCCAGTCATACAGTTTCCACTTTCAGATAGCACACGGACTACCAGGAGATTAAGGTATGGATGTAAAGGAATGTGAAAAGATTGCAAGTCAGTGTCCTTTTATTTTTTTTTATTTTTATTTTTTTGTCTTTTTGAGACAGGGTCTCCCTGTAGCCCCAGCTGTCCTGGAACTCACTCTGTAGACCAGGCTGGCCTTGAACTCACAAAGATCCACCTGCCTCTGCCTCCCAAGTGCTAGAATTAAAGGCATGCGCCACCACGCCCGGCTATCAGTGTCCTTTTGTTAAGTCTATTTTATATATGCACAGGACACAAGTTAAAATGTTTTGTACATAATCAAGCTTATGAAATAGACACTGCTAAACTATGTGTGTCATATATTTTTATTACAGGTTTTGAAAAGATAGAAACTTGGGAAATATGTGTAAGCACATCATTTTTATGACCACAGTTGCTTGCTTCTATTTGTTCTTTTTTTAATAAATTTTATTTATTTTTTATTTTTATTTTTTTTGAATTTAAAAAATTTTTATTTTATTTATTTATTTATGTGTATGAATGTATTTTCTGCATGGAGGTTTGTGCACCCATGTCGTGCAATGCCGCGGAGGTCAGAAGAGGGCCTCGGATTCCCCTGGAACTGGAGTTCTCCTGGAATTGGAGTTACAGACGGTTCTCAGCCGCCATGTGGGTGCCAGGGATCAAACCTGGGTCTTCTGCAAGAGCAGTAGGCGCTCTTAACCACTAGGCTATCTCTCCAGCCCCATATTTATTTATTTTTTATGTGTGTGAATGTACTGTCTGCATGTAGGTTTGTGCACCCGTGTTGGGCAATGCCGTGGAGGTCAGAAGAGGGCCTCGGATTCCCCTGGAACTGGAGTTCTCCTGTAATTGGAGTTACAGACAGTTCTCAGCCGCCATGTGGGTGCTGGGGATCGAACCTGGGTCCTCCGCACGAGCAGTCGTCGCTCTTAACCACTAGGCTATCTCTCCAGCCCCTTCTATTTGTTCTTAACAGACTACTTAGAATGACATTTTGAAAAGCTAAGTTATGGGGATGGAGAGATGGTTCAGTAGTTAAGAGCACAGGCTGCTCTTGCAGAGTATCTGGGTTCAGTTCCCAGCACTCACATAGCAGATAACAACCAACCATCCATGACTCCAGTTCCAGGGGATGTGATGCCCCCTTCTGGCCTCTGTTGGCATTGCATGTTGGCATTGCATGCACGTGGTGAACTTACACACACGCAGGCAAAACAATCATACACAAAAAATGAAAATCAATAAAAAAGGAAAAGTTAAGTTAGGATGCATCATTCCTGTATAAAAGCAGACGTCTTTACTGGGACTCACAGGCATCTGCTGTGATGAGCATCTGCTCATCTCTGCATCTCATGGCTATTGCATTTCTTTCTCATTTCTGCTTTGGCTACAGGCTCTTCTTCCTCTTCTTCAGACACATCTGAGCATGCTTCCACATCGGGTTTTTGTTCCAGCTGTTCAGCCTCCCTGGAACTCTCTCCTTCTCCTATGATCTCCTGCAAAGTCTTTTAGCAATCACACCTTTTTCATGAAGGATAGAAACACTGTCTTAAAACTGCAACATGTAATTCAATAGTAAAGTCTTTATAAGCTGTGCAATTAAGCAAAATATATTAGTACAGGAAAGCTCTGATATCAGCAATGAATTATTCTGCCTAGAAGCCTGATGTTGGCTAGGGGATCCAAGCCCCCCCCCCAATTATAAAGGCCTTATGTCTATAAGTGGGATATATGCAAGGAGAAAGGGGGTAAGTCCCTGTTGTTGAAGACCTGGTGTGAGCATGAAAAAATGTTTTGAGGCATCACTTGCTAATGTACAACTGGCCTCTGAAATGCCAGAGAGCATTTCCAAAGGCCACTAAAGCAATATTGATCTCCTTGAGACAAGCAAGACTCCTCTGTCAGTATCAGCTACACTTCAACTGCCTGGAGATACTGTGCAACAGTGGCAGCCATGTGTGTGTGTGTATATATATATATATATATATATATATCTCCCAAATCTAATTGGCTATTAGTTCTCTCCTTGGAGGAATAACTCACAGCGGATGCCACAAGCTTATGTCCTCTAGTGGTTAGGAGATGTTATAAGCCACAATAAGAACTTGTCACCCTTTATAGAGAAACCACAGTTTGTGGATTAGCATACCATCCAAACATCTGTGTCTATGCTCACAGCTTAGCTTGCCACAATAATTAGTAATGCTTAAATGCCTGTACACCCAATTGCTTGTGCTTTGTTAGTATGACTAAAAAGGTACCCCTGGATAAGCTGTCAACCCATGAAGGGAAACAACCTGAACAGACTAGAGTCCAAAATGACATCTCCAAAGAAAATAGACTGTTTTGCTTCTCACCCACTTGTGCCCCTTTCCCAAAGCCTAGGGAACAAATTGCAGAAGAGGAGGCATGGTAGAATGTAAAGGCTGTGGAGAGATAGGGGTGAATCGTGAGACTACAGCAATATAGACTGGACTCCTAATTGATCAACATGCCTGTGCATACAAGCATCTCCAACTGGACTACAGGAACCTTGGGTTGTTCAAAATTTGGACAAAGATACTTGCAAATTGGTTTTACATGAACGTTACTTACATTCATTGCTTATGCTTAATAATTTGGCTCACTTCAAAAAAATGCACCAATTACCTAATTGTATGGCAAGCTGAGTAATGACAATGTTATCTGAAAACAACTGTGCTATTATATTGTAGAATCCCTTAAAAAATAAACAAATAAAAGAGGAAAAAAACCCTACAACCTGTGCTCCATCCCCATGCAAGTGATTCCAGTCCTTTCACCACACGCTCCTCTTGTTGTCTAGTCCCATAGAATGTATGGTATCTTCAAATGCTTTTACTTTGATTAAAAAAAAACATTACCTCAACACCATTGGTTTGTGCTGCTGGATAGTTCTTTGTGGTGAGGCCTGACCTTTGGATTATGAGGTGGTCAGAAGCGTCCCTGGGTTCCATCCACCAGAAGTCAGTATCAACCCTTACTCCTGAGTTGTAACAACTGAACATGTTTCCAGACCTTGTCAAATCATACCTGGTTGACAACCATTGGTTTATAATTTGTTGCTGATTGTCCTAAGCTCCAAGAAGGTATAGATGTTTGTTCATTTATTCATTATTGATTCCCAGGTAGCCAGAGGTACAGTTGGCTTGGAGCATGTGAGTGAATAACTATGTATTTATACACATGCACACACACAACATAGCAAAGATGTCATATTCTTCTGTTAGCATGGAATATGTAAATTTTCCTAGGTCTTTGGAAGATTCATAAAAATAAATATATTGGGGCTGGAGAGATGGCTCAGCCGTTAAGAGCACTGACTGCTCTTGCAGAGGACCCAGGTTTGAATCCCAGCACCCACATATTGGCTGAGAACCATCTTAGGCCAGGAGTTGTGGTGCACACCTTTAATTCCTGCACTTGGGAGGCAGAGGCAGGCGGATCTCTGTGAGTTGAAGGCCAGCCTGGTCTACACAATGAGCTCCAGGCCAGCTGGGGCTAAAGGGAGACCCTGTCTCAAAAAATATATTATTGATAATTCACGAAAATAAAGAAAATTCATCAAATATAGTGGAGCATGCCTTTACTCCCAGCAACCAGAAGGTAGAGACAGGAAGATCTCTGTGATTTAGAGCCCAGCTTGATCTATAAAGTGACAACCATGCCGGGCGTGGTGGCAAATGCCT
Organism: Rhizomys pruinosus; assembly: GCA_009823505.1. NCBI lineage: Eukaryota > Metazoa > Chordata > Mammalia > Rodentia > Spalacidae > Rhizomys > Rhizomys pruinosus. Next base: position 2,905,858 of record VZQC01002875.1, read on the forward strand.
TTAATCCTAGCACACAGGGGGCAGAGGCAGGCAGATCTTTGTGAGTTCAAGGCCAGCCTGGTCTACAGAGCGAGTTTCAGGACATCTGGGGTTACAGGGAGACCCTGTCTTGAAAAGACCAAAAAAAAAAAAATGACAGCCATGATTATATAGTACAACCTTGTCTCAAAATAATTTTTTTCAGGCAAATGTACATAGCATACCTTTTGAAAATGATTCAAAACAGATCCATTTCTTCAAAGAATTACTGCATATCTCTGATAAAAGATAACATGGCTGTCCAATATTTCCTTTTCTCTATCTATGACCAGCAGAAAATCTTTATTATAGGCACTGACCTTAGAAAGCTGTTTCCTTGAAGATGTCTCTGCTGATGCCATCTTAAGAATGAAGGGCAGTGATCTGAAGCAGAGCAACATTCCCAGGAAGGTGACATGTAATAAATTAGTGCTTAAATGGACTGTCACAGTCATCAGATTCAAGTGGAATTTAATTCATCACAACTACAGATTATCTTTTGTAAAAAGACAGCCCCCTCTTCCGCAGATTGTTCCCTAGGCTTAGAAAAGGGGCACAGGTGGATGAGAAGTAAAACAGTCCACTCTCTCTGGAGCTGTTGACTTGGACTCTGGTCAATTCTGGCTGTTCCCTTTCATGGGTTGACAGTTTGTCCAGGAGTAACCTTTCGATCCTACTAATGAAGCACAAGCAATTAGATATATAGGTATTTAAGCAGCACTAATAGTTATGGTAGGTTACTTTGGCATAGACACATATGTTTGGATGATATGTTAATCCATGAATTACATTTTTCCCCCCTGTTAAATATGACAGGGTCTTACTGTGGCTTATAACATCTCCTAACCTGTAGAGGATGTAAGCTTGTGGCATCAGCCATGGGTTATTCCTCCAAGGAGAGAGCCAATAGCCAATTAGATTTGGGATATACAGGCATATGGCTGCCTCTGCTGCACAGTATTTCCAGGCAGGTGAGGTGTAGCTGGTGCTGACGGTGGAGTCTTGCTTGACTCAGGGAGACCGTATTTGCTTTATTGTTTTAGTGGCCTTGGTAACACTCTGCATTCCAAGGCCATCTGTACACTTGCATGTGGGTCTCAATACATCCCTCCCATGTAACTCAGGTCTTCGCCAGCGGGGTCTTATTGCCTCTCCTCCTGCAGGTACCCAACTTAGGGGCAAGGAGCCCTTACCTTTTGTGGGGCCTTGGATCCCCTGGCCAATATCCCCCTGGTAGAACAATCCATTGCTATGTCAGAGCTCCTGCATAATATACTTTGCCTAAGTGCAGAAGAGGGGGCGTGGTAGAATGTAAAGGCTGCGATGGGGTGAATGGTGAAACTACAGCGAGGTAGTCTGGACACTCATGATCAACTTGATGAACAAACAACCTGTCACCCCCCACTGGAGGGTGGGGCGTGTGGGGGTTGGGCACAACAACTGAGATGGTTTTGCATGAAGGATGCTTGTACTCATGGATTATCACTAATAGCTAAAAAAGGAAAAAAAAAAAACAGAGAAAGAGCAGGACAGTTAGGCCAGAATACATGATCTGGGATGGGTGGGGGTGGGGGGAAGGGAAAGGGAAAATCCTGATCTGAATTGGAAAATGAGTACGAAATGCACAAAGCATCAATAAAAAAAAAAAAAAAAAAAAAAAAAAAAAAGACAGCCAAGGAGAGCTGGTTAACTATCCTACAATGCACAGGATGGCTCTCCATAGCTAACAGTAGTCCCAAATTGGGAACCTCCCTACTTAAACTTGAATTCTTGATTCATCACTGTCTAATTGTTCAACAAGTTTATTTCATTTTCCCTCATGACATATAGGTATACTAGTTATCTCAACCTTCTGTGAGTCAGGAACTCTGCCCATTCGATGTGGGGGATTGATGTGCTGCAGATGGCTTCTAAAGCTGGTCTGTAAAGACACATACTTCCTAAGACATTTCTCATCTCCCTTTTCTTGTGTCTATAAGGAATCTGAGGGATGGTAGAAGCACTAGACAGGACTTTAGGTACGTAAATGGCTACATGGAGCCGACAGGTTGTGACTCCTTTCCTGATCGGGGCTCACATTAGACAGTAATATGAACAGTGAATAAATCTTCTAAAATGTTAAATCAGTGCTATGTGGAATCAGAGTTTTCACCTACCTGAGGTCCTCTTTGGTGATACTATACGAAATAACCAAATGGCATCTTAGACCTATAGAGATCCTTAACTATGCATTTACTTTTATTACTTTGAAAATACAGACATATGTTCAAATATAATGATAAGCTATTTGTTTCTTAATTGATTCTCAATTTCAATTTTTGTGCAATGTAGCTTAAAAAACAAAGATTTATAAACTCTTATTAATATTATCTTTAATCTGTTCACTTACTAAAGAAATTTTGAGTGCCTAGCTGTATGCTAGGTATTGTATTAGATGTTAGATATGATTGTGAGTCAAATCATACGTGGTCTATGGCTCTAGAGAGTAGTTTGCCTGACGAGACAGGAATTAACCATAAAATACTCAAATAATTATGAAATTTCAAATGTGAAAAGTGTTATATAAGAAATATATTGCTGGACAGGGAAGATGGTTCAGTCAGTAACATGTTTGCAAAGTGAAGACCTGAGTTTGGATTCCTAGCATCCACATGAAACCCCAGACATGGAGTATGTATGTAATTCCAATATTGTGGAGATGGAGACAGGCAGATCTCTAGACCGACCTTCCTTGCCATCCAGCCAGCCTAGCCAAATAGGTGATCTCCAGATTCAGTGGTTAGACCCCATCTTAAAAACTAAAAGGGGGAATCAACAAAAGAGATACCTACGTTGATCTCTGGCCTTCACATGCATGTAGACACATGTGCACATATCTCCCACATGCCATATGCTCATGTGTACACACATGAACACGTATACCATAGACATACACCCACAGAAAAGGCTTGTATTTCTAAGGGTACAGGGTAAAGGCATCTGATTTTTGGAATGCCTGGCAGAGAGGAAAGGAGTCAGGGTGGCCTCCTGAAGCAGAATATTTGGTGCTGAGTTCAAAAACTTTGAACACTGCATGATCTCACTCATATGTAGAACAGAAAATCTGTTTGTCTCATGGAAGCTGAGAGTGGAGTGGTGGTTACCAGAGATCAGGAGAGTAAGAGAAGGGGAATGAGAGAGGATGGTGAGCAGTTACAGTGTTATAAAGGAAGAGCAAACTCTGTTGTTATTCAGCACAGTAGGGAAAATACAGCTATCAATAATCTATAATGTAACTCAAAACAGCTACAAAAGAAGATATTAAATGTATTTATCAATTTACTACAAATGATATGTTTACCATGAATGATGTAATTACCCTGATTTGAATATTTACTAGTAGACATGAGTTCAAACATCTAATTGTATGTTGTAAGCATTAAAATTATGAATTAATCAATTATTTTTAGTGCTGACAAAAGAAAAAACAAAATCCGATAAAGGGAAAGGAGGAGAAGAGTATTCTAGGAAAGAAGAGAGCATGTCTAAACTTCCTGAGGTAGAATAAGTTTTGTACATTTACATATCCTACTAATGAAGGAAGGAGTCCATAAAGGTAGAAAGAGGTGCAGAGGAGAGGGCCTGTGACTAAGCCACTCCAGGCCTTGGACTTCATTATTAGTAATTTTGATGTTTATTATCATTTTTAATACATTTTTCTTTAATTTTTTAAATTTATTCTTTATTTTATTTTTTTATATGTATGAATGTACTGTCTGCATGTAGGTCTGTGCACCCATGTCGTGCAATGCCATGGAGGTCAGAAGAGGGTGTCGGATTCCCCTGGAACTGGAGTTCTGGAATTGGAATTACAGACAGTTCTCAGCTGCCAAGTGGGTTCTGGGGATCGAACCCGGGTCCTCTGCAAGAGCGGTTGGCGCTCTTAACCATAGGCCATCCCTCCAGCCCCTATTATCATTTTTAGATAGGCAATGTGACATGGGCAGATGCACACTTTGAAAACATCATTCTGTATGCACTGGATGGAATGGATTGGAGTGGGACAAAACCACAACCATAAGTCAATTCACAGAAATATACTTATGACTCCTCAAACTCTCCATCCAGTGTCATGTCTTTATTCTTTTTTTTTAAATTTTTATTTATTTATTTATTTTTATGTGTATGAATGTATTGTCTGCATGCAGGTCTGCGCACCCGTGTCGTGCGATGCCGCGGAGGTCAGAAGACGGTCTCGGATTCCCCTGGAACTGGAGTTCTCCCGGAACCGGAGTCACAGACGGTTCTTAGCCGCCATGTGGGTGCTGGGGATCGAACCCGGGTCCTCTGCAAGAGCGGTCGTCACTCTTAACCGCTAGGCCATCCCTCCAGCCCCCATGTCTTTATTCTTTTAAAATCATCTTTTCTTAAGATGTTTCTTCCTTTTCCTAGCGGGGTGTATTAGTCAGGGTTCTCTAAAGACACAGAAGCAACAGGATGAATATATAGCTATATACAATTTATTGATTTGCTCATGTGACAGAGCTTAAGGAGTCCGACAATAGTTGCGCCACATTGGAGAGGCTGAGAATCCAGGGAACTGCTCAGTCTGCAAGGTTGGATGTCTCAGTAGTCCCAATCTGGTGCTGAAGGCCTAATGGATTCCAGGAGATCTGCCAGTCTCAGTACATGCTGGGATCCGAAGGGTTGATCACAGCAGCAAGACAAACTCACCAGTGAGAGAGAAGGCAAGCCGCAGGAAAAAAGGGACCAGCTCCCTCTGCCATAGCCTTTTATACTGCTTGCTGGCAGAAGGTAACGCCTACATTTAGGGTGGGGCATCCAGCTTGAGGTAGTCCAATCTGAAGATCTTTTTCTCATATTTGCTCATCCGTAGTTCAGTCAAGTTGACACCCAGGATTAACCATCAGACGGGGCAAGTCTTATTCTGCATCCCCATGAATCATTTCCTTAGGATCAACTCTCATCACTTACCAACATCTGTTACATTAGCTCTGTAATTAGAAGTGATATAATGGTGGCAAAGATGGGGAAAAGCTGTTGGAATGAAGACTCACTTAGAATGGAAAATCATCAGTCCTTGGAGGTGTAGAAGATGTAGGAAGTAGAGATGAAGTGAGATGTGGGAAGTAGGAGTAGGTGAGTGTCTAGAATAGCTTCCAGAGTCTAGTGTCAACACAGAACAAGTGTTAGTGCTGTGTGCTAGTACAGGAAATGGTGGCAGTGGACCACCTGGAGAAGAGACTGTGAATCTGGTCTGAGGTGAGTGTGTAGTCCACTAATATCACATCCTCTATTCTTTACTCACATGATTATTCTATTATCTTTGTTTGTGTTTACTTATTGTACTCAAAAATTCATCATTAAGCACTTAGTATGAGATTTGAAATGGTGGGACATAAAAAGCAATTAAAATGTACTGTATTGATTAAAGAAAAGAAAACACTACCAAGATGTAAAAGACTGCACCTTCCTCAAAATTGAGGGTGGAGGCTGGGAATCATGGGGAGTTTTCTGGAAGAAATGTCCCTGATAAATCCAGAAGGATGGGATTTTAAGGGAAAGTTTATTCCAGGCAGAAAGAACAAAATTAGCAGGGAATTGAAAGAATGAGAGGTGAGTTAAGGAGGTCAGGGCTCAGTGGGACTAAAGCACAGAGACGGTACAGGAGTTAGCCTGAGTGGTTTTTCTCCCAGAGCAAAAGTACTTTTAAGGTACTTTCCATTTTGATTGTTATTGGCGGAACTTTTAACTCTATTTCCTCTCCTCTATTCACACCCCACACTCACATTTCTACAATTATTTTCTATTCCAGCAAAACGCAATGTGAAATCTCTGCAAAGTCAACCTGCCACGTGACTTTGGTCTGCATCTGGAGAGCTGGGATCTTATGTTACAACTCCCAGAGCTCATTAAACAGCTACTTCTGATTAAATTGAACCCATTAATATCTCCCTCAAAGCTTCTTTAGAGGATTTTTTTCTAATTATACCAATAATTGTTTTCAACTTGGCAGTCAGCATTCTTCACATCTTATGTTTACACACCACTCAGAGGGATGTTCCCCAAGTGGAATGACAATTTTCAAACAGAAATTCCCCATCACTCATAATATTCCAGGCAATTATTAATTTTTTTCATTTCCCATTTCCATGATAGAATTGTCTTTATTCTTTTGGTTTCACTGAAGTCCGGTTCTTATATTTCTTTCTTTCAACCATCCCTCTATTTTTCTTCTTTAGTTGTCCTGTTTGAAAGCTCATCTTCCATCGGGTGATCTCCTTTTTATCAATGATAATACTAGGTCCTCTTACTACTCTACCTCTATAACCTTATTCTCAGAAATATTCACAGAAATATACTTATGGCTCCTCAAACTCTCCATCCAGTGTCATGTCTTTATTCTTTTAAAATAATCTTTTCTTAAGATGTTTTTTTCTTTTCCTAGTGGGGCAAGTCTTATCCTGCATCCGCATGAATCATTTCTTTAGGATCAACTGTCATCACTTACCAACCTCTTTCCAAACCTGGACCACTTAACGCTTCCACTGTTTAAGTTATATACATCACGCTATTTATATTTATTGTAATTATAAATTACAGGCTCAAGTCAAGACTATGGATTATTTGGTTTTATAGTCCCTGTCCTCAGATAATGGCCATCGAGGGGCAGACATTGAATTAGTGACTGTTGAACTGATTGCTGTTGAATTGATTCACTGCATTGATACTGAAATGTGTCAGAAGGCTTTGGAAAGAGAGATGGCTAAGTCACTATCCCTATGTGATGTCATCTCTTGAATGCTTTATGCTTAAAATATTTACAACAACAACAACAACAAGAAGACTGGGTCAAGGAACTGACTGAAACAGTGAACTTCTGCTTGAAACAGTAAACTTCTGCATCGAGAATTTTGAGAGGGACTGAGAAAAAGATGAAAAACATGTTTGGCAGAATGCGTGAGCTCTGGTGGGGTGGGGGGGGAGGGCGGGGGACACGGGTCTAGATCTGATTTGAAATTTTGTATGAAATGCACAAAGCTGGGGCTGGAGAGATGGCCTAGTGGTTAAGAGCGCCGACCGCGCTTGCAGCGGACCCGGGTTCGATCCCCAGCACCCACATGGCGGCCGAGAGCTGTCTGAAACTCCATTTCCAGGAGAACTCCAGTTCCAGGGGAGTCCGACACCCTCTTCTGACCTCCGCGGCGTTGCACGTCACGGGTGCACAGACTTGCATGCAGACAATACATTCATACACATATGGAAATAAATAAAATTAAAAATAATTTTTTAAAAAAGAAATACACAAAGCTTCAATAAAAATTGGCTTTTGAAAAAAAGAAATTGTCAAAGAATAATAAAATATTTTTGAAAAATAGAATTCAAAAAATATTTACGATAATATCATTCTCATTTCTTGTTTCTAGTAATACTGCTGGTGTTTCTAATTTTGAGAATCATGGTGAGTATTACCGTCCTAAAGCAACGAGAGCATAACCAGCATGAAGAGGGGTGGTGGGCGCCTCCTGTTCAGTTTGGTTCTATGCCTTTGCAATAATCCAAGACCTCAGTATTTCGTACACTTTACTGATTATTCAATTCATCTGTTTTTCCATCCATTCTACCCACCCATCTATCCACTCATCTATCTATCTATCTATCTATCTATCTATCTATCTATCTATCTATCTTCTTCTTCATCATCATCATCTATCATCTATCATGTATCTCCATTATTCAAACAATTTGAACCCAATCTACACTGTGTGAGGCACTGTCTCATGCAGGTGAGAAATAAAAAAGAAATGTCCATTCAGACAAGTCTCTACTCAAGAAGGATTAAAAAAAAAATCCAATCACTAGTCTAAAAAAGTTTTGCGAAATGGACAATGTCAACATGGTTAGGATTTAAATTAAGAATGAGAACATGTCAGCTTTCATCTTCCTCTCAAAAAAAAGCCATAAATCCTGATCGCTGAATCAATATTGAGAAGCTCCTGATTACTATTTCCCATAGAGACTTTAAGTGGGCCATGAGCCTCATGTTTTAAATGTTCATGTAATGAGGCTGGGCTGGTATCAGTCAGAACCGCAGGGATTCAAGTTTTGCCTGTTTCAGAGGCTTTCTGAGTCACTTCCCTTTAGTTCATTGATCTTCTTGAGCAAAACACATTTTGATGCAAAACATTTATCATTTTTTCCTCTCTGTCTTTACTCAGAGTTTAATTGATTTTTTCTGTTGGTGAAACATGTGCTCACCTTGCAATCCCTGCCACTTCCTTGACAACTGCCATTTGGTTTACTTTTTAAATAAAAATTGACAACCTTTTTTAAAAAATATGTCAGCCCCTTCCATCCCTTAGGTAAGTCATTTTTTACTGAGATTGTCACTACAGTGGGTGCAGGGAGGACCAGGAATTCCAGAGTCTGGCTGACTGTAAGACAGGCCGACCTGATTCATGCTCCCTTTGGGAGGCTATTTTTCTCTCACTTGTTTACAGTCTTTGGCATGCTTTTCTCTGCCTACCTGCCTACTATCATTTCTTGTTAGCTTAGAAAGTTCAGAGTAAATTCTCTATCACTTTTGTAATTATTCACGGGCTCAGTTCCTCAACCAAACTTTTCTTTCTGCCAATATGCTAAAAGTGACAAATGACTGTTCTGACACTGACAGATGAGTTGGGAAGTGGGCTGCCAGGTGACATAGGTTTTCCTGGAGCAACCTGGTTCATTGCTGAAGGAAAGGAGAACAGAGGAGAAAACTGAGATAAAAGCGAAGAAACAAACTAAGCCTTTGTTCATTATGGAAAGGTGTGGCTCACCTCCTCTCTCTGGGCTCTGAGCACCGGAAGTTGACAGAGTCACAAGACAGAAGGAGCCCGGGTCTGTGGATCTCCATAAAGAGTATCGTTCCTCCCAGCACACACTTGAAGGAACACTGGATCATGTTGAGCCACCGGAGGCGTGAGGATTGTGGAACAGCTTTTCTGACTGATATTCAAGGGATACGAACAGAAGACTCCGGGGAGTAAGGGCACTACATCGTTTTTTTCAACAGAGGAAGGCTCTATCATGCTGTGCATTCTTAGTAAGAGGGGGAATTTGGCGGGAAACACTCACTGATGGATCCTTTGCTGGCTGAATGGAGCAGTGTAGCAGTCATTCTCCTCCAGGTCTGGCAGTGTCTCCTTGTCCAACCTCATTGGCTTCTTAGGTAACCATCTCCGAAACCTGCTTATTTGCTTATCGATCCTGTGGTACATGGAAGGCAAGACCAAAGGGTGTATGTCAGCATCACCCTGACAAAGAAGGGAAGTCTCCGCAGAGCCATAATGAGGACAAAATACTCTCCAGGCATTCTCACTGCACACAGACAGAAAGAAGAGGGCTGGGACCCCAGTGTGATTTCAGTTGCACCAAGTGGCCTCAATATCATTGTCTTTGAGCAGCAGTGAGTTACATGTTTACCCACAGGCTGATAGTGAACAATGACCACAACATGGTTAGAAGGCTCTGAAAAGGAAGTGGAGAGTCCCTTAGACAAAGCATCATAAACCTAATATGTTACATCCTGAAGATGCTAGAAACTCATTCTGCATTTAGAAAATCTCTGAGGTCATAGAAGAGCTTTTGCTATGGTTCAGTCAGGGTTGTAGTAACAGTAGATCTTACTGGACTGGGTGTGCCCAGAGAACCCACAGTTGTGATATCTCGCTCCTTGTCCCTCACACCTTCTTTGACCAGCTAGCAGACAGTTGGTTCTTTAACTTTAAATACTCTTCAGCTGACTTCCCGTTCTCATGGTCCTGGAGTATCATGACACACAGGCATCTCTCTACCCAGGATGTACAAAGATGTCAAGTGAAGGATAACAGAATAGTGTTCTAATATGATTTATAAAATACATTTTACAAACTGGTCTCCCTTGGTCCTGCTATTGTTCAACGTACCTGGCTTCCAACTGCCCAATTTATAGAAACAGTTCATCACTATTCATAACAAACCACTATAAGGAGCAAAAACCACACCAAATTTCAAAATGTGGTAGGCAAAAACATATACCAAATACCATGTGTGTGAGACATATTGCATAGATAGTATTTTCATTAGACACATAGAAGGGATCCCCAAAAGGTGATTATCTTGCCCCAATGCCAGGACTACAATAAAATCAATGGATTTTATACCCTTGATTTTAGGGATCACTATGTTATCCGATAAAGGGGGTTACATTTGAGAGATAGTAAGAAACAAATTCCCCTGGAGAAGAAAATGTCTTAATGTTTTCTAAGTATATTAAGTGAAAACACAGAGTTCAGTCTTTTTTTTCAATTCAAACATTTACATATTGCTGGAGGGATGCCTCAGTTGTTAAAAGCATTGTTTGCTCCTGTAGAGGATTCAAGTTTGGCTAACAAAAACCATCTCTAGTTCCAGGTGATCCCATGCCCTCTTCTGGCCTCCGTGGGGATTGCACACCTGGGTGTACTTTGCAGACAAAACACTTATACAAGTAAAATAAAAATACTTTTTTTTTTATTAAAAAAGTAACACAGCAATTTATAACTTTTTTAGTGAATGTGATGGCTGATGTTACAGATCAACTTGATCAGGCCACTAGACATCCAGATAGTTTGGTAAAACATTACTTTACATATGCTTCTGAGTAGGTTTCCAGAAGAGACAACTGGTAGTCGACATGCAGAACTTGGCCATCACAGTATGGGCAGATATTATGGAAGATACTCAGAGCCTGAATGGAACCAGAAGGTGAAGGAAGGGTAAGGTTTATCTCCCCTCCAGCCGGTATTCATCTTCTGCCTCAAAGAGTGGCGGTCCTGATTCTAAGGCCTTTAGACCTGGACTGAGACTCCCCTTAGACTTCCTAGGCTCCTGCCTATGGATTGCATGTCTCAGACTCTCAATCTTGTGAGCCAGTGCTTTAAAGCCCCTTTTGAGTCTGAAGACCAGTGACCTAGGAGTATTGATATCTGAGGGCAGGAGACAACAGGCGTGCTGGCTCAAGCAGAGTGTAAATGTTCCCTTTTTCCACTTTTTGGTTCTATTTAGGTTAGATCCTCAATGAATTAGATGATACCTAGCCACTTGGGTGATGACCAAATTCTTTATTCAGTGCACTTATTCAAATGCAAGTCTTGTTTAGAAACACATTCACAAATACATTACAAAATATTTTACTAGCTATCTGGGTATCCTATAGTCCAGCCAATGTAGCATAAAAATAATGGTAAAGTCTTCTGTTACTATCTCCTTTATTCTCAGCACATCCAGCCTCACATGGCAACTCTGTTTGGTGATGGCTGCACTTTAGCATCCTAGACTCCTGCGCTCATAAAGGACCCTTTGGATCCCCTTCTTCATATGCATAGAAGTAATAATTCTGTCCAGGTTCATGAAACCAGAAAGGAATAATAGGGCTAAAAGTAGACAAAAATGTTCACCATTTACTTAAAGATGCTTAAAGGCATGAATAAATACAATAATCATACTTAAAGTATAGTGAGACGTTGAGCTTTAAGGAAACAACATGGCACAGTACCGAAACATGACCTCTGAGTTTTGAGCCAAGTTTGAAATCCTGGATTTATAAATATAAACAGTACGATGGAACAAGTTGACTAACTTTCTGATGCCTTAAACTTTATTATCTACAAAACGGGCTTTAGTATGTTACACACACACACACACACACACACACACACACACACACACACACTCACACACACACACACCACATTCTCCAAGAGTGGTGGGACCATAGGAGACTGGTATTATCAAGACACTTTAAATGGGGAAGTCATGGAGGGAGAGTTAACAAGGAAAGAGAGAGGAGAGAGAAAACACTGCCTAGCTAGTATAAAAAGCCAGAGGGAATCATATCAGTCTAACAACCTAATGACAAATTACATATACACTATCTCTACATGAGTCCATGTGTATAGCTGAAGGCTACATAGCAAGAAACAATGCCAGATAGGAGAAATATTCCTTTGAGTTGCTGGCCAGAGTGGTCCAAGAGTCTCAAAATTACACAGGCTTTTGCCACAGCCCTCGATTGCCTCCCAGAACTTGAAGGTAAGACCCTATGACTGAAGACAGGACATATTTCAGAGACCAGATTTGAAGCAATGGAGCTGGAACTGACCTGGAAGCCACTTCCCCTGAGGGCTAGCTCTCATAGCATTGAAGACCAATATGCAACCAGCTAAGAAGAACGATTGATGGTCAAACACCAGCTTTAAGACCAAATAACCACATCAATGACTGGCACAGCATACCACATTGGTGCAGTAGTGGCACTTTTATCTTGGGGGCAATCAATGGATCCCTAATTGAACTTAAATCCCACTCAATGGGAGGAAACTCATGTGTGGTACTGTAAACATAGCCAAGTACACAAGGATGGAGAGGTCATAGATCTTATAGAAAACCCCAAGTCTGTTGCTTCCCTAGACTAATGTAATTTCTTATTAAGTTCAAAATATATATCCTTATATTTATAGCTAAGTATCCCAGGCACCACTTATCAAAGAAGTTTCTTTTGCACCAGAGGAAGACTATAACAATGTACCACACACAGACATTCTCTGTGAGTTGCCCAAGCCTAAATTACACATTTCACATTGCACATCTACAATGCAGCCTCCATACTTAAGACTCATGCAACATAAAACAAGATATAAAGAGGACACTGACAAATCTCCCAGCTCTCACTAATGAAGCTCCCTTAGGTACAAAAGGGCACAATAGGTCAAAGTGTGGAGATTAAGAGTCTGCAAAATCTGGGTCCTGGTATTGGAGTCCTATATTCAGCTTCATTTAACCCAGGGCTCAGGGACCATCACAGAAGAGAAAGTGGAAAGATTGTAAGAGCCAGGGAGGAGGTGCATGACCACCTGGAAATAGAATCATGCAAGCTCCAAGGACCCAGTTCATATGATCTGACAGTGGTGGTGTCAGCATGCAAACAAAATCAGACTAAACGAAAGCAGAAAAAAACCCAGCATAGAATTGTGGAAACGGGCAGCAGGTCCCAATCTTAGCAGAAGAACTATTGGCAGCTGGGGTGCAGAAGAAATTATTTTCTTTCTTTTCTTTTCTTTTTTTTTTCCTTCCTGCCCACAGCCTACAGGCAGAGGCCAGGCAATGGTTCAGAGGTGCAGTTTGGTCTAGCATGGGACACTATAAAGAAATGATTTTCTTAAAGTGGTTGAGCTTGCACTGAGGAATATCTAGGGATGCTAACTTGATACAATGAGCCTTTGCGCAAATGAGAGACTGTATAAATTCCAGCGTGGGGGGTGGTGTCTATGGAAGAGTACCAGTGGGGAAAGGGATATAAAGATTAAGGTTGACTGAGATGTTCTGTATGAAATACACAAAAATTCAATAAAAATAACCTTACGAGAGGGAGAGACAGTGTCTTTCAAGAATGTGACTCTTGGTAGGTTAACCAGAATCTGGTGGTTGGACCCACAGTGAAGGACATTTGGAGACACAATTTAGATTGCTACAGGCATTATTATCCACATATAATAGAATACATTAAATTGGGTGGGGACAATAAAGATGTGGATAGGGGAAGGTCTCTAAATACCCTCAAATTACATTATATGAAAATTGCAAAAATTAAATAAAAAAGAAAAATATGCTTAAAAATAGACTTCTCAAATAAATAAAGTCAGAAGTATCCAAAGCACCAGATGCACAAATTGCAACACATGAAACAAGCAATGTGAAGAAGCTCTAAAGATCCAACTTATTTGAACTCCTCAACATGGTAAAACCAGCTAACACCAAATATGTATCCAGGAGAGAAAGCAAAGAATGACCAATAAAATTACAGTAATGAGTAAATATATTGTAAAAATAATCCTGAGTGTATAATCCTTGATTCACTAACAAAGAGAGGAAGACTAACTGATTGGATAAAGAAACATCCAACAATCCATTGTTTCCAGAAAAATATTTTACTGGCAAAGACATTCACAGACAGAACCAAAGGATGAAAGTCAACCAATCAAGAAAATAAAAATCCAAACTAAGCAGGCATAACTACTCTAATATGTAGTAAAGTCAACTTCAAAGCAAAATTAGTCAGAAAAAAATATATGAAATTATCAGGGCTCCTAATTTCATCAAACAAGCACCGATGGGCATACAATGTCAAATGTACGTACTGGCACAGTAAGACAATAATAGTGGGCACTTTAATATCCTGCTCTCATCTTTAGATAAGTCATCCAAGCTAAAAGGCAATGAGTCAATTCTGAGTTGAACTACACCATATTCCAAAAGTACCCACTAGATGTCTACAGAACATCCAACATCCAATAGACACAGAATACAAATTCCACTTAGCCCATGGAACTATTGTGAAAATAGATTTTCATTTTAGGCCACAATATGAGACATAACAAACACAAGAGCATCAAAATAATTTCTTATGTCTTGGCATAGTAGGATAAAATGAAAAATCAATAGTAAGAGAAACTCAGAAAGTACACACTACTAGGAGATTGAACAATACAGTCTTTAATATCCAGTGAGTTACTGAAAATGACAGACAGGAAATTTAAAACTTCCTTAGAATAAAATGAAGACAAATCATAACTTACCAGCTCCTCTGGGATATAGCTAATGCAGTTCTAAGAAGAAATATTGTTGCTATGACTGTTTACACTAAATATAACCAGTAAGATCTGAAATAAATAACCTGATGACACACTTCAAGATCTCAGAAATCAAGAACAAGCCAAACTCCAAAGTAGTAGGTGGTAGAAATAAGATTAGAGAGGAATGTGCTGAATGGAGACCTAAAGAACCATAGATAGAATCAACCAAACAAGAGATTGGACTTTTAAAAAGATTAAGATTGGGGGCTGGAGAGATGGCCTAGCGGTTAAGAGCACCGACCGCTCTTACAGAGAACTTGGGTTCGATCCCCAGCACCCATATGGCGGCCAAGAACCATCTGAAACTCCAATTCCAGGAGAACTCCAGTTCCAGGGGAATCCAACACCCTCTTCTGACCTCCGCGGCATTGCACGACACGGGTGCACAAACTTGCATGCAGACAGTACACTGATACACGTACAGAAATAAAGAAATGCCGGGCGTGGTGGCGCACGCCTTTAATCCTAGCACTTGGGAGGCAGAGGCATGCGGATCTCTGTGAGTTTGAGGCCAGCCTGGTCTACAGAGTGAGTTCCAGGACAGCCAGAGCTACAGGGAGAGCCTGTCTCAAAAAGACCAAAAAATAAAAAAAATAAAAGATTAAGATTGGTAAACCCCTAGTCAAAAGAAAGAGGGGAAACAAAATTAATAAAACTTGACATTATGGACTGGAGAGTCAGTTCATCAGTCAAGAGCACTGGCTGCCATAGGTGACTAACAACCATCTGTAACTCCAACTCTGGGGGAGCTGACTCTCTCTTTTGACCTCTGCAGGCCTGGCACACACAGGTGCACTCACATATATGCAGCTAGAACCAAGACATCTCTAATTGCTGCAGAAAACAGAAAGGAGTGCACACAACAAACACATTGTATGAAGCCATTCTTACCATGATAGCAAAAATGGTAATTTATAAAAAGAAAACTGTGGTCCGACTTTTCTGATGAACACAGACATAAAAATTATCAATAAAATAGTTGTAAATTGAATTCAAGAACACAATAAGAAGATGATATGCCATGTTGAAGTTGTTGGTTTCATTCAAGAGGTGGAAGGTTGGTATATCCACAAATCAATGACTGTGTAAGTAGACTTCATGACAGAAATCATATATCATCTCAGAAAACACAAAAAGCCTTTGACAAAGCTCAACATCTCTTTGATAAAAGACTCGAAGAAAGTAGGAATAAAAGGAACACACCTCAATATAATAAAGGCTAAAGACGGCAAACATATACCAACATAAACTACATGGGAAAAAACTGAAAGCATTCCTCTAAAATTAAGAACGAGACATGTGTTCTCACTCTATCTGATCTTTTAAATACAGTGCTCACTCTTAGAGCAGTAAGAAAATAGAAATAAACAGAATACAAATAGGATAAGAATAATTCAAAGTATTCCTAACTGTTCTAACTGTAGGCAAAATAGGCTTTAGGGTTTCAACCAGAAAATTCTTAGACCAAAAAAAATTCTTAGACTTAATATATACTTCCAGCAAAGTAGCAAAATACATAAATCAACATATAGAACCCAGTAAGTATTCTGTGCCAACAGCAAACTTGTCAAGAAACAAATGATGGAAAAAAAATTCTCCTTCACAATAACTTTGGTAAAAGACCTAGGAATAAACCCAACCAGGAGGATGAAAGAGTTTTATAAAACTTCAACACTAAAGAAAGAAGTCAAGACACTAAAAGTTTAAAAGACCTGAGCCCTGGGTGGGTGACCCAGTTCGTATGAACCTACATGCGATAAGACCCATGCAAGCTCAGCCGGACAAAAACTTAGCACAGAACTGCAGAAATGGGTAGCATAATTCAATCTTGGCTAAAGAAATATTGGCAGCTAACTGTGGTTGGGTGAGGAAGAACTGGCCTTCTAAATAAAGGGTCTCCATATAGGCTGACTAGAGCTCAGGGGGTGAGCTGGCACTGAGGAGTGGGTGGGGAACCTAACTCACAGGACAGAATGTGTGAACTCCCGGGGGCAGGGGGGGAGGTGTTTGCAGGAGAGTGCCAACGGAGAGGCGGGTATAAAGGTGATTAAGACTGAAAATTTTCCAAATAGGAGTTTTTGAGAAATTAATTTTGAACTGTACCTCTATTTGGTAACAAATATTGTATTTGTGTATTCATAACTTGAGGATTTGTGTATTCATAACTTGAGGATAGGAGACTGAAGATTATATGCTCTGAAAGAGCCATAATTAGTGTATGTCTCCTTTTTTTTTTTTTTGATCTAGGAAAGTAGGAAGTATAACCACATTTTCCATGTGAATTTTTTTTAAAGGGTATAATAACCAAGGTAGGTTTTGTGTCCTTACTCTGGTTCTCCAGATCAAGAATAGCTAAGACAACTGACACTGGTCAGGCTGCCTTCCCATAAACACAAGTTCAAGTAGTTATTTTTAATCTTGGGCAAATATCTCTGCTTAATTTTTCATATGTGGTATAAAGTAGCACAAGAGAATTCAGAGACACAGTAAGTGAACAGGCTGAGTTTTAAAATTCATTGAAAAATTATGCAAGAAACATGTAAAAATTTTATAATAATAAATAAAATATTTTTTAAAGTTGAAAAGACCTGTCATGTTTATCAATTGGTAGAATTAATATTGTAAAAGTGGCATGGCATATTACTTAAAGCAACCTACAAATTCAACACAATCCCCATCAAAATTCTAATGATATTTCCTTAGATCTAGAAAAAACAATCCAAAACATTTGTCTGGAAGCTCAAGAGACCTGAGTAGCCAAAGCAATCTTAAGTAGAAAGGGTAATGATGAAGCTATCGTAATTCCAGATATGAAATTATGTTACAGTCCATAGGAAGAAAAACTGTATAGTAACACAAAACCGACATGTAGCCGGGTGTGGTAGCACACACCTTTAATCCCAGCACTTAGGAGGCAGAGGCAGGTGGATCTCTGTGAATTCAAGGCCAGCATGGTCTACATAGTGAGTTCCAGGACAGCTCAAGCTACAAAGAGACCCTGTCTCAAAAAGACCCCCCAGCCCTTATATTAGACCAAGATAATAGACTATCTAGCCCAGAAATAAATAGATATACCCACCTAACTTTTGATAAAAGTACCAAATCAAACACTAGAGGAAAGACAGCCTCTTCAACAAACAGTGCTGGGATCACTGGGTATATACACACAGAAGAATGAATCTAGCTCCATCTCTCACCCTGCACCAAGATAAAATCAAATGGATCAAAAATCTTCATGTAAGACCTGAAACTCTAAAACTGCTAGACGAAGACAGATAAACCACTTCAAGAGATGGGCACAGGCAGTAATCCTAAGGTTTGACAACTGGGAATACATGAAATTAAGAAGCTTCTGCACAGCAAAGACAACAACAATGAGAATGAAGAGATAGCCTACACCACAGAGAAAACATCTTTGCCAGCTGTGCATGAAACTGGAGATTAAAATCCTCAATATGCAAACTGCTAAAATTAATCAACAAAACTCAAATCAATCAATAAACTTATGCTTCTCAAAAGAAGTACAAATGACCAATATTTCAATATTTCAGAAAGTGTTCAACATCCTTAGTCATCAAGGAAATAGGACACTGCTTTGGGATTCAATTTTACTCCAGCTAGAATAGTATTATCAATTAAACAACAAACGCTGTCAAGGATGGGAGGAAGAGGGACCTTTATACACTGCTGGTTTGGAATGGTAACTGGTGCAGCCACTCTGGAAAGCAGTGTGGAGCTTCTTCACAAAACTAAAAGAAAAAGCACTAAGTGACACAGCTACGAGCTACAGTACTTCTGCGTGTATATCCAAAGGACTCAGTCCATGCATCACAGAGATACGTGTGCATGCATATCTATTGATGCACTATTCACAGTAGCTAAGAAATGGAACCTGTCTCAATGACTGTATAAAAGATTTCTGTATAAAGGATATGCCTGGGGCTGGAGAGATGGCTCAGTGGTTAAGAGTACATGGCGGCTGAGAGCCTTCTGAAACTCCAGTTCCAGGAGAACTCCAGTTCCAGGGAAGTCCGACACCCTCTTCTGACCTCTGCGGCGTTGCACGTCACGGGTGCACAGACTTGCATGCAGACAATACATTCATACACATACAGAAAACAAACAAAAAAAAAAAAAAAAGAGTGCCGACTGCTCTTGCAGAGGACTCAGGTTTGATTCCCAGCACCCGTCTTTAAGCCGTGTGTGGTGGCACATTCTTTTAATCCTAGCATTCGGGAGGACACAGGCAGGCGGATCTCTGAGTTCAAGGCCAGCCTGGTCTACAGAGTGAGGTCCAGGCCAGCTGGGGTACAGGGAGACCCTGTCTCAAAAAAAAAAAAAAAAAAAAAAAAAGATGCGTACATGTACACCACGGAATTTTTCAGCTACAGAGAAAAAATGAAAGTACGTCAATTGCAGGGAAATGGATGGACCTGGACATCACTGCATTCAGAGAGATCATCCAGACTCAGAAAAAATACTACACGTTTTCTCCCACATGAAAAAAAAATCTACATTTAAATCTGAAAATGTGTATACCACTAAAATTGGTTTTAAGGGAGGGGTGAAGGGAAGGAGACTATAACAAGATTTACATATGGAGGAAATCAGAAAGGAAGACCTTTTGTGGGGAATAAGGAAACCAGCAGGGAGCGAACAGAGGGTGAGGGAAAGCAATGGAGGTAGGGAATGAATAAGGACAAAATATAATGAAAATGTATGAAAGCGAATGCAACCCATTAGTTTGTATAACTTAAAAAAAGGAGCACATGCCTTTAATTCCAGCAATTGAGAGGCAGAGGTAGGTATATCTTTGTGATATCCAGGCCATCTGAGATTACAGGGAGACTCTGTCTTATGATAACAAGACAATATTTACTTAAAAAATAGCTCTTTCACCACACAAAGAACTTGGGCAACCAGTCTGCCTCTCAACCTATCATTTTGCTTTTAAAGTCAGTTAACTATGCTTCGACAGCCCCTGTCATTTGTCTAAGCTCAGTGATTTAGTCCTTAAATGGATTTATAAGCTACACTTGTCACACCAGGCTCGGTGTCTTTCCCATGGCTTTTGGCTGTATTTCATCTGATTGCCTTAGAACTCATTCAAGAAAGAGGACACTGGCCCCAAGGTTTTCTATAATAGAGCTTTTACCTCCCACACATCTCCAGCTTGCAGTACTAATCGGATTACATTCTGCAGAGTCTGGCTCTTCGTGCAATGACTATGAATTGAGTCCATCTGGCACTTCACTCAGTGTGGCTAAAAACAAACAAAGCTGTAAGAAAAATCAAACAAATATTCTATGGAACAAAGTGGCAGCATTCAACAGCCAGCGGTGGCACCATGATTTCAATGAAACATGGACACAGTGAAGAGAGAGTATGGCAGGGTAATGAAAATGAGTACTTAATTGAAAAATGAAGGGGAAAAGGAAGTGAGGATGGAGCGGGGGTAGATAGCTTGGCAGAGCAGAGTGAAACAGGGCCTCCTTACCACAGTGCTAAAATCTGGTTCTGTGGTTTATTAGCAATATCCCTAATGTTTAATTCAAAATTATAAAACACAGCAATAGTAATGACAATCATCATCACCACTATCATCATCATCACCACCAATGTCATTATCATCATCATCATCATCACTATCATCATCATCACTATCATCATCACCACCAATGTCATTATCATCATCACCATCATCATCATCATCACTATCATCATCATCATCACCACCATCATTGTCACTATCATCATAATCACCACCACTGTTATTATCATCATCATCACTATCATTATTATCATCACCATCATCATCACCATCATCATCATCACCATCATCACCATCATCATCATCACCATCATCACCATCACCATCATCAACATCACCATCACCATCATCATCACCATCATCATCATCACCATCATCACCATCATCATCATCACATCATCATCATCATCACCATCATCATCACCATCATCATCATCATCACCATCATCACCATCATCATCATCACCATCATCACCATCATCATCATCATTATCACAATCATCATCATCACTATCGTCATCACCACCAATGTCATTATCATCATCACCATCATCATCATCACTATCATCATCATCATCATTCCATCATTGTCATTATCATCATCATCACCACCACTGTTATTATCATCATCACTATCATTATTGTCATCACCATCATCATCATCATCATCAACACCACTGTTATTACCATCATCATCACCATCACCATCATCATCACCATCACCATCATCATCATCATCATCATCACCATCATCATCATCATCATCATCACCATCATCATCATCATCATCACCATCACCATCATCATCATCATCATTTTACTGACACCCAGGGTGTTTAGGAAGATCATAAAACATGATGCATGTGAAAAGTTTCAGATGAGCTTTCAAACATATAACAAACATTATTAATACTTTCTTAAGGACCACATAGGAATAATGTGAAAGTGAAAGAAAGCAAAATAGCAAGACTTTTAAAACACTATAGTGCTGTAATCTCAGCACTTAGGAGGTAGAAGAAGATCAGCAGTTCGAGGCCAGCCAGGGATACCTGAGACTCTTTTAACAACAACAGCAACAACAAAAACAACAACAACAACAACAAAAGGGCCTGTTGTGGTGGCATATGTAACCTGGCACTCAGGAGGCAGAGGCAGGTACATCACTGAGATAGAGGCCAGTCTAGGATCATCTATTTACATAGTGAGTTCTAGGTCAGAGGGAGCTACAGGGTCTCTATAAAGTTTTCTATTAAGTGCAGGCTTCTAGGACAAAAAAATTATGGCAGGGAATTTGCTGTAGAGAGTTCCAAGAAAAATTACAAAGCATGATTATGATGAAGTGTGTCAAGGTTATTGGTCCCGTGTTGCATCCAACAAGCAAGCAAATCTGAAAATTACTACTATATGTTAAAGTTGTGGAATGAATGAATGAGAACCCATCCGATTTGTCTTTTCAGGATTGGGGCTTAGCTCATCAAATCTCCACTGACTAGGAAAAAATAGAGAAAACATTGGCTCAGTGATTTAGCTTTGAGTTTGTTTGGATATGTTGTCACTCTGTTCCATTTACCCTATTTACTGAGCAAATGTCCTCTTATAGACTACACAGGCAAATCAATAAAGAGAAGACAGATAGATACCCACTTGGGCAAGTCTGTCCTCAAGACAAACTAATATCTTGACTACAAGATGAGGTACTTTTACAGAAATTTCTTTTGATGGTAAATTTGGGTTTTACCTGCCTTTCTAGCAGGTGAATTTTGAGAAAAGTTAGCTGAAAAGCACCGGAAGCAAGCAGCCACAGACTCACTACCTCTGCGTGGCCTCCCCAAGAGCATCTTAGGCAGGTTCCACTTTAACTTATGAATGTTAGGAGTGGCGATGATTAGAGATAAATGTCACTGCAAAGAACATCACTCCCAGCACCTGGCCTGTCAGAAGGCCTTGATAAATCACCTCCATTCAGAATCCCAATGAAGAAGCTGTGGGCTTACCCTGAGAGGAAAAAAGGAACTTTTCCTTTGAGTCTCCTAGTATTCAGAGAAAGCCCACACCGGTGGCAGCTTAATAAGATGGAATTAAATGAAACAGGTTGACTTTACAGATTCCTGCTTTTCCCAGACCAGCATATTAGAGTATTGTGTTTCTAATAGAACACATCTTGAGAGATGATCTGCCTACAGACGAGCCTTTTGTTGCAGTTGTTCTTTTCTTAGCAGAGGAGCACAGGCCCTCATTAGCTGTAAGTGAGGTCTTCCTGGACTTCTAACAGACCACAGGAGGCTTGAGTTTCTTTTTCCTCTTCTTAGAGCCAAGTCCACTTTATGTGCGGCCTCTCCCTGGATAGGAATTACGCACCTTTGGAAGCTAATGTGATTCTTTTAGGTCACAGGGCTCCTGTTTGGAGCATAGCATAAATATCTTACAGAGTCCAAGAGCTTTGGAACATTAATGTATATCAAATTTTAATAGAAGGGAATGGAAAAATACAGGTCATTTTCTCATTTTGACTGTATGTTCATCTGATAGGATTGTGATGGATAGAATTTATAATGCCTAGGGCCCCACCTTCCTTTTGTGGGGTATAACAAAGGATAAACTCAGCCAGAATGCCTACGCTGGGGATGGGGGAAAAGAGCTGAGTGGTAATGAGACTTCAGCTATAACTGTCCACAATAATCAGATCGTTACTTTGGAATATTTTCTGTAGACTATGTTTGTACTGTTTTGTCCTGGCAAAATCAGACAGAGAAAAGATGATAAATTCTCCTCCTTTATTGGTAATTTATAATGCTTATAAACCTACCTGTGGAGTCGAAACAGTGTTTAATAGACCAGGAACATGAACTAAAAGATCATTTATTATAAAAGTATGAATATGAACTCCATGAGTATATTTTATGGGAGTTGAGTGACTTTGAAATAAAGATAGCTATGAGAAGTTGTTTTATTTCTGCTACAAAACTTCAGAATTTTCAATACTTTATTCCTTAAAGGAGATGGGTTTAGTCAGAAGATGCTTTCATGGATTAATAACATTAAATCTAATTTCTATAGAAGAAATGAAACAGTAAACTAACTATCCATATGCTGTATAAGAGAATTTCAGAATACCAGAAGTCCAGCGTTTCATTGCTGGGGTGCTTTTAAAATCATAAGTCATAGCTGTGCCTTCGAACGTGAATATCAGAGTTGGTTACAAGGAGGTAGACAATCTTCCTCACTTGAATTAGTCTACCCTGAGATGAATCACTGAGTAAAATGCACATCCTTATGAAAACTCATTTCTAGTGGCCGTGACGTATCTGCCCTTCATTC
Organism: Rhizomys pruinosus; assembly: GCA_009823505.1. Lineage (NCBI taxonomy): Eukaryota > Metazoa > Chordata > Mammalia > Rodentia > Spalacidae > Rhizomys > Rhizomys pruinosus. The sequence continues at coordinate 2,929,441 of VZQC01002875.1, forward strand.
CCTTTCTATTCTCCTGTTTGTCTTCTTCTGCTTCTCTGGTCCCCTCAATGGAGATATTTTTCTGTGTTTTTAGATAGGGTCTCTCTATAGCCCCAGGTAGATTTTTTAACAGAAATTGGTCAAATTACTATAGACAGAGGATAGAAAACTCAATAATAAACTGTTTTTAAAAAATTAATATCAGGGTGAGATTGTAAGAGCCACAGCTGGTCCATGAACACAGGGAAGCAGAGGCTTTGCACATGTGAACTTGTGCCAATCATAGCCTCAAGCACAGGGCCCAGGCCAACTCCAACAGATGGGTTTTAAAGGGTTTGTCACTGGTCCACTCTCCTTACTCTTTACATCTCTCTTGTGGGATCTCATAGATTTTCCTGGTCAGATGATGACTCTATGCCACCCACCTCCAGACTGGGTTAACTGGCTTTAACTTCTTATGTTGATGGCTTCACCATCAGCTCCAACAACCTCAAGGACACCAATTCCACAAAACCCTACTGAAGAACTGTTAAAAGAAAAGTCACTATCTTCCTTCCCACACACGTTATCTGCTGGCTAACCATTCTTCTCTTACCTTCTCTTACCTGAGAGTAATTTCCTAATCTCTTTAGTGTAGAAACCTCCTTCTTAACCCTGTTTCATCTATTCAAAAGCTCAATCATGTGAACTGAATTTTGAGGATTGAATAGATGTTATCAAAACAAAAGTCAGGAAAGGATCATCCAGAAAGGCTACTCTCCAATAGTGTAAATAGAAGTGAGCATGATGCATTTGGGAACCATTAGCAGTTTGATGTGAATAGAGCAATGACTGGTGGGAGGCAAGAGATGAATGAAGATAGTGTATCAAGGCCGGGGTTTAAGCTCAGACTTCTGATTTTATTCCTATTGCTGTGTAGTAGCCACTCTGGAGCATGGTTAGATTTCTACTTGGGAAGATGACCAGAGGAGAATTTGGAATGAGTTGGAACAGAGGCAGAAAGATAAACCAATGTAAAATAGGCAAGAAATGATGACAGTGGGAAGGAAGAGCGGTGAATGGAGTCCAGGAGTTATCCCAGGACAGCAGCTGCTGAACTCAAGAAACTGATGTTCAATGTGACCCTACAGCTCAAGTTACATGAACTTCGGGAGTGGAAAGTAAAATTAGAACTCGTTATAGAGTTAGCAAACTAGACATTATAGGAAATAACAGTGAAACGGGAGGTAGATAAAAGAAGGTGGAAAGGAATAGGAGGTGTGTATGCACATGATGTTATTCTCACAATTATCCCACATCACAGCCCCTAACAGATATCACATATGAACACATCCTATATATGAAATGCAATGAACCTCATATGGTAGAAAGGAACATTTTCATTTTATAAAGGTGAAAATTGGGGATAATAAATGTGGAGTGGGGTCTAGAAATCTGTGCTTTAACAACTCTCCAGGTGACTCTGATGCTGGTTAAAATCTGAGAACTACTGACGTGGACTAGAGTCAGTATTACTATTAGGATACTACGGAAGAGCATTATGTGGTAAGGCACTAATCTAAGTCACGATGAGCACAGCTGCCATGCCTATTGCCTACAGAAAGAACTGCACAGGGAAATTTTGAGAAACCACAGCATCATGGTTTCAGAAACATGTGCTCCCACTGTACTCTGCTGAGTGCGGGTGTACTTGATAAAAACCAGCAAAATGTATTGCTTACCACTATACATAGAATACAATATAGACTACATTATACATATTCTATATGTCCTATATAGGATATTAACTATGAATCTGAAAACTGAATCTCACAGAACTAAATTAACTACAGGATATTCAGAGAAACCCAATGGATCCCCATTTAAGCTATCATTGCAGCTCAGGGGGAATGAATTATATAAAACCAATTAAATTTTTGAAGTTAGATTCACCAATGATCACAACTGAACTCAATTAGCGAATAACCTTGACTTATTCTTTCTCTTACAATCCAACAAGGAAAACAAGCTTTGGAAAGATACAAACTATAGTAAATACAATCTTCATCCAATGTGATCTTTTAAAAATAGAGTTGAGGGGCTGGAGAGATGGCCTAGCAGTTAAGAACACCGACCGCTCTTGCAGAGGACCCGGGTTCGATCCCCAGCACCCACATAGCGGCTGAGAACTGTCTGAAGCTCCAATTCCAGGAGAACTCCAGTTCCAGGGGAATCCGAGACCCTCTTCTGACCTCCACGGCGTTGCACGACACGGGTGCACAGACTTGCATGCAGAGAGTACATTCATACACATACAAAAATAAATAAAATTAATAAAAAAAATTTTTAAATAGAGTTGAAAGAGCCTGCCCAACACAGTATAATCCGAATATTTTATTAACAGAATGTCACTAATATAAAGGGCTCTCCCATGGCTGGGAAAGAATCATCACCTTTTGACAGGATGACCATTTTCACTTTGAACTGCCAAATGACATACAGAATTTATGTGGAAAAAAATAAATCCTGGAATAAAATTGCTCTGATTGGCTGGGATTTGGGGCAATTGATTTAATAGGATGGTCATAAAGAATAGCAGTCTCAACACACCTGCAGAGGACCTGCACACTCCCAGATCTGGAGTTTCCATAGAGAAGACTCTGAGGTCATTTTAATGTTTTCTTTTCCTTCAGACTCATTTGAATAAGTTAGTTTTGGCATGTGCTTTGTAATCATCTTGACATGTGACATCTTCCAGGGCTTGTGACTCCTTGTCATTGTTAGAGTACACTGGTCAGCAGAAAAACATCACCACAACAGAGCGTGCTACTAACCTGCTCATGAACTTGTATCGGCGGGGCAGGTAATAGATTTTTCTCCTGGAAGAACAGCAAAAATGAAGCCAGTCGAGAAGAAAACCCATCGTCAGTTACAGTTTGAACTAGCAAGGAAGGAAAGGAGATTGAAGATAGAAGCCTGTAAGAGGTGAAGAAGAAAAAACTAAAAAGAGATTAACAGTGAGAAATGTAGCAGGAACACAGGGCATGCATTTTGAGACATGAACGCTTGTGAAACAGTTTCCATTGCTACTTTCTTCCTCCTTACCCCTTGTAGGGTTGCTCCCAATCTATACAGTGCATACAGAGTGATAAGTTACGGTGATTAGTATTTGTGCAGATTCAGCTGAGTCCCACTTTTACCCAGGGAAATTCAGAGATGGATTACGGGCAGCATACATAATTTAATGGACATGTTATTATATTAAGGTGATATTTATATAGCAATTTAGGTTTACAGAACACTTTTATCATGACTTTCATAGGAGCAATATGAAAATATATATTTCAAATCTAGTATAAGAAAAGATTGCCTCAATATCCAGCTATAAATAATTGCATGAGCATAACTGCCCAACCACTAACTGGTGAACGATGAATTAAACAGAAAAAAAAACCCGAGAGATCTTGGGGGGGGGGGATGGACATAATAAAGATCTGCCAATTTGCTGCATTTTACTTATTTAAAATGGAAGTTCTGGTGTCATTTGAGTAGAGAGCATGTATGTTGGATGCTTTATTAAAACCCACTTTCTTTTCTGTATTTTAGGCTTCTACTGATGCAGCAATAATGAAATTAATGCAGTTCACATGCATTCTGAATGACTACTGAGCTATCTCACATTTAGAAAGTGGGAACTTTATATGTCACAAAAATGCTTATCATATTTGGGTCAATAGTCCTAAGAATACAAAGCCAGAGAGAGATCTGGACTGAGGCAAGAGGAATAAACAGGGAAACATGGATTTTTTTTAGGATACATTCTGTATGATTTTACATTGGGAAATACATGACAATATGCAATTGTAAAACCCAGCAAACTAGATGAACCCTAAACTGTGTCCTTTAGTTAATGTCCTTTAATATTGGTCATCAACTCTAATACCCAAACCACACTAATATAAATACAAGGTATTAGTAAGGAAACTATGGTAGTTGGGATATGTGGTGTGTGCTATTCATCTTGCTTAACTTCCTATAAACTTAAAAATGCTCTAAAGTAAAGCCGATCTTTTTTAACACACAAATTTATGGACACATAGGTACTGAAGAAGCACATTATTAAAAATTTCCCTAAAAACCTATTCTGCAATTTCCTTTTTAAAATTATAAGATTAAATAGTGAAGGAAACTAAACCTGGGATTCAGAAGTACTGTCTATTGAAAATTCTAACTATAGGATTAATTGGAACACATAAGTTAAGATAAATTGACATTTTTATATTTTCCTGGAATGGTAGGATGGAAGAATTCCTACTTTGGGAATATATGCACCTCACACACATATGTGAAACTGAGGACAAGGTTGGCTGACAAAGTTTAAATGCATCGTGTTATAACAAGAGATGCTAGGCCTAGACAAAATCGTATCAATATTAATGAGACCAATTACTGTCCCAGATAACAGTATTTTCTCCAGAAATTGTTGTCTGGCAGAAATTCCTATAACTAAAAGTAGATTATTATTCAAATTTATCTTCTTTTTATTGCTTGAATCATATTCTCTTAATGCTGCATAAAAAACTATTAATGATGCTCAAGGCAACAATTTTCAGCCATGAAATGGGCATGCAGAAGTCTGTTCTACAATTCAGTCAGGCCCTTAAGATGTGAAATTCTTCTGAGCATTAAGCAGATTTGCTTTGTATTAACATCATTAGGGTTTCAGTCTTCCCAGTTTCTTCATTATAGAAGTCTTCTCTGGTTGAAAGGTTTGTGAGATTTAGACTGGGGAAGGAGTATCAATTTCTATCTAAATATATTTTCTACCCCTTGGTTCTTAGGTGTATATACATTATGTTATTAATTAAATCATATTAGATGGTTATTAAACCATTGTTAAGTAACAGGATTTAATTATTTTAGCATAACATCTTTTTAGCAGAAACAAGTGATTTTATTTTCCTCTGAATATCCTATTCTATCTTCTATTTATCTATCATCTATCTATCTATCTATCTATCTATCTATCTATCTATCATTGAGTTCTAAGATTTCCTTTTCAACATCTTAAATCTAGAAATAAATCATAAGACCTATGTGTACATATTTTGAAAATTTTGCATCCAGGAAAGCAGATACTAGAAATCCCATTCTGTATTTTGCCTTGGTATTAGGACATAAAAAGCAATAAAAAAGTAACAAAACAATGTGCTGAGACACATCACAGGCTTCTAAATGTAGATTTGTAAATCCATCTCTCTTGCTTTCTCTCTGAATTTAGCAGATTATTGATCTCCATAACTTTCCACAGCCAATTAAGAGGTCTATTATAGAATTTATATAATCTTGCTTGATTCCTATCATCTTCCTTGGTCTTACAGGCAAACTGAAAACCCAAAGCACTTAATGCAACCTTTGGAACTGTCCTTGGTGCTGAGTACGTCAGCCTTTGAGTAGATTCTAATGTGGAACTCCATACCTCCCACTGCATGCACAACTTGACACTTATAATTTAAGGTTTATTATCTCAGTTTACTTTTTTTGGTGTTTTTGAGACAAGGTCTCCCTGTAGTTCCAGCTGGCCTGGAACTCGCTCTGTAGACCAGGCTGGCCTTCAACTCATAGAGATCCACCTGCCTCTGCCTCCCGAGTGCTGGGATTAAAGGCATGCGCCACCACGCCCGGCTATCTCAGTTTACTTTTATCTAATAAATGAAGATCACAGTTCCTTATCCTATAAGAGAAGTAAGAACAGTTTCTGTGAAATAAAGGCAAATATATCCTCTTAGATAACCTGGCAATCCATAGAAAGTATATTTATTTACCTTGGAACAAATACCAATATTTGTGTTTGTTCAGAATTTATGACTTCTTCATTTCAAAGATAGGTTATTTTTAAGAGATCACATTTCATGACATTTTTAAAACCTGTTTCTTGGGAAGCAGGTTTCATCACTTTTCCAGAAGGGACTGGTCTGTAAAGATTATTATTCATGGTGCTGGCTGTTTGAAGTAGCAAAGCATAGAACTTCTATAAATGGAACTTTCAACATGCAAATTCCACTTGAAAAATGTTACTTGATCACAGGTATGGGATCACAAGTGGGCCATGTAAAGTTACTTGGATTTCCTGAACAGTAGAACAATTTTATGTTTTAATGGCTTTTCTAGCCCGTACTTTGATTTTATTTGTTCCAAGAGAGGATATCACTAGTTTCATGGTAAGTAGCAGAGAGAGTGGGGAGATATATTTATACCTACCTGAAAGGCATCCTTACATTCATTTGTTCTGCATATCTTCCCAGGACTTCCCATGGGGCATGCAACTTCACAAAGATAATGTCACTATTTATTAGAGAGGACTGAAACAGAAAAAAGAAACTCAATTGGAAAGTATATCCAAATCCCCCACAGTTTAAATTGGGTTGGAATTTAGAATGTATGAACTAGGAGTTTACAATCGGGGGTGTACATTGGCCATAATCCAGTCCTTTAAAGTGCGAATATATTCATAGAAACAAATATCTCATTGTGTCTTACACTGAAGACCCAACTATGGATAAAAGAGGCAAAAGTGATCTTTACATTCTGCACAAATATCAAAAAAGAAGATAGCTAAAACCAGTTTAAAAGAGAGGGCTAAATGCAGGCAATCATAAATACTCTGAAGATGAAATACTGGGACAAAGAGTTATGAGGAGTAGGCACTATGGGCAGTAGGTACACAGTATTTTAGACAAGGAGTCAAGGAAAGGCCTCTCTGTGGTTGTGACCTGTGAGCAAGAGTCATTTGGGAAGAGAGCACAGGACATGTATTCTGAGTGCAAGGTTCTGAGCTGAGAAGCTGCCTGGTGTGTACAAGAGGGGCTGAGGTGAGTGAAGTAGAGAAGCGAGCCATTAGAAGAAGCTGGAATAGAAGAGAGTTAATAGCACTTTCTAGACTGCTGGATTTCATTGTGAGAACACAGAGAAGCCATTTTGATTTCTACCTTCAAAGATCTCTGTGATTTCTTTATGGAGACTAAATTGTACAGAAGAGAAACATTAAACGTGGAGAAAAGGACTAGGGACAGGGCTCAGTGGATAAAACCCTTGCCGTACAAGCCCGAGGGCCAGAGTTCAGATCCCAAATACCCACATAAAAGCCAGGTGAGTATGGCCCACCTGTAATCCTAGCACTTGGGAAGCAGGGACAAGGATCTCTTAGTCAAGCTGACTACCTGGTTTAGCCAAGTCTTTGAGGTCAAGAAACTCTGGCTCCATAAATAAGGTAGAGAATGATCAAGGGAGACACTTGATATCAAACTCTGGTCTCTGCATGCACTCCCACTCATGTGAGCCCACATACATGCAGACATACACATATGCATATATCCTCCACAACACACCCTCAAATCAGAGAACATAAGAAATACTCTCAGTCATCCAGATGAAAATAGATGTTAGTAAAGGTAAATGGAGATGGAGGGATCAATGAGAGGTGAGGTTTGAAACTGGGCTGGTGTCAGGCAGCCTTTCCAAAGCCCTGCATTCTTTGGCTCGAAGCCTTAATATCCTTCCAGGCTTCTTTTTATTAACAAAGTACTTAGGGAGGTAAACTAGTCTTTATACTCCACTAAATGCTCTATAAGTTTTGGACTTTGGTGAGAAGGACATGAACAACCAGCTATGAAATTTCTCTTTGGCCTCTGCTACCCACAGGGAATGGTGGGTTGTAGAAAGTGAGCCAATCTAAATGCATAAAGTGGCCACTTTCCAACCTGGACTCTTCTTATAAGGCTGTATGCCATTTACATTTTTATAATCCAAGAATGTCAACTTTTCCTATATCTGTCCAGCTCCCCAAATAAGGGCTCCCAAGGCCTCAGCCAATCTATCTAAATTTCTTTCTATACAGCAACTTGTATTGACAGGTAAGGAGTCCCAGAATCTTGAAACACCTTGTCCACAATTGCAGATTGGATCAGAAAACAGGATCCATCTTTTTACTGCCTTTAGGAAATACAGCTTACCATCAATGATAGATACTATCTTATGGCCAAAGGATAGACAAAGTTTTGGCAAGCAAATAGATTTAGGAAATAAGCAGGTGTAACTATTCTAATATCTGAAAAAGTAGACTCAAATCAAAACTAGTCAAAAGAGAAAAAGAAGGTCACTTGATATCCATCAAAGAAACAATACACTAAGAGGATTTACAATGAATTCCAAACATATACACATTACATGTAGCTACATCACTTTTATAAAAATTATACCAGATGCAAAAGCATAGATTAATCTCAATGAAGTGACAGTGGGTGACTTCAGTACCCTACTCTCAACCATTAGACAGTCATCTAGACAAAAACTAAACTGGGAAACACTTCAGTTAAATGACACCATAAATCAAATGGACCTAACACATCTACAGAACATTCCATCCACCCAAACACTAAAGAATATACATTCTTCTCAGCAACTGCTGAACTTTTCTCAAAATTGATAACATATTAGCACACGCAGGTAGTCTCAGCAAATACAGAAAAAAATTACATAGTATTATGTATTCTATATGACCACAAAAGAATAAAGGGAGATGTCAACAGCAGTAAAAATTATAGAAAGTATATAAACTCATTGAGTTAACAACACACTATTGAATAACAATTGGGTCACTGAAGAAATCAAGAAGGAAATTTAAAAACTCCCAGAATTGAATGAAGAGGAACAAATAACATGCCAAAACCCAGGGAACAAAATGAAGGCATTTCTAGGAGGAAATAATTTATAGTGCTAAGTACCTACATAAAAGCTGAGATATCTCAATTTAATTACTTAATTGTGCATGTAGAGGCCTTGGAAAAACAAGAGCAAAACAAAACCCAACAATAGATGAGAAGAGATAACCAAACTCAGTGCTGAAAATCAGTGAAGCAGAAACAAACAAAAACTATAATCAATGAAATTAAGAGTTTGGTCTTTGAAAAAACAAGCAAGATTGACAAATCTTTAGCAAGATTAACCAAAACAAAGGGAGAGAAGACCCAATTTAATAAAATTAGAAATGAAAACGGAGACATCACAACAGATATTGAAATTCAGAAAATCATAAGACTATACTTAAAACCCTTTTTCCATGAAATTGAAAAATCTAAAAGAAGTGGATGAACTCCTAGACAAATACAACATGCTGAAATTAAGCCAACATGAAATAAGTAATTCAAACATATCCATAACAACAAGAAGACTGCGGTGCTAATAAAAAATATCCCAACTGAAAAAGCCTGGGACCAGATTGACTTACTGCAGAATTCTACTAAAACTTCAAAAAAGAATTAACACCAACACTACTCAAATTAGAAATAGAAAAGGAAAGAAGCATCCCAATATCTTTTTTTTTTTTTTGTCTTTTTGAGACAGGGTCTCCCTGTAGCCCCAGCTGTCCTGGAAGTCACTCTGTAGACCAGGCTGGCCTTGAACTCACAAAGATCCACCTGCTTCTGCCTCCCAAGTGCTAGGATTAAAGGCGTGCGCCACCACGCCCGGCCCCAATATCTTTTTATGAAGTAAATAATACCCTAATGTCCAAACCAGATAAAGACAAAATAAAAGATTTGGGGCCTGCTTCATAGGAGGGAATCATGCCTGGTAATAAAATAATACTCAGAAGCCCACAGCTAGGGAGGTCATAGGTCCTGGGATAGAATCTGCTTTGTTCTTTTGTTAAATGATCATGTTGTCAAATACTTTCTAAATATTCGCACTTATATATCTGTAGAACTGGCCTGGTCTCAACTTTAGTCAGAGAAGCTTCTTTATTTTTGCAGTGGACAGAAGTCAATGGAGAGATATATAACTGGTCAAAACACTGGGAATAAAAGACTAAGTTCCAGGCCTAAACAGGACATATATGTTAACCCTACTACCGCCAAGGCTTAGGGATCATTGCAGACGGGGAAAAGGAATGTGCAAGCCAGAGGAGGGAAGGGAGTGCTGTGAAATGCTGTCCTCTGGACATGACCCAGCTAATGTGACCATGGACCCAGCAGCTGTGCTCCCCTGCACAAGACCTGCGTAAGATTGAGCTGGCCAAAATCCTGAAACAGAGGAGGCAGATGAAAGCCATGGCTCTTCCTCTTACTGAAGAGTTGTTGGCAGTGGATAGACAGTTGCTGGGTGAGGGTGAAACATTATTTGTTGAGGACGTGGCAGTGAGGACTGGTAGGTTTCCCATACTCTAGCTGATGGCCCCACATCCATGCATTGTGGGCAGCACTAACTGGGGTTAGTGGGTTATCAAAAGAGAGATGAAGAGAGGGACATGTCGGAGCGTGTGGGGAACTGGTGCGGAATTGGGGGTAGACACGATCACATTTCATTGTATACATGCATGAAATTCTCAAAAATAGTTGTTAAAAGAATATGGTGTTTTTTTTCCCAGCTAATAAAAATAGAAGCTCAACTTTATGTTCTCAGTAGAGAGATACTTTTTTAAATCATAGATGATATGCAATTGTAATTCCAGCCTTGTGCTGGATCTTCTTGTTGGGCTTATAAATACTGCATGTAATTTATGTGAACTCATCAAGATATTATGAAAATCAAACAGGTATCAATGATAGTGTTCTCAGGAGCACCAGAGTAATGCTAAGCTTCCTACAAGAGGAAGGCCAGTGTCCATTTTCCTAGTAGTAGGCAGGCACCTTCTGACACTGCCCTGAAAAATAAAATTTCTGGCAATTCAGACAAAAGAAATGCTTTATTTTCTACCTTGGAACAAGCATGGTTCTGGGTGTAGACACTCTGAGGACCAGGGCTATTTGCATTATTCTGTACCTAGCATAGTTCCTGGTACAGAGAGAGGACATATAACTATTTTTTCTGGTGTTTGGTAAAATGTGAGCAATCAGACCTCACACAGGAGAGCAATGAGAATTCTGTCAAGTGGGAAGTCACTGTCAGTGAAGTGACTTGGGGCTAACATAGCTGGTCACTGTGAACGAGGAACCTCCCAGGGAATAGGCAAGCCAGTAACCTACCACATTCAAGTCTCCTCGAAGCTTGAATGCTTCAAGCTAAATAGTCATGGGAATGCACTCATGGGTTGCAATGTCCATATAGAATGTAGAGAAGTGTTTCCTCTCTCTCTCTCTCTCTCTCTCTCTCTCTCTCTCTCTCTCTCTCTCTCCTCTGCTGGTCCTGTCCTGTGGATGCTTACCCTTATGCTTCTCAAGATAATTTGGGGGGCTTCAGGCTTTAGAAAAGACTGACTTTTGCTTCCCATTATATAATATATTTCACAGCTATAAATCAGATGACTTTATTTATATGACTCTAGGTCCTAAAACATGGTTTTCTAAAATTTATGTTAATGACACACTTCAGAGTCCAAGGTGGTTTGTAGCATCTTCATGTGGATTGTGTGCGTGTATGTGTGTGTGTGTGTGTGTGTGTGTGTGTGTGTGTGTGTCTTTCTGTCTCACAGGCTCTTACTAGATGGCTGGTTCCAAGCTTTATATGTAGCCTAGGATGTCCCTGAACTTGAGATTCTCCAATCTCAGTCTTCCAAGTGCTAGGACTAGAAGTGAGAATCACTGGCTCTATCACTTAAACATTTTAACTGGGATAGTTGGATTCTTTATGTATTATAGTTGCATCCTGAATGTCTCCTCACAGCCCATGTCGTGAAGGTGCAGTCACAACTTAAAAGGATATTGAGAGGTGATAGAACTTTTCAGAGGTAGACCCAAGTGGAAAGAATTTAGATTATTAGACAGGGTTTAAAAGTATATATTAGAGCCTTGCCCCCTTCCTCTCTTTCTTTTTTTTAACTTCGTGGACACCATGCAAACATCTTCCATGTACCATGGGTTCCCTTCTAGCAGAGCCCCAAACAACAGAGCCAAACCACCATGGACTAAAATCTTTGACTGGGATCCCCAATAAATCTTTCTTTCTTTATATATTTTCTCAGGTATTTTGTCACAGCAACACAAAGCTAGGTTTCCTGCAATGTCCTTTTTTTTAAAATTTTATTTATTTTTTTAAATTTTTTTATTAATTTTATTTTTTTATGTGTATGAATGTACTATCTGCATGTAGGTCTGTACACCCGTGTCGTGCAATGCCACGGAGGTCAGAAGAGGGTCTTGGATTCCCCTGGAACTGGAGTTCTCCTGGAACTGGAGTTACAGACGGTTCTCAGCCGCCATGTGGGTGCTGGGGATCAAACCCAGGTTCTTTGCAAGAGCAGTTGGTACGCTTAACTGCTAGGCCATCTCTCTAGCCCCAAATTTTATTTATTTTTTATGTGTATGAATGTACTGTCTGCATGTAGGTTTGTGCACCAGTGTTGTGCAATGCTGCGGAGGTCAGAAGAGGGCGTCGGAGTCCCCTGGAACTGGAGTTCTCCTGGAATTGGAGTTACAGACGGTTCTCAGTCACCATGTGGATGCTGGAGATCAAACCCGGGTCCTCTGCAAGAGCAGTCAGCTCTCTTAACCTCTAGGCCATCTCTCCAGCCCTGCAATGTCCTTTGTATACCTTCTTATAAAAGAGCAAAATTATGAAGCACAGGAAGATAATGCATAGAAAGTTGATTGATTTGCATAAGTTGATTAACTCACACAATTGGATCTATCCCTTAGAGTATATTTTCTCCATGAATTTGCTGTGACTGCTAGTTTACACAAAATAAACCATGAGTGGAAAATTACCCACTTTGGAATCCAACATAAATGCATAAAACATTCAAGAAAATTCATTGAAACACCCCATACAAGGCCCATCATAAATGCTACATTTCTGGGACTGGAAATGTCAATTTTTCATCTGAACACTTGATTTATTGATTAAAATTCCAATGTGGTGTTTCCACTATTTTCTACACAAAACCGTAGCTTATTTTTATTTATTCAGCCTGGTGGAAATAGTCCTATTTTCCTTATGATTTGCAGTAAAAATGCCCCACTTGTTTATTTATAGAGTTTTGTAACGCTCAAAGCACTTTCATAAGCCACCGTACTTTGTCCCCACACAAACTCTTGAGTGGGGCTTTCCTGGTTCTCTTAGAGGAGGAAGGAGAGCAAAGGACTCACTCATGACCACTCGGAATGTCTGTCCCAGACACAGCTGATCCCACGCCTGTAGCTCTGTGTCTGGGACAGACATTCTGAGTGGATTTTATCTAATGGCTTCTTAAGATACACATGCTCTGAATGGCTCTGCTGTCTGCTTATATAGAACAATCTTTAAATTTCATAGTTTAGAAATCAAAGCAACAGAAACAAAGGGCTCCCTTATGATGCTACAAGGCAAACTTAAGTTATTCATGAATCTTTGTTTGGACTTGGAACTATCACAATTATTTTGATTTTCTTGAGAAAAACGTTGGTTGAGTTCCTTTGAATGATGACAAATATCTGTTCATGGGTTCTGTGTGGTTTTGTATGTGATCTCCCTTTTACACTATTGATGGCAAATTTTAGTGCATGGCATCTATTATTTGTGTTCAATTCTTGTTCAAGGAGGAACTGGTAAGGCTGACCTATAGCTTCATCTCTGAATAATAAATATGAAACAGATGATTGGTAATTATACAGCCCATACATCACGCTTTTCTCTGCTGCTGAATAATTATGCTGCTGTTTTAATAGGTCTTTGCTTGTTATTAAGTATTCCTTGCCACATAAATCCAAATGTGTGAATGCCAAAGTGAGCAGAAATGAAATCATTTTTACGAAACACTGAGTTACCTTAACATAGCACAATAAAAATTCCTTAGCCTAGAAACTTGGTGAAAAGAAAAATGATGATTTGTTGATATTTGGGAAAAATATGCTTAGACAAACAACTGGAGAAATTAACAAGTAGCATAGAAAGTACCTGCAATAGACATAGATAAAAGTGCTTTCTTTCATTCAACAGGAATATATTTACTATCTTCTAAATATTGGATTCTAGGAGTGAAAAGGTATATAAATCACAGTCCTTGCCTTGGTATGAAACAATTTCACAAAATAAGGTTCGATAAAGCAACAGGAAGGAAAAGTAAATAAATAATAAATAATCAGCATGCCATAACCAAAGCAAACTGTTTTTCAAAAGTGTGTGTGTGTACACCTGTGCATATGTGTATCATATGTATATGTGTGCACCTGAATATATATATATATATATATATATATATATATATGACCACTTGTGACCCTGACTCCAGTTACTGAGAAGAAATTGAGGGGAATTAAGTTTGAAAATGGGGCTCCAGAAGTCAAGAACCAAGCTGCAGGGGTAGATCATGAACTCAGATGTTCTGGATATGTTCAGCTGAAGATGTCTATGAGAAATGTCTTATGGGAAGTTTGCCAAATGAGTCTGGAGCTCATAGGAGAAGGCTGGACCAGAGACACAAAGCAAGCATAGCTGGGGTAAAGATGGTACTGGTGAAGGCTACTACTCAAGATCACATAAGCATGAGACCATGTGGAGGGTCTACCATGGAAGCCACATAGGAGTGCAGATCCCGAGGCTGGGCAGCACACATTCGCTTTACCTCTTCTATCCCTGTGATCTTCGTAAGGTATTGAATTTGTGGAGGGGGCAGTCTGTACCCAGAATGCTGGGAAGAACACCAGACAGACCTTGGGATGGCAGGGCAGGTGTTGCCCCTCTCCTTTATGTTTCTACATACACCAAAGGGGATCTGTCACTGGGCCAGTCTCCACTGCCTTAGGTGTGCTGCACTTCTTTCTCGGTGTTACGATGGGAAAATTCCTATGTGTTTTGCACTGTTTGCACACTTGTCATATGTTAACTCTATGTGAACGTCAAACACTGGACTTCCAATAAAAGCTCTCAAGTGGGCAGTCAAAATGCTCTTGGGTAGACAAATGCCAAGGGTCTCCTGGTTTAATCTTTCAGTTTTTCAAGCAGGGGGGCTACATGGTAGTCAAGGGTAGGAGGGCTATGCTACTCATCCAAGTTACAGCCTGGGAAGGCAGAAGATAAGAAGCCAGCATCTATGAAAAATTTAGATGTCTTTGATGATCAGGCTTAACCAGAAGAAACCTTGAGGGCCACGCCCAGTTCCTGTTACCTGCCCCTTTCAATGTCCTCAAGGGCTCTTACAAGTTCCTCTGTGAAATCCAGACATTCAGTAACAATTAAAAATATTCATTCAGTGGGCATTCTGTGTCAGGGACTCTGTTAGGCACCAGACATGGCACAGCAGACAAGAGTTAGCCATTCGGCAATACCTAAACATGTGATTTTAAATTATGAAAAAGTGTTAAAAAAGAAAAGCCTGCAATTTAGTCAGGCAGAAGAATTAAGGACAAGTGTTTTAGGCTGCCTGGCTGATCTCTGAAAAGGAAAGATAAAACAAGATTCGCCCCAAGAGAAGTGAAATGGAAGGCTTTCCAAGTAGAGGGAAAAGCAAGAACCAAGGCTCGAAGATTATACCAGAAGCTGAAAGGCCAGGATGATTGGACACTGGAAAATGGGTCACAAAGAGATGTATCTGAGAAAGAGATTAGGAGAAGGCATGGAAACAGACCACGCTGGGCTAGGGACGATGTGGCAGAGTTTGAGATTAACACACTATCACTAATCCACCAGTGGTTACAGCCAAGGATCACTCACTTTAGAAAGAATATGCTCAATGTTTTATGAGGAGTAGGCTATAGAACTGAGAAATTTTAAAAAGCTATCCCAAGAGGCCCTGTGAGACAAGATGGTGGCTGGAAAAGGATGGATATGGCAATCAGGAGAGAAATGGAGAAACCCTGAGGTCTAGCGGAGGTAGAGGGAATCAGTTTGTGCCTGATCAGGCGCAGAAGGTAAGCAGAAATGAAACCGAGCTTGTTTTGTTGAGGGGCTGGGCTATTCTGCTCTTGTTGCACCCGTGACAGTGCACCTGAAAATCCCAATGGTCCTTAGAGATGAGCAGGGATCTTACCATATTGGGACATAGCATTTAGTTATGGCACAATTTATCTCCCAAAATCTTTACTTATTGATAGTCTACAATGTGGGGGCTGTTCTAGAAGCTGGGGACACAACTATGAACAAAGCAGACTAAATCCTTGCTCTTATGGAGCACGGTTCTATTGAGGAGACAGGCTTTGAGTGAATAGATACAGTATTTCTAATGGATACTTTGAAGTAAGGAAACAGATGGTGATGGTGGGAAGGAAAGGCGACTCTAGATAAATGGTGTGCATAGGTCTTTGAGTAAAGTGACATTTGAACAGAGATCTAACAAAAGTGCTGAATAAGGCTGTTTCATTGTAGAGAGAAAAAGCATTCCAGACAAGGAAAGAGTGAAAGGTAAGAGGTAAAGGCCCTGCGGCATAAATAAGCTCGGTGTTTCAATTTATTGAGCAGAAAGGGTCAAAGCAGAGTAGCCACTTGCATGGGCTCTGAATCCCCTTAGGTGACTACTATTATGGGAACAAAGCAAAACCATAAAACTGCGGAGTAAAAAGCAGTTATTAGTTTCTAACAGAGGTCCAGAAAAGCCTCTTGGATGGAAAGAAATCATAGTGGATGAATTACAGAGGGAGAGAGGCTGCGTGGGGTCACTGCATACCAGATAGTTTTTTTAGAGCTTTTACATACATTAAATCATTAAACTTTCACAGCAACTCTATGAGGCTGACATTATTGCCACCCTAATTAACTGCAAGCAAGGAATTAAAATACAAAGAGAATAAACACATGAGTCAGTTCAGCAGTTAAGAGCACTGACTGCTCTTGCAGAGGACTTGGGTTCGATTCCCATCACCCACACGGCAGCTAACAATCATTCATAACTCCAGTTTCAGGGGATCCCTCCTCTGACTTCCATGGGCTTCGCCTGACATGGGTGCACTTGTATACATGCAGGCAATGCACTCATACACACAAAATGAAAATAATAAACACACTATGTAAAAAAGAGAATAAACATAGGTGTTAAAGAGTACAGCTGGGTGTGGTGGTGCATGCCTTTAATCCCAGCACTTGGGAGGCAGAGGCAGGTGGATCTCTGTGAGTTCAAGTCCAGCCTGTCTACAGAGCAAGTTCCAGGCCAGCTGGGGCTACTTGAGAGACCCTGTCTCAAAAAGACCAAGAAAAAAAAAAAAAAAAAAGAGTACAGCCAGGATTCTCACCAGCGCATTGGCTTCCAAGATGTTCCTCCAAACAGGAAAGTTAAGGCTCACAGAGATATTTTTACTTATCTACTTGATCCCAATTGCCATTTTAAATAATTATTTATATTTTAGAAAATAAAATGCAGTGTGCAGGGTTCTCTCTAAGGATCTTATAGCTGATATAAGGCCAATAGTTAAAGCAAACTTCAAGCCCAGTTTTGCTAGTTACCACCGGTGTGTTTCTGGGCACATTAATCTGCGAGCCTTACAATTTGTGAGCACACGTTTCTGGGTTGTTATAAGCTTGGGATGTCTGAAAAGAAGTAAGTCAAATAAGTGAGCATTCCCTCCTATACTGACTAAACTAAATGCCTGGTTTACATCATAATAACAATAATTAGTGCCAGGATTTCTCAGTGTGGCTAGAGTCTAGTCTATGAAACCGATGGAGACATGTACATTCCTGGAGGGTTAAAGAGCTGGAAGAAATCACTAAGCAATTTCAGCTTCTCCCAGGGGGCTGCCATCCAACCAGCTGTGTGTCATTGGGCAAATGATTTGTACTTTTCTGAGCTTCGGTTTTCTCTGAAAAATGAGGGCATATGTCTCTAGAGAGAGTTTTTGTGCCTGTTATTCTCCATTCTTTTAAACACACACACACACACAGAGGAAACCTATATTATCGTGGTTATTATTCTTTTTTAAAATTTTTTAAAATTATTTTTTATGTGTATGAGTGTACTGTCTGCATGCAGGTCTGTGCACCCGTGTCGTGCAATGCTGCAGAGGTCAGAAGAGGGTGTCGGATTCCCCTGGAACTGGAGTTAAAGACAGTTCTTAGCCACGATGTGGGTGCTGGGAATCGAACCCGGGTCCTCTGCAAGAGCAGTCAGTGTTCTTAACCTCTGAGCCATCTCTTCAGTCCTGGTTATGATTCTTGTCACCACAAATAATCAATTCACTAATAAACACACACAGTTAGGATCCGATCGATAACCTATTTGTTATTATGATCTCAGTTAATGGGAGTGGTGAACAGGCACTGCACGAACCTGGCAAATCCCCAAAAGTGCAGAGACGTTGGCGTCTACTGTTAGTGAGGAAGCTATTTAAATTTGGAAAATATTTCCAAGGTAGTTGAGAAAGACTCAGTCATGTTCCTTGGGATCTCACTCTAAACCACAGGGTCCCAAAGTGAATGTAGTAGGTTTTTACCAAGTATTTTTACCTAAAGGTTATGAGAAAGCTGTCAAGAAATGGGGCTTCTGATATTGCTCATAACATGTCAGTTTAACTGATGATTATTTCTCAATTCCTCAATGCTATAAGTTTGATATGGCTACACTTGCCTACTTTATAGATAATATGTAAATAATATGTAACATTAGTTGGTAATATATAATATATCTGAAACAATGAGAAATTACTAGTGTGTCCCCAGAACCTGGTTCTCCTTTTTCCTGCAGGGCAAATGGAATCCTGAGCTTGGTCTTACTTCAAGGTCTAGTGATACACGATGAACTTCAGGTGCTGAGTTCTGTGCAGAACCTGGAAGTCTCCTGTATAATTCATAGTTCTCTGTTCTAGAGGAAAGTCTCCGAGTGAAGTTTCCATTCTCCTGGGTCTCTGGTAACAGCAAACCCAGTTTCTGTACTTCAACCCAATTGCCCTAAAAACAAAGAAGTAACTTCTTCCTGAGGCCTGGGATGACAAAGTTTTCAGTGACATATAGAAGTTAAATAAATAGCCGGACGTGGTGGCGCACACCTTTAATCCTAGCACTTGGGAGGCAGAGGCAGGCGGATCTTTGTGAGTTCAAGGCCAGGCTGGTCTACAGAGTGAGTTCCAGGACAGCTGGGGCTACAGGGAGACCCTGTCTCAAAAAGAAAAAAAAAAAAAAGAAAAAAAAAAGAAGTTTAATAAATATGGGTGACTAGATGGGATCACAAAGAGATAGAGATAAGGAAAGGGGACTCAGGATCAAGTCTAAAGATATTTTGATATTTAGATATTAAATAAAAGATAATTACTGAGAAGATTGAAAAAGACAGGGAAGAAGGCAGGCACACACAAGAGCATGTACTGTCTCTGAGGCCCAGACTAGAAGGCTATTCAAGGAGAAGGTGATAGTTTACGTAGAGGAAACTGAATTCCATGACCCCATAATCTAATGATGATTCCATTTCTCTTCTACACCTCAGAGAAGAACTTCTTTTTTCTGATACATCTTAAAAGATTTGTCTAGTGTCCTATGTTCATTTCCTTACCCCTTTGCTATTCCTTAGAAGCTACCTCTATTTTAAAAAAATATTTATTTATAAATTTTATTTTGTGCGTATGTGTGTGTTGTCTGCACATAGGTAGATGCACCTGTGCCTGAGGTGTAGAAGAGAAATGGAATCATCATTAGATTATGGGGTCATGGAATTCAGAAAATTCAGAGGCTTACAATGGGAGGTCTTAATGATGAACAAGCCATAGCAGCTAAGGAATGAGGGAAATGATGGTTTTAAAATGTTTGGGGGCAATTAAATAACAAACTCAATTTCATAGTCAATATACTTCCTAATGAAGGACTATTTAAGCCCAGGCAAAGCAAGTTTCAAGTCTATGCATTAGGTCCAAGAATTAAAGAATTTAGTTATAACTCCTTTTCTCCAGAAAAAGGAAAAGAAAAGGAAAAAAAAATCACAAACTAAACTTCAGTACCTACTTTGTTTTCCCACCCGAATACAGGATTCTGTGACACCAAGAATTGAGACTAACGATTTTTCATTCAAGTGGAGTTTGCACAGAGAACTGTGGCGCAGGAGAAACCTCAGGCATTCAGAAGCAAGAGAGATGCCTCAGACAGTTTATATCCTCTCATAACTACAGTGTTATCCATGAGTCACTGAATGAAGAACTAGATTTCAGAAGACCCATGGGCACTGATCAGAGTCTGAGAAACTGAATCAAGGCAGCCTTGGATGAAAGCTGAAGTGATTTACTGCTGTACAATCCCAAATAATATCCTAGCTGAGCCCAGGAGCCTTCAGCTGAGGAGGAGGAGGGGCCTCAGGGGCAACATAATGCATTTCCGAAACACTGATAGGCACAAGGTCTCACTGTGTATAATTTTCTTTCCTGCCTGCTGGCCTGCTAAGGTCAGGGAAATCATAGGTAGTATAGTTTCATTCTTCCATCTGCTATACTCCTGGCCTTCTAGAAAGCTCTTTTTAATATCAACATGTATAGAAAATGTGAGACTGGAAAATGAAAGTAAAGAACAAAGAACTCCACTTAGCAGTAAATAGCATATTCCCTGAAGACCACCAAGGTCACCATTACTGTATGGGGGGTTTAGTCAAACCTTCAGCCTGAAAGAAAGCTATTGAGATGACATTTTATTTAAGTAACAGTAAATGGATGGATTTCGTTGTGAAGAATCTAAAGGACACTGCACTACATTAAAACACCTTGTGGGGAAAAAAGGTGACTAAAATGCTTATCTGGCCCTGTCATGAAGGTTTAGAAGAGCAATTCTATCTGGCCTGCATTGTATTCACAGTGAGGATAAAAGATGTGAAAGTCAAGATGAAGTGATGATCCAGGGACTGGGGGAACCTGTCTGTTCCTCATGGGATTCACCTCACCACTAGGAAACAGGAATGCACACCAAGCCAGGGTCCCTCAAGTTGAGTGCCTCATGTTGTTTTCCCTCTGGAACACCAAGCTCTTCCAGGCAGTAAATAGTTATTCTTCCCTTAAGACCCAGGTTGCATTCTTTTTGCTTCCTGAGAGATCTCAAGCAAAAGACAAAATTCTCAGTGTTCTGGGGGGCCGGAGAGATGACTCAGCTGTTAAGAGCACTGGCTGCTCTGCAGAGGGTTCAGGATAGATTCCCAGCACCCACATGACAGCTAACAAAAGTCTGTAACTCCAATCCCAGAAGTTCCGATGCCCTCTTCTGACCTCCACAGGCATTGCATGACACACGTGCAGGAAATACACCCATACACATAAAGCACTAAATAAAAATAAAAAAATTCTCAGTGTTTTCACAAAACATTTCCAGATGACATTCAGGTTTCATGAATGTTTCATGTCTCTGCTGACAATCTGTAACAACATTATCATGCAGACTGCATATTCCAATGACGTTCTACATTATCGTCTAACACTCCATCAAGAGGTGGAATCTATATCTTTTCTCATTCTTCTACCTCTACCAATGGACTCCAGTTAGAGAAACTGCTTTGGAGCTAGACCATAAAAGTGAACATTAACCTAGGAATTCAGCCACTGTGCCATGCTTAAGCCCAAGTAGTCTGTGAGAGGCCTGCAGACCCCAAAGCCTGAAGCCCACAGCCCTGGCTGAGAACTCAGCAGATTGCTAGCAGTGACTTGGCATCTCTGTGAGTTGCTGCCTGGACGAAGGCCCCTGGAGGCCCCAGTAGCACTGAACCCAGTGCATCCCACGGAGCAAAGAGAAATGGTCCTTGCTCATTTCTGCCCAACTGCAGATCTGAGAGCAGAATAAATGCCTGTTGTTTCAAGCAACATGTCTTGGGAGTTATGCAACAATAGATAACTGGAACAAGTATTCATTTTTGATTCTCTGGTGTGTGACAGAGGGCCTGAACTACAGAGATTGGAAACATGCATTCCTACAGACTGATGCTCTGACAGTGTAGGGCCAGGAGTAGCATGGGAACTTTCTCTTACTCCTCTGTGGATACTCATATGGGTCAAAGAACTTTGACTTTTCTTTCTGTTTTCTTCTTTGTCTGAATAACAAACACAGAACAGAGGACGTGTCTTTATCCAGGCAAGTGACTGCTGCTGACTCCCCAATTAACTGTTGGGACTCAGGAAATTCAGCTCTGCTCTGAACAAAGACAATTGAGTAATGTTGGCGTCAGAACAAAGGGATGGGTGGAGGAACGGGTTCAGGAGGAACTCGGACTATGGCACTTACCAGCCGTGCCCAGGCAGAGACCTAGAATCAGAGCCTCCTTCAATCATCTTGAAAGCAGGAGTGTTCACATCTTACAGTTGAAACTGTATGGGTTTTACAGAGACAAGGTTGGTGCAGCCTTGAGTGAGGCGACATTGCTCTGTCAGTTCTGTCAGGAGGGGTGCTCATAGCTTCTCTATGTCATCTTGGCATCCTTACTATGCCCACCTGAGGCCCCTTCTGCTCTGCTAAAGGGAAGCTGGGGTCATATCTCTAGGAATCTCCTCCGTGAGTTTCTTGGTTAGAGTCTACAATGACCAACACTCAGGTGAAGTTTGGAAGCTGGGAAATAGAATTTCTACACCTAGAGGGTTTCAGTTGTATAGGCAGCTGAGAGTCAAAGCAGCTCCTATAAGTTTTTGAGACTCATCAGTCCTGTAGACACTCAGATCTAAGTGGCTGGGGACACCCTGTTTGCTGTTTTGGGCTGGAGTAGCTGGAAGTGGCTTCTAGCAGCATCTAAATTAAACATTTTATTATTGGAAGACAGAGTGGCTGACTTTTTTGCATAATTCCATCTATAAGAGGCATGAGGGAAGAATTTCAGAAAGGAAACACAGGCAGGCAGAAGTACAGAGGTAATACTCATGGTGGAAACTAGCAGCGAGTTAGGGAGGATTACAGCCAGGTGGGGCTCTTCTAGGTTCTAGCACTGCCTTTTGTCTCTTGCTATGTGCCTTGTAAGAACTCTCTCAGCCCTCCAGATCCCAGCTAAATCCAGCTAGCTTCTCCTTATAGAGTGTTCCTGTCCCAGTCAGCTCAACTGAGTCTACTACCTACATTCATCTTGGGAAAACACAACAGTGGAACAATTGCACTAGGAGCCTTATTGTGCTGGGTTTATGAATACAAATGCCAATAGTCTCTGTGCTCAGGATTTTCCTTGAACTCCCCATGTGAAGCAGTATCTCCCAGTATTCCTGTGTATTTCTCTACACCATTCATCATGCCTGAAATATTTATTTCATGTTTCTCTTTCCTTGGTAATAGACATTTGATGAATGAATTAATGAATGAGTGAATGAATGACCCATCCCAAATCAGAGGCACCACGTGCCACTGACTGCCTTTAAAATATGCCTAAGACGGGCTGGAGAGATGGCCTAGCGGTTAAGAGCGCCGACCGCTCTTACAGAGGACCTGGGTTCGATCCCCAGCACCCACATGGCGGCTGAGAACCGTCTGAAGCTCCAATTCCAGGAGAACTCCAGTTCCAGGGGAATCTGAGACCCTCTTCTGAACTCCGCGGCATTGCACGACACGGGTGCACAGACTTGCATGCAGACAGTACATTCATACACATACAAAAATAAATAAAATTAATAAAATATGCCTAAGACACAAGAGGAAGTAAGTGATGCCTTGGCCCATGCCCCAGGTGACAGTGCTGTATGATCACTTTTAGCAGTTAAGGTACGTCAGCTTGACTAATGAAATTCATCTTGTCGTTCATCTTCTTCAGGTTTTTCTATTTGTAAGGATGATTAGTGGGAGACCATGGGTTGCAGTTTTCCAAACTGCCTTGAAGCTTTTCAATCTTTGTTTATTAATGAATAGTGTCAAATCATTGTATAGACTTTGTATATTTTAAGCAGTTTAAAGTATGAGGCTCCCATCTGGTACATCACAACCACAGTACAAAACAAGCTTTATACCAGAAAAGTCCAATTTGGACCTCTGAGGGCATTTTTGGGTTGTGTTTCTTTATGTGGTAAGTACAGTACTTCATAATACTTCGGTTCTTCAGCTGTTGCTTGAACAATGGATATTGTTTTCTCTTTTAAGTTGTGCTTCTTTGTGTTGAAGGGATACCCGTGAGTCATACACAATATGTATTGATTTAGAATAATCTTTTGAGTAAATCAGTTCAAGATAACTTTGTACAGGTCATCTTGACCTGGCAACAAATGCATTTTGATTAAGCCTTTTCTTCCTAAATAAACAAAAGCAGTTAAGATCCTTAGAGCTTTAAACCCATCTCAGAAATTAAACTGGATATCAGAGTATGAGGAGATAAAAATAGAAGAAAATGCACCCCCGAAGACTACAGTGACAATCCTGTCCTGCTGTGTGGTCTAATGTAGGACAGGTATAGGTGGGTGTGAGCTGTCACTTAACATTTGTATCTTTTATTTCCTGAGATACTAGATCTCTATTTTCCTGAGACACAGGCTAGGTCCTTAGTCCAAGAAGTGATAGGAATAAGAGTGGATGCCTGAGGCTGGAAAACAGGATGAGCAGTGAATGAAGCCACTCCTTCTTAATCATAGGATCACTGGATAGTGCTGGCCACTTCTTATGTGGCGGACTCTCTTAACCAGAGTAGAATGTAGAACTCATTTTATCTTTGTAAAATATTTGTAAGGCAAAAAGTATCTGCCAGTTAATAAACGAAGACACAGAGGCACAGAAAGGTCACAAATCTAACCCAATTATTTACTTGGTAACCATGAAGAGTTAAGCAGATCTAAATCCCAGACGGCTTGATAGGCCATTCCTAAATTAGGTCCTATTCTTTCCCCCGAATACACAGCCTCTTTTTGATTCAATAGTCTGCTGTTACCACTGTATAAATCAGGTGGTCCACTAGATGAAACAATAGAAAGGATGCATTTTTTTTTATTAAAACCACTTTAAGATATCATCTCACCCTGATAAGGCTGGCTAGGATTAAGAAAACAAATGACACCAAATGCTGGAGAGATTGTAGGGAAAGGGGAACACTCATCCACTGCTGGTGGGAATGCAAACTTGTACAACCACTTATGGAAAGCAGTGTGGAGAACCCTTAAAAGACTCAAAATGAGCCTACCACCTGACCCAGACATACCACTTCTGGGTGTATATCCGTCAGACTCTTCCTACAGCAGAGATACATGTACAGCCATGTTTATTGCAGCTCTCTTCACAATAGCAAAGAGCTGGGACCCATCCAAGTGCCCCTCAACCGATGAATGGATACAGAAAATGTGGTACATCTACACAATGGAGTACTATGCAGTGGTAAAGAAAGATGGCATAATGAAATTTGCAGGTAAATGGATGGAACTAGAAGATTTTATGCTAAGTAAAGTAACACAGTCCCAGAAAAACAAAAGACGAATGGTATCCCTCATCTGTGGATGCTAGCTAGTACCAAGTACCTAGGTGTAAGACAAAATGAGCAACGTTAATGTTATATTCCTCACGATCTAAAGGATGCCTTTAATTCCTCTCAATAATTACAACATATTTAACTCAGTGAATCTCAGCCAAGGTCAACTTGCCCTGCCTGTCCTTTCTTGCTGGGATATGTAGGAATGCTTCCAAGACATTTCTGGCCCAACTTGGAATGGGTGCTACTACAATCAGCTAGGTAGAAACTAGGGATGCTTCTAAACATGAACAAGACCCCCAAGAAAGAATAATCTACCCTAAAATGCTGCTGATATTGAGAATCCCCCAAACTGAACTGACTGGTGTTGCTTCAATGCAGCTGCATAAATGAGCTATTTACAATGTTTTTGTTCCAAATTCAAAATTCCATAGCTGAGCATTGGAGTAAGTCTTTGAAATATAAAAATCAGGATAGTCAAAACAATTCTGAGCAAAAAGAACAGTGCAGGGGTCATCGTCAGACCAGATCTCAGGTTATGTTACAGAGCTGCATTGTAAAAACAGCACAGTACTGGCAGAAAAATAGACACGTAGATCAATGGAACAGAGTAGAAGACCCAAACATGAGTACATACAATTTCGGCCACTTGATATTTGACAAAGGTGTCAAGAATACACAATGGGAGAAAAACAGCATTTTCAACAAATGGTGCTGGCAGAACTGAATCACCACCGGTAGATGAATGAAACTGACCCTTATCTTTCTCCCTGCACAAAAGTCAATTCCAAGTGGACCAAAGACCTCAATCTAAACTCTGAAACTGCTAAAAGAACACATAGGCAGTGCCCTCTAAGTTGTGGGGTAGGAAAAAGACTTCCTTAGTGGGACATCAGCTGCTCAGACATTAAGGGCAACAATCAGTAAGCTACAAAGCTTCTGTACAGCAAAAGAAACAACCAAGAAAGTAAAGAGGAAACCCACTGAATGGGAGAAAATCTTTACCAGCTACACATCCAACAGAGAATTAATGTCCAGAATATGCAAAGAACTCAGAAAACAAAGTAGCAAGAAAATAAATGAACCAATAAAAAGATGGGCTACAGAGAATTCTCAAATGAAGAAATAATAATGGCTAAGAAACACCTTAAAAACAGCTGAACATCCTTAGTAATTCGGGAAATGCAGATAAAACCAGTTTAAGATTTCATCTTACCCCAATTAGATTACAAAAATGAAGGACACAAGATGCTGGTGAGGGTGTGGAGAAAGGGGAACACTCATTCACTGTTGGTGGGAATGAGGACTAGTGCAGCCACTATGGAAGGCAGTGTGGAGAACTCTCAGAAAAACGAAAAATCAACCTACCACAGGACCCAGTTATACCACCCTTTGACATATATCCAAAGGACTCATCTTACTGTAAAGAAACCTGTACATCCATGTGTTGCTCTCTTCACAATAGCAAAGAATTGGAAACAACCTAAGTTTTCCTCAAATGATGAATGGACAGTGAAAATGTGACACATCTACATGATGGAGTACTACTCAGCAGTAAGAAAAGATGAAATTCACAGGTAAACGGATGGAACTAGAGAATGTTATTCTGAGTGAATTAACACAAAGGCAGAAAACCAGGTGATGTGTGTTCTCCTTCATTTGTGGATTGTAGCACCAATCCTTGTGTGAGTATATATCCTCATATAACACAGAAACCAAGAAACTGAAAAGGATACATGGAGGTAGAGGAAAAGAAAAATCTCCAAACAGAGGGACAGTAAGGAACAGATGTTAACAGTGATGAGGTGAGGAGGGTGGGGGTGTTGGGTTGGGAGGGGAGGGGGGAGTTAAAGGTGGGTGTGATGGGAAGTGGGGGAGGACAGGAGACGGGGAGGGAGGGGATGATGGGGATCTGGGGCTGGTGAGGGAGAACAGGGGTGGTAAGAGAAGAAGAAAAATAGAGATGATTAGAACTTAAAAGGCTGGGAAACCCAGTGTAATGCGATGCCCCTAAGATCCCATTAGAACTTCACATACACTGTCTGAACATTAGTGCATGGATAGTGCAACCTGGTTGCTGTGTGGCAGGGAACACAGTGCAAGACAGAGGACGCTTCCCTTTATTTGGTCAGTGAGAGTGATCCAAATGACTCTCAAAACAAAGTGGACTATCTCCAAAGCTCTCCATTATCTACCAGGAATAGAAAATAAGACCCTACTGTTCAGAACATGACATGCTTCAGGGAGAGGACTTAGATTAATGGGACAGGAACTGACCTGGAACCTTTATATCTGAAGTTAAGCACTCATGATGCTAGACAATATGCACACTGCTACAAGAGAAAATCAATCAGTGGTACAACCCAGAAACAAACTCTTAGCAACCAGGATGAGCTGCCCAGCAAACTTCCTCTATTGGCGCAGTAGAGGCACTGTTGTCTGGGGCATGGTCAATAGCTGTTTAATTGGACTTGGAACTCTCTAAATGGGAGTGAACTCATGAAAGCCGCTATAAACTCAGCCAAATGCACATGGATGGAGAGCACATAGAGCCTAGAGAAAAGCCCATCAGGGCCATATCTCTAGACAAATGAAATTTCTTACCATATACTAACTATGGAATCTTGTAATTACAGACAAGCACATCATATGCCACTCATCATAAAAGCTGCTCTTTGCAAAAGATGGAGGCCACTGAAGAATCTGACAGCTGATCAGACACAGAGCATATACATCTGGGAGTCTTCAGGGACACTGAGTCAGCAGCCAGCAGCCTCTCAGCTTCTGCTGCAGGTCTGCTCTCTTCACAATAGCAAAGAGCTGGAAGCAACCCAAGTGTCCCTCAACTGATGAGTGGATAGAGAAAATGTGGTACATCTACACAATGGAATTCTATGCAGCGATAAAGAAAGATGACATCATTAACTTTGCAGGTAAATGGATGGAACTTGAAGCCATTATGCTAAGTGAAGTAACACAGTCCCAGAACAAAGGATGAATGGTGTCTCTCATTTGTAGATGCTAGCACCAAATCCCTAGTTGAAAGGCAAGCTGAGCAAAGTTAATGTTATATTTCTTTTTATCTGAAGGCAACTATGCTGTCATAATGTGAATCCCTTAACGGGCTCTGGAATTAACTGACCACTTATTTTCAGACTTTGTAGTTGTGGTATATGGAGGGTATGTATTCGTATATTAGAGTAATGGGAAAAATGTGAACTCCTAAACATAAAAATAACTTCATTTCATTTTCTTGTCTTCTTTTTTGTTGTTAAACAGTTTTTCTATTCTCTATTTTTTCAATTATATTTTTATTGAAATTTTACCTCCCCTATCTGTAACCCCCTACAGCCTGCCCACATTCTGTCATATTTGTCATTTTCTTGTCTTCTACATATTTCTCTGTGGACACTTTAAACCTCACATGTATTTCAGCCACCATAGGATGAACTTTAAATCATAAGGAAAGAAAATAAATGCTTAAGCCCCCCCCAAAAAAAACCCCCAAATACATCTGAAAAATCCCCATTCCTAGGAGACACATCTACAATTGAACCTCTACATGCAGAATGAAGGGCAGAGAGAAAACGAGTGCACTCCTCAGTTCTCACCAGTAATGCTTCCGTACACAGTAGAGTAATGCAAACAGAAGCCACAACTAGTCAACCTCCAAAGAATGGGAGCCCCCAGAGTGTATATCCCTAGATGGAGCCCCTATATTAAACTTCACCTACCCATGGCTCAGGGGTTATTGTGGAAGATGGAGCAGAAAGACTGTAAGAGCCAGGGCTGGTGTGTGAACCTAGAGAAGTAGAGACTTGTAATTGATTGTAAGCTTTCACATGTAAACCTGTGGCAATGTAGGCATTGGACACAGGACCCATGCCAACTGGGACAAAGTCTCAAAGCAGAGCAAGAAAAAAAGGTGGGGGACTGACCCTGGACTGAGAACTATAAGAGACTGAGTACAGGTGGGTGAGGAAGAGTATGCCTTGTCTAGGATTCCTAGATATGCTGACTAGACTCCAGTGGACATATTTGCACAGAAGGTCATCTGGGTTTGGGAGATTTGCTGGATGGAGCTTAGCTTGGATATTGTAAAGCGCAAGTTCTGATAGGGAGCTGGGGCATGGGGGGGCTGGGTTTGATTGGGAACCATTGTATGAGTTGTACAAATGCTCAATTTAAAGAAATTTAATTAAAAAATAGTTTGCTTTATGACTCCACAGGCTTTAACACATATGGCAGAGTGCCTGAAATTGGGTGTAGGGGGTGCTGGGGGGAGGTGCAGATAGAAGAGGAGGTCTAAATAAGATCAAAATGTATTATATGAAATACACAAAAATCAACAAATTAAATATATATTAAAATCTAATCATATATAATGAAATATTTTAAATAAAAAACCCAAAAAATTAGTTTGATTTATGAAATCAAAATCAATCTCTTCTGATGTAGATTAATAGCTGAATCTTGACAATACTGAATTTGTTGCCTAATGTATATTTAGTTATTCTAAGAACATTACAGATACTTATAAATCTCAACAATGCATGTTCAATAACCACACATGGACAACTGATGATGTAATTACTAATGGCTATGCATTATTTATTTATTTAGTTAGTTAGTTAGTTTATTTATTATTTACTTTTGGTTTTTTGAGACAGTCTAACTCTGTAGTTTAGGCTAGCCCTGAGACCCAAGATGTGGCTCAGGCTGGCCTCAAACAGGTAGTAGTATTCCTCCTAACTCAGCCTCCCAAACACTAGGATCACAAGGTGAGCCACCATGCTTAGCTACAATGGCTACATTTTAAAACATTTACAAATTATGTGGAGTTTACAGGGCTAGGAGTGCAGTTCAGTTGCAGATGGCTTGCTTAGCGTGCACAAGGCCCTGGAATCAATCTTTATCATCATAAAAATTAATTAAGATGTTCTAAAATGTTTACCTTGAAAAAAGTATTAACATGCTACATTATTTTTTTGCTACATTATCTATTATGATAACTAAATGATGATAATAAAGGTCACCTGAATATTGACCAAGAGATAGGGACAGTGATAAGTACTTGGGGTAGATTACTCAAGTATAAATGACCCATGAGATACACAGCATTATCAGCCTCACTTAGCACAAAACTCAGTCTGTCAACAGCAATAGAAACAGATGAGCACTCAGGATATCTTCCCCAGACCCACAATCAATGTAATTATCTATTGTTTCATAAAAAAGTCATCATAATTTTCTCAACACATCATGATGCACATTATCTCACCTGCTCTGTATGTGAGAAGACAGGCTATAATCCTTTTCTTCTGGGCTTTACTTGGCTATAATTAAGGCTTTGGCCAGGCCAAGTCTCATCAGCTAGACTGAGAAAGGTCTACTTCCAAGGTCTCTTACCTGTTTCTTGACAGAAGTCCTCTGTAATTGGACTAAAGACCCTGCTTGTCGCTGGCTGAGCGCTGGGGCAACTCAGCTCATATAAGCTAACTCACCTTCCTTTGCCATCTTACAACATGGTAGCTTTCCCCTTCAAAGCCACTAGCCTGCTGAGATGGAATGTTACATGTAGAAATGTAACTGTAACAGTGGTATCTTATTACATCGGACATATTCTGTTATCATGATGCCATTTTCTATCAATTAAAAGCAAGCCATAGCCCTGTCCCCTTCATGTAAGGGGGTGGGGGATTATGCAAAGGTGTGAAAAAGAAGCTAGACCCACAGATCTTTAAGTCTGTCTGTTATGACTCCTGGAAATTTGTATATTACCTATATTGTTTTTAATCAGCTGACTTTTAAAAATAATTATTCTATAAAATGCATATGATAGACATAAATGAAAAAGCAGTTTAATTCCATATAAGCAGGAGATAGCTGAAGAAACATTCTGGAAAAAATGAGCTAAAATGAGAAACTAGAAAAAAAATGAAAACCCCGAAGACTTATGCTATTAACTCTCATATATGTGGGGTCACTTAATCCTCACGATAATTCATGATCATTATCTCACCCTTATTATCAAATTATGAAAATGACATTCAGAAAATCTCGTATGTTACCCAAGAGCAAGCTTGTAAGTAACTGCACCAAGACTCGAACTCACAACTATAAGAGGCCAAGAATGGGAACAAGCCTCAATCTGAGGAGCCCCCAGATTCATTATTCACCCTAGTTTTCCTGGCTCCCTTTCCTTTTCATTCCCTAGCTGTCTTCTCAATCTGCCTCATGACCTTGACATTCACATATAATAAAGCTTTCTCTGGTTGGTTACCTGGGGAAAGTTATTATTTTACCTCAAATGTTTCATCCAGTAAATGGACGAGAAACTCGTCAGTGCTTAAGAAAAGTATGAAAATCTTAATAATGGTAATTCTATTTTATCTCAAAGAAAAATAGCCAAGATTGCCAGTCTTCACTTTGTATGTATATCTTCATTTACCACAGTCAGATTGTTTTATCCTGAGAGATGAGTGAAAGAAGAAACTGTCCACAGCTGTTTCATTTTGTGCATTTTAGATTTTTAAAAATTCTCCCCCTCCTCCTCCACCGCCACCTCCTCCTCCCCCTCCTCCTCCCCCTCCTCCTCCCCTTCCTCCTCCCCTTCCTCCTCCCCTTCCTCCTACTCTTCCTCCTCCTCCTCCTCTTCCTCCTCCTCCCTTCCTCCGCTCCTCCTCCTCCTCCTCCTCCTCCTCCTCCTCCTCCTCCTCCTTCTTCTTCTTCTTCTTCTTCTTCTTCTTCTTCTTCTTCATGTATTGTATGGGCTTGTGTGGGCTTGTATGCCACAGTGCATATATGGAGCTCAGAGAACAACTTGTAGGAGTTGGTTCTCTCCTATCATATGAGTCCTGGGGATCAGAGTCAGGTCAGTAAGCTTGGGGCAGGTGCTATTACCCACTGAGTCATCTGGCCGGTCCACATTTCAGCTTACTAAACTTATCTCTCTGGGGGCAATGCACGACTGAGGGCCAGGATCCTGTGCACAAAGTAAAGGGTTGGCCTTAGCTATGAGTGCAGAAGGGGCATCCGTGGGCCCCCAGAACATAGTGTCTGTGCACATAGTTGGGAGTCAGTGCTGAGAGGAGCGTGTGCTCCTTAGCTTCCTATTGTTTCAAATACACTCCTCCAAAACTCCCTGTACTTTTCCCCAACATCAATTTTTCCTTGGAAAACATGCAGTTATTTCTCCCATATTAAATGAAAAAAAAAAAAGAAAACTCTGGATCCAACCTTTCACCCCATTTTTTTCTGTTTTGTAGTTGAGTGACAAAACTCCTGAAAAGAGTTGCTTACATCTGTCATCTCTATAGTTTTACTCCAATGTTTATTTCTTCAAAATACTTTAGTGATGCTTTCAACTCCACTTTTCTAGTGAAATGCCTTGCCTGGTGCACTCTCTGCAAAAATCTAACAGTTCACTTTTTACCTTATTTTCCTTGCTCCATCATGAGCATTGGCACGGTGTATTGCTTCCTTCCTCCTGAATCATTGTCTTCCATGCACTACACTGTCTGAACTTTCATTCTTGCTTTCTTTTGGCTCCTCAGTATTTTCCCCTGACTCCGCTTTATCCTCCACATCTGAAACACTTGTAGACTCCATGCTCTGGCTTCTTTCTTTATTCAGTCATTCCTTAGATGATCTCACCCAAGTGTGTGAGGCAGCATGTTCCAGAGCCACAAGTGAGAGTGACAGGATCTCCCTGTTCACAGCCTCAAGTTGGGATAACATGATGATACGAAGGTCTGGGATTGGCTGCTGGAAGGTGATGTCACACTGCCTATGTAAATTACATGTTGCATTTGAATAAATGTACTTGGAATTGCACTCTGCCATGTGTTGTCGGGCTGTTACTGAGTTGGACCTGTGTACTTTCTCCATGGCCTGTTCCACCAGGGGGCTGACACCCTACCATACCCAAGTATATACCTCCAACCTGGATCTCTACCACAACTCTAGATCTTCTCTCCTACCTGACATCTCTACCTGGGTGCCACAGACATAACGAATGTACAGTGAGACCCACTGTTTTCCACATCCCTGTAAGCGGCAAGTCCTTTCTTCTGGTTTCTCAAATGAATAACATGCAGCATAGAACCAAGACTCTTCTCCAGCACTGCTTCTTCAGTCTGTCTGCAGTTCCACAGCTCCTCGTTCAGCTTTCTCACAATCTTCTTTGCTAGGTGCTTGGCCAATGCATCATCCCTTTCTAGATTCTTAAAATAAATCTCTTAGTTTCCCTGCCTTTCCACCATGCCACCCTCATCTCTGCCAATCTCACCTCTCCAGACAGCCAGGTGATCTCATGAAACAGACACCAGACCTCTGCTTAATTCTGCTAAAACTTTGCTGTGGCTTTCCGTGTCACTCAAATAAAAGTTAAATTTTGCCCATAACTGATAAGTTCCAATGTCATCTGGTTTTCATTTCCTTGTGGTGCAATAGCTTGCCATCTTTGATGATGCTCAGTTAACTCCACTTATACTGGCTTCCTCATACTTTTATGAACATATCAGACATGTTCCTGTCTCAGGGCCTTTGTACTTGCTATGTTTATCTGGAAGAGAAGCCAACTTTTGGCAAGTTTAATAAAGTTTCAAGCACCTCTCAACATTTCCTGCTTTTCTTTTCCTTTCTGGTATTTTACCTATTTTGTTTATTTATGTTGCACTAGAAGTTCCAATAATGCAAGGATTCTTTTCTTCTTTCCTATTGCTGAGTTCCTGGTGCTCCAATCAGTGCCTCTTCTACAGTGGGTGAGCAATAAGTATTTGTTGAATGAATTAGCTATCACCCCAGTGGTATCATTTATATAATTAGTTATTTTCTAATGGCTTTAATGGTAGTGATCTTCCTTCGGTCTTCCTTCATGTTACACATGACTCTGAGGGGAGTGGGGTGTGCTCTGCGAATACACCTGCTACTTACACATTCCAAATATTTCAAAGGCATCCATGATTCAAGTCAAAATAAAAAGGAAAAGATATGCCTCTTACAAATGATTCCAAAATAAGTAACAAAGGATCGGCAGTACACATAGAATTAAACATGAACATTTACATTAATGAGCATGAGACTAATTTTAAGAAGGAAATCACTTTAGGGGCTGGAGGGATGGCCTAGCGGTTAAGAGCGCTGACCGCTCTTGCAGAGGACCCGGGTTCGATCCCCAGCACCCACATGGCGGCTGAGAACCGTCTGTAACTCCAATTCCGGGAGAACTCCAGTTCCAGGGGAATCCGAGACCCTCTTCTGAACTCCGCGGCATTGCACGACATGGGTGCACAGACCTACATGCAGACAGTACATTCGTACACATATAGAAATAATAAAAAAAAAAAAAAGAAGGAAATCACTTTAAATAGATACTAAGAAGAAATTCACTCAGACTTATTGTTACTTTAAGAATTTGGCTATGAGGGGCTGGAGAGATGGCCTAGTGGTTAAGAGTGCCGACCACTCTTACGGAGGACCCGGGTTCGATCCCCAGCACCCACATGGCGGCTGAGAACCATCTGAAACTCCAATTCCAGGAGAACTCCAGTTCCAGGGGAATCCAACACCCTCTTCTGACCTCCGGCGGCATTGCATGACACGGGTGCACAGACCTACATGCAAACAGCACATTCATACACATACAGAAATAAATTTTAAAAAAGTTTAAAAAAAAAAGAACTTGGCTATGCATTTCTTTGGATCAATATGAAATCATACTTACTAAATATTAAAGACCCAGGGCATTGAAGCAAAGATTTACTTGCTAATTAAACTATGGCAAAGGGTTAAAGAAAGATTAAAACGTTATACTCTGTCCTCACATTTATCATGAAGGATTTTCCCTTTTTTTTTTTCATGTGTGTGCATATGGATGTGGAGGGCACAGGTTGGTATCGAGTATCTTCCTCAGTCACTCCCCACCTTAATTTTTCAGACAGGGAATCTTACTGACCCTAGAGCTCACCAATGGGCAGTTGGCTAGACTATCAGGCCACAAGCCCTGGGTCTTTGCCTGTCTGTCACCACCCCCAGCAGCATTGGGGTTACAGACACACACAATCATGTCCAGCTTTTTATGTAGGTGCTGGAGATCTGAACTCAGGTCCTCATGCTTGCACAGCAAATACCTTCTCCACCCGTAAGGATTCTCTTAATTGTGTTTCTAGGTATTTAATATTAAAGGAGACAAGGACTCAGGGCTGCAGAGATGGCTCAGTGGTTAAGACTACTGGCTGCTCTTCCAAAGACCTAGGTTCGGTTTCCAACAACCACATGATGACTAACTCCAGTTCTAGGGGTTCGGACACCCTCTTCTAGCCTCCATGGGCATTGCATGCATGGATGCACTTACATATATGTAGGCAAACACTCAAACACATTAAATAAATATATGAATAACTAAATAAATAGACAAGGACTCTTATGTTAAGCTGAAGTACAGAGTCTATCTTTATCCATTTGGATAAATGTAAATGTAAATTTACAGGGCAAACATAAATCTCATTTTGAAAAATAGGTTTTTCACAATTTTTGATATCATGCCATGCTGCTAATGTCAAAAATACTGATTCATAAAATGTACTTAGTGTCAATCATTTTCAGATGTATATTGAGTCCCCAGAAGGCTTCTTGAGGTTCAGTTTTATTTTTCCATTCTTTGTTTCCTATCCTGTACTAGATCAAAGGAACTCCTGGAAGCCCAAACTGCTACTAATATGGCTGTCTCACTGCTGTGGCTGTTTACACAGAACTTGACTTCAGGAAGATCGTTTCTGATGCTTTCTAAGTCTAATAACACAACACAAATCCAGATTCCTCCAACAGACATTGGACTTGACTTTCTACTACCTCCTAAGCAGGACAACCTGCAAAGACCTCTTTTCTTGCTGAGCTGGCTGAAGATGAGGGTGCAGGCAGAGCTGGGATGCTGAGTTAGAGCCACTTTGTGCCACTTACACAAAGACTGTGGGTATTAGGACAAGACTGGAGTCAGGCAACAGCAGAAGAATATCTGTTGGCAAAGTACTGAGACTCTGAGGAAATAAGCAGGACAGCTGCTCCCCAGAAAAGAAAATTAGAAGAAAGAGAAATCCTGGGTTTTGTTTGTTGTTGAAGTTTTACTATAAAATGATGCCTTTTTCCCCACCTGCTATTTTTATATACATTCAAATGAATATCTAATGGTGAATGTTTAAAAACATAAAACAAACAAAATTATCTAGTATACAACCAAAGAACAAAAAGTTCACCTGTCACATCATGACTAACAGCACAGCACAACTCCTCTGCAGCTGCCTCTACTTCTGGTAGCTGCTTAACTGCAGGGCAGATGATCTGCTGTGACACAGAGGACTGGTATGCACTTTGGTCATACATATTGTCTGGAAAAGTATTATGCTTTTTGAGTGTTAATGAGTAACTCACAAAATGACTCTGTATACAGAGAAAGGCCTTAGGAATGGGAAGAATCACTATGAAGTCTACAGTAACAAGCTTTCATTAGTTGAACAGATGTACATATTTTGATGGGAATCAAAATTTTGATGAAGGTAAAATGGACTTTATTATTGCAGATTATATGGATGTTAAAATGTTTCATTTTTCCATGTAAAAATCTGCCATTTAGGAGTAAGAAAGACTACAGGCTACAGGACACAGGAATGAGTCTAAGGATAAGCATAGTATGCTACCCAGGTTAAGAAAAGAGAGTGTGCAGTTCTCTAATAATATAAAGACCAATACTTATCAAAGATGCTCTCAACTGGCAGAGAGAAGCTTTTCTAGAATGACACAAAGGTAGTCGAGATAAGGTATTTAATTTAGTTTATTGTGCCAGTGAAACCTCAATTGGAAGTTCTTTGAGTGGGCTGGTCCCACTTTTTCAAGGGCAAGAACCTTCTCTTTCTCATCATTTTCTATTTTTATTTTATGTGTATGAGTGCATAAATGCACCCATGTCATGCAATGGCTGTGGAGTCAGAAGAAGGCATTGGATTCTTCTGGAACTGGAGTTATAGACAGTTGTTGGCTGCCATGTGGGTCTTGGGAATTAACCCCAGGTCCTCTGCAAAAGCAGCTAGTGCTCTTAATTGCTGAATCATCTCTTTAGTCCAGAACCTATTCTTTTTAGGCAACATTTATCTCATCATTTTTCTAATTTATTGTTTGAACATTCCAGAAAAATACTGCTTCTGTACTTCAAATGTTTACAAGCTGAGGTCAGTCTACCAGGTTTGGGAAAATCCAATTTATCCTCCCCAAATGAGCATAAGAAATGTAGATGTAAAGTGCTATTTGATACCTCAAAGCAGTCAAAACCTGTCTGACTTTAGTGACCTATCCCTCAGGCCTTGAGGAGCAGAAGTAGACATATTAATTTGTCAGGATGTTTTTCTTATTGATTACACAATTCTCCAGAAGGTTCACACAATGTTTAAGGAAAAAAATACAAGAGTTAAGTAATTCAGTTAAGAGGGCCATGTGCACACACAGAGCTTCTGGGTACCTAATAAGCCTACTGGGGACTATTATCAGCCTCCTTGCAGAGCGTCCTGTTTACTTAGCTCTGCAAAACTCCCCATGTGGAGAGAAGTGGAAAGTGAGTGTAAATCACTGACAGGGTAACTCTTGTTTGGAACCTAAGCAACAATCCACACATCCCTTAAGACAGGGATCATTTTGTAAATTCCAGATGTTTTGGGCCAAAACAGGAATCTCTTTTGCTGTGCAAAGATGGTCAAGTTCATTCTATTTCTTGAGCTCTAACAACAGATTACAGAGGGGGCTAATTGCACTTTATTCCAGGTTTTCTTCACCATGTAATTCTCCTTTCATACATGCAGACAAGCAACAGACGTAGGAATTCAGATAAATAATCATGGCTGGAGCTATTAATTTAACTGAAATAGAATACTTTGTCATGAAATCCTGTGACATTAAAATAATCTAAAAGGCAAATTGTGCTTCAAAACTCTAAAGGCTGAGGTGCTGGAGAGATGGTTCAGCAGTTAAAGGCACCAGCTACTCTTGCAGAAGACCCAGGTTCTGTTACAGCACCCACAGGATGGCCAACAACCATCCTTAACTCCAGTTACAGGGGAAACAGCACCCTCTTCTCACCTCTGGGGGGACTGAAGGACATGGGTGCAGGCAAAAATACTCATACATATAAAACATAAATAATTAAAAAAAAGTTTAATGGCAGGAACATTCCACAAATACTGAAGACTGGGAAACAGATGAAAAGAAATATTCTGTTAGCACGTTAAAGCACTCCTTTAAAAATTGATTCTTTGCTGAATGTGGTGGCACATGCCTTTAATCCCAGCACTCGGGAGGCAGAGGCTGGAGGATCTCTGTGAGTTCAAGGCCAGCCTGGTCTACATAGTGAGCTCCAGACCAGCTGGGGCTAAAGGGAGACCCTGCCTCAAAAAAAGACCAAAAAATTTGATTCTTCATATGAATATACATATATACACACATACGTATACCCATACATATACACATACATACATACATACACACTTACACACATACATACATGCATGCATTCACATGCAAGCAAACCATTTACCTCTTTTTCCATTTGCAATCCTTCTGCTCTAATATTTCTTTCAAATACTTCTCTCTTTTCAGTCTGAGGGTTGGATTTTCTGTACACAAGAATATAGTCAATTCGACACTTTCCATCTCTGAAGTAAAGTCCATTTGATTTGTTTCTTTCTGGGACTGTCTGCATACAAAGAGAAAGAGACCAATTCAAGCCATTCATGAGTCTGGGATTCAGGGCAAGTACCATTAATACTAAATTTAATTTCCTTAAAATTACACGTTCATTCATGAAATATGTAAAGAAGAAGAAACAAAGTAAAAACTGAAGAAGCACAGCATGAAATGGGCAAAATGTAAGACACTTGAAAATAACAAGTGTTTAGGATACAGAGCAAGGAATCGTTACATTCCACAGGACTCAGTGAAAACTGATGCCGTAACTTTGCAAAGTATTGGCTTTATCTTGTAAAACTGGACGTTTGCATAATATGCAATCCTAGAGAAATTCTTGGTAAAGCAGCTAAGAGACACATAGATTGGTATTTATAGCAGCATTGTTTGTAATACAATTTTTAATTGGGATGTGCTCAGGTGTACACTGCAAATAGATAAGTGCATTGTGTACAGGCCACATGTATAGTCAAGTAGCATACAACCAAAAAATGATCAAAAGACAACTGCACCTAACAAGAATGAACCTTAAAAACAACAGGAGAATGGTGGCACATACCTTTAATCCCAGCACTCAGGAGGCAGAGGCAGGGGGATCTCTGGGAATTCAAGGCCAGCCTGATCTACATAGTGAGTTCCAGGACAGCTGGGACTATAGGAAAACCTTCTCTCAACAACAACCACAACAGCAACAAAACAGGTGAACAACAAGTCATATAAGACTTTATAACATCATTTTTTAGAAACAAAATAAAATAAATTTTGTTTTCTATAGTGGTGAAACTCTTTTAGGAAAAGAAAACACCCCCCCACACACACACAAACTGTTAATAAATTTAGGGTAAAGGCATGGGCTCACAAATCATTTCAACGGTTTTGGCAATAGCCTTGTTCCTGTTTTTTTTTTTTTCAAGACTGCTTCCCCACAGTAAGAAAAGCATTTCATTTTGTTATCATTGAGTGTATGTGAAAACACACATATACAAAACTTCTGGTGAAGAGAAATCCCACACAGTGGGAGGAAACCTTCACTGCAGAAACATCTGACAAAGCATTGATTTCCAGAATATATAAACTACTGAAAAAACAAAGAAGAAAGAAAACAAATGACCCATTCAATAGATGGAGTAAAGAGCTGAACAGAGACTTCACAAGTGAGGAATTAGAGATGGCTGAGAAACACCTTAAGAAGTGTTCAACATCACTAATCATTAAGGAAATGCAAATCAAAACCACTTTAAGATATCATCTTACTTCAATAGACGGGCTAGATCAATAAAACAAATGATACCAAGTGCTGGAGAGGTTGTAAGGGAAAGGGGAACACTCATAAACTCCTGGTGGGAATGTAAACTCAGACAGCCCTGGAAAGCATTTTGGAGAACCCTTGGAAGACGGGGAATGAACTTGCCACCCGACCCATCCATACCACTCCTAGGCGATGTACCCTCAAGACGCCACCACAACTAGCAGAGACACATGCACCAGCCATGCTTATTTCAGCTCTCTTTACAGTAGCAAAGGACCTGGAACCAACCCAAATGCCCTCACTGATGAGGGGGATAGAGAAAATGTTGTATAGTCTACACAATGGAGTTCTTGCACAGTAAAGAAAGATGAGCATCATGAGCTGTTCAGGAAATGGCTGGAACGCTAGAGACATCATGCTGACTGAAGTAACCACAGGTCCCAGAAAAAAACAATCGATGTAATAGATCGAATGGTATCCCTCAACTTTGGATGCTAGTTGCCAATTACCTAGTTGTAAGTATTTCTTGTGCATGTCCCCTTGATCTTGTTGTCCAAAGCAGTTGGTGAGTGCATGCATATTGGAAACAACCAACAACAACAACAACAACAAATCAGAACAGGACTGCACAAGTGAACTGACTGAAAACAGTGAACTGGTCGTGCTCAAAACGGACAACTTCCACATGGAGAATATTGAGAGGAAGACTGAAAGGGATGAAAAGCAGTTGTTTGGCAAGAATACATGAGCTCTGGTGGTGTGGGGGGGATAGGGTGGGAGATCAGGTCAGAATTTGTAATCTATGTACAAAATAATATTAAAAAAAGAAAAAAGCAACATCCTGCGACACCAGCGTACTTGGCCTTCCATTTGCATACACTCTAATTTTCCACTGCATTAAAAAACAGTAAAATGGAGGCTGGAGAGTGCTCGTAGTTAGTTAAGCGCATTGGCTCTGCAAGGACTGTATGTAGGATTCCCAGCACATGGGCAGTTTAACAAACTGTCTAAACTCCCAGTTACAGGGGGATCCATGCCCTCTTTGGGGGACCTTGCAGGCTGGCACAACAAGGGTACACCATTATATGCATGCAGGCACATACCATACACAGAAAAATAAAAACTAATAAAATATTACAAAAAGTGAAAAAAAAGTAAAGAACACCTATGATTAAGTTATGATATTTTGAAAAGTTCACACAGGCATGGTGGCGCACGCCTTTAATCTTAGCACTTGGGAGGTAGAGGCAGGCGGATCTTTGAGTTCAAGGCCGCCTGGGTCTACAAAGTGAAGTTCCCGGACAGGGCTGGGGCTGACAGGGAGACCCTGTCTCGAAAAGGTACCAAAAAAAAAAAAGAAAAAAGAAAAGTATCTTTCTAATTCATAAGTTGAATGGTGGTTCAACAGGTGCATCTTATTATTATTCTACATCATAACTTACACAGAAATCATACATATTATTTTATAACAATAAACAAATTAAAAGAATGTGATGAGTGGGGGCTGGAGAGATGGCCTAGCGGTTAAGAGCGCCGACCGCTCTTGCAGAGGACCCGGGTTCGATCCCCAGCACCCACATGGCGGCCTAGGAAACCGTCTGAAACTCCAATTCCAGGAGAACTCCAGTTCCAGGGAATCCGACACCCTCTTCTGACCTCCGCGGCATTGCACGACACGGGTGCACAAACTTGCATGCAGACAGTACATTCATACACATACAGAAAATAAATAAAATTAATTAAAAAAATCTAAAAACAAAAAAAAAAAACACAAAAAAAAAAAAAAAAAAAAAAGAATGTGATGAGTGGATGGCTTGGATAGCCAGGCTTCTTGGGTTGTACTAATATCCAATTCTTCAGGAGAAGATCAAACATGGACTACCAGACTGGAGATGAGTGTCTCAGGCTAATAGATTTCAAAACTGAATCTGCAAGTTCAGCCAAGTAGACGAGTCTTCTCTATACCATAGAATACATTGATTTCCAAAGACCAGTACACAGATGGGCAAACATGCCAGTCCTTCGAAACCATGCCAGAAGCCACATTCCTCCACATGTACCATCGAGACCAAAGGAAAAGCCTCAGCCAGAGGGAATGACAGGACCCATGCCTCGCTTCTTGGCATAGACATCTCCATTAGGTGACAGTTGTTTGGTGCTCAGGAGTCAGCTTCAAGAAACACCTATTAACAGTCGTTCACCAATGAACTAGTGTAACATTACCACTTCTAAAGCAGGGATGTGGGCTGGGGATGTAGTCCAGTGAGGAAATGCTAGGAGCATGCATGAGGTCCTGGGTTTGATTCCTAGCAATATAACAACAACCAAACAAAAGAGAACAAGGCTTTCCCGAGAGCACCAGGAGGAAGGCTGGCTCTGAGTAGCACGGCAACCTGTGGCGCCTACAGCAAAGCCCTGACTGCTCTGAAAACGCGGCTTCATCTGCAAAGCCAAAGATTAGTTATTTTTTAAAGGTTCTTTTCAATGTCACTGAGTTAGTTTATAGCCAAAGCATGCACAGATGAAAAACGAGGGTTTGTTTTTGAGGTGGGGGGGGGGGCATGGATAGCAGCCTGTGATGCTTGTGGGGAGAGCTCAGTGAGGCTTGGTAGAAGTCACTCATTTCCCTTGCTTAAAGGTGTCATCCTTTCGATGGTTAACTGGCTGGAATAGCAGAAGCATTAGGAACATGCAATCAATGAGTCACTCTGCTCGGGCTCTGTGTACCCATCACTTCTATCTGGTGCATATGCAAAGAAAATTTTAAACTTCATTGAGACACAAGGCCAAGCACAGTGAATATCTCCACAAAATGCACCCCACCCTGACTGAATGACACATGAACAGATGGGTCTATTTACAACTGCAGTGAAGTCTCTCAGATACTGAAGCAAACGGAAACTCAGAAGACCCCAAATAATACAATGTCTAAGAAGCTGCTGCATTTTATATCCCTATTTTTCATGGTAGTCTAGGGGTGGACATGTATGGAAACCCTTCTTTCAAACCTTCTTTCTACTAGTTAGGAGCACCTAGGATGTATCTTAAAATGATGCAGTTTGGGAGTTTTTTCTGTATAAATGAAATATCTGTAGCTATAAGAAGGGCAAATACATGATCCATTGAAAACTTGTTTGAGTATAAGTCCACGGGGCATCAAAAAACATATAACACCTGCCCTTTGTTTCCCAGGAAAGTGCACTTTGATGAGATTGTGACTGTGAATGGTCCACTGGAACATGCCTCAAGGTTTCTACCTGAGTCGGGAGTAACGCTTTGGGGAAGTTATACAGACTCTTACCTCTCCCCCTGCATCTAGTCTGCTGGCATCCTCTGAAGTACTGGTCAGATTTCCAGGGTGAAGGAGAGAATCATCATCTTTGCAAGGGCTATTGACAGCTTCTAGTTCATCAAAAAGAATATTGACATCTTTGGCCACTAGAAGGAAAGCACATACATTAAAGTGGGCTAAAAACCTGGTCTGGACACAACACACAGAGTGAAGGTGTCCCCTCCTGGCTTCCTATGTGCTCATTATTTTAATAACACCTTGAGTGACAGGTGCATCATTTCCTAAAAACAAAAAAGATATCAAGTGTAAAGCCTTTTTTGGCCAAACAGTGACATTAGGCAATAGGGGTATTTGTTTAGATTTCCTTTACATAGTTGCTTAGAGAAATGTACCTGCACTTAAAACTTCTAAGGGTTCACTCTTTAGGTTGGAAGTTGAGATATGCTTTTTGAAAAATAATCACTAAATTTTCACGTATTGCAT
Organism: Rhizomys pruinosus; assembly: GCA_009823505.1. NCBI lineage: Eukaryota > Metazoa > Chordata > Mammalia > Rodentia > Spalacidae > Rhizomys > Rhizomys pruinosus. Next base: position 2,973,358 of record VZQC01002875.1, read on the forward strand.
ACAGAACATCTGAATTAATCTTAATCACCTTTATACCCCCGTCTTCCCATAGCCCCGCCCACTAAAATTCATACACTCTGACATTTCTGCTAAGGTCTACTTTGCTAAATTCATGTCCCCAGGCATTCCTCAACTGAGGTCTAGTGAGCCTATCCAGAGTCCCTTGCTTTAAGAAGATCAGCTCTTCCTCATGCAAAAGGAACTAGCTGCCAATAGTTCTTCAGCTAAGACTGGGTTGTTGCCCATGTCCCCAGTTCCATGCTGGGTTTTTGTCTGCTTGAGTCTGCATGGGTCTTGTGCATTATGACAACACTGCTGTAGGTTTATATGAGTAGAGTCCCAGGAGCTTGTAAGATTTTATTTCCAGACTGGAGACATGGCTCAGCAGTTAAGAGCCCCAACTGCTCTTGCAGAGGACCCGGGTTTGATTCCCAGCACCCACATGGCAGCTAAGAACCCTAAGAACCATCTTTAAGCAGGGCATGGTTGTACATGCCTTTAATCCTAGCACTTGGGAGGCAGAAGCAGGCGGATCTCTGTGAGTTCAAGGCCAGCCTGGTCTACAGAGTGAGTTCCAGGCCAGCTGGAGCTATAGGGAGACCCTGTCTCAAACAAAACAAAACAAAACAAAACAGATTCTATTTCCATATGGCCATGCACCACCTCCCTGGCTCTTTCTACCCTATCTTCTACAATGGTCCCTGAGCCCTGGGGCTATGATTTTTAATACTCTATTTTTTTCACTTAAGTGTCAGACCGCTTGATAATGCAACCCATAAAAGTGCCAGTTGTATGGCTTTATGATCCTTGTTTCTTCCTTCATAATTTCTCAAATAAATTCAAGAATGAAGCATCCAGTTAGATTTCCTGTCTTCCTTCTTTTTCTGATGATGAATTAAAACAAATAAGTTATTCAGAGGCCACCATCAATAGACTATTTATGTTAATAACATGATAATATACAAAGGCCTATATATCAGAGTTCTAAGTAGAGACAACCATTTCAGTGTACAGTGCCTTGGAGCATTTCCAAAGGCAAGGCTGAGCACCAGTGGCAGCAGGAGAGGCCTGCAGGGTGTATATCCCTTCTTTACCAACTCAAATTATGGCCCAGCACTGTGATTCTCTTTTATTTAGACATTTTAAAATGGCTGAAGGTCTACAACCCATTGGAAGTAGCTGCACAGAAGAACTTATGAGTGGTGGGGTGTCAGTATTCATTCTTTCATTCATAAATGTTTTAGAGATGTGAACATTGTGTGTCAAATGTACAGATATGTAATAGTTGCATTTTGGTAAATAAAAGTGATGTGACTATTGGCCTTTTGGGTAAAAGGAGATGAAATAAATGCCAACTGTGGGTGATAAAAAGGAAAGAGCAGAGCTCGGCAGACAGAATACAGATGATCTATGGACTTGGGGTATCTGGGTTCTGACACTGGAGCCAAGCATGGGCTTTTAGGAAATTCATTTAACTCTCTAGTTCTTTATCTATAAAGTTAAATGAATGGGTCTGAGAATAAAATTAACATTCACGGCTTACTGTGATAGGCTCAGTCATTACTCTCCAGGGGTGATCTCACCCCTGGAACCTGTGAATATGGTAGCTTATACTGCTAAAGACTTCTACATGTGATTCAGTCAAATATATGAAAGCCAGAACATATTCCTGGATTATGTGGTAGCCCCATGAAATTATAGGATAATCAGAATTGGAGAGACAATTGGAAATGTTATGTCACTAACCTTGAAGATGGAGGCTGGGGCCATGAGCCAAGGGAAGCCGGTGGCCTGAATAAAGCAGATTCTCCCATGCAGCCTCTAGGGTCACAGGTCCTAACACCTTAGGACTTCTGACCCTAGGGTATCAGATAATAGATGTGTGCCTTTTGAAGACACTGAGCTTGGGGAAGCTTACGTTTAGCGTACTTATCATAGATATTTAGATCATTACAGCTACAGTAACAAAAGCATCATGGTCTTTCCATATGGCCAAGGCTTAGCACCACCTATGCTGGGCAGGCTAATACTTTTTCTGTTTTTTTTATTTTTTTAAAAATTTATTTCTGTATGTGTATGAATGTACTGTCTACATGCAGGTTTGTGCACCCGTGTCGTGCAATGCTGCGGAGGTCAGAAGAGGGTGTCGGATTCCCCTGGAACTGGAGTTCTCCTGGAATTGGAGTTACAGACGGTTCTCAGCCGCCACGTGGGTGCTGGGGATCGAACCCAGGTCCTCTGTAAGAGCGGTCGGTGCTCTTAACTGCTAGGCCATCTCTCCAGCCCACTTTTTCTTTTTTAAGACAGGGTCTTCCTGTAGCCTCAGCTGATTTGGAACTCACTATGTAGAGCAGGCTGGCCTTACTCTCACAGAGATCCACTTGCCTCTGCTTCCTGAGTGCTGGGATTAACAGCATGTACCACCATGCCCAGCTGAACTCATACTTTTTGAAGATACACAACACACTTAGTGTTTCAAGAACTGTTACAAGCAGAAACAAATTTTCTGACCACGGCAGTTAATGAAGCTCCCCCTTCTATAATCATTCTCTTTTCACAGGTTACTTCTTTCCCTACACTGAACGGAATCTGTAATTCGTTTACTTGCGTTTGGTGGCTTACTTTATCAGAGTGCAAATCCCACTGGACAAGAATCTAGCCAACTCTGGCTTATCTACAAAGAATCCGGCCCAAAGTAAGTCCTTGACACATATTTGTTAATGAGAACTCTGAGGTGGTGTCTACTATGGTCAAAGCCAGCAGGGTTGGGAGGTGATGGAAATTTTAATCCATTGTGCCCAAGAGGAGGATCTTTTAGTTACTAGAGGCATGCTTCTAGCAGGACTGTTGATAGGCAGGACTCCCAGCCCCCTCCCTTTCCTCTCTTTTTCTCTTTCTAGCCAAGCAGAGAGGTTTCACTCAGCCACACACTTCCTATTACGCCTTACCAGGACCAAGAACAACAGGGCCAGTCGCCCATGCACTGAAACCTCTAAATCCATGAACCGACAATGGACCTTTTCTCTTTGTAAATTGATTTTGCCAAATATTTGTCTTAATCCTAGAAAGTCAATACAGAAAAGGGGCACTTGGAACTGGAGTTGTTGCTACGGCTATATCTGACAATGTGGAGAGCTATTGGAACTGGTTTGCAGGAAGAATGTAGAAAAGTTTGAAGAGGGTTAGAAGCCTGGAATGCTATAAGCAGAGATTAGTGGGTGATTCTGGTGAGGACACAGAATACCAAATTGCTGACAAGAAAAACTGTGCAAATGTAGATGAGTGTTCAAATGGATATAAGACTTTCTTGGGAGGCTGGAGAAGTGGCTCTGTGGTTTAAAAGCACTGGTTGTTCTTGAAGAAGACTTGGGTTCAAATCCCAGGACCCAAAGTTGGCTAACAACTATTTATAACTCCAGTTCCAGGGGATCTGACGCCCTCTTATGTCCTCCACAGGCATTGCACAACACAATTGCACCTACATACTTGCAGGCAATACACTCGTACACATAAAATAAAAATTTAAAGGTAATTAAAAATATAAGACTGTCTTAGGAGCCAGAGTAAAGGCCACCATTCTTCTATAATAAGTAATCTGTATGAATTGTGTTCATGCCCTGAGATGACACAGGAGGTAGAGATTAAAGGTGATGGGCAAGTTTATCAGTCAAGTGGTAGGGCAGTCGTCTGAGTATTTGTGCTGGACAACTTTAGTGTCAACTTGGCACACCTGGGTTGAGGAAGTCTCAATTTGGGAATTTCCTCCATTGGACTGGCCTGTGGCCACATCTGTGGAGTATTGTCTTGATGGTTGAGCAATGTGGGAGGGCCCAGCCCATTGTGAACGGTGCCACCCCTGGGCAGTTTGTTGTATATTGTATAAGAGAGCAGGCTGCAGTGCATGCCTTTAATTCTAGCACTCAGGAGGCAGAGGGAGGTGGATCTCTGTGAGTTCAAGGCCCACCTGGTGGTCTACAGAGTGAATTCCAGGCCAGCTGGGGCTACAGGGAGACCCTGTCTCAAAAAGACCAAAAAGAAAGGAAGAAAGAAAGAAAGAAAGAAAGAAAGAAAGAAAGAAAGAAAGAAAGAAAGAAAGAAAGAAAGAAAGAAAAAAGTCTGAGCATGGGCCAGGGGAGCAAGCCAGTAAGAAGCATTCCTCCATGGCTTGTGCTTCAGCTCCTGCCTCTAGGTTCCTGCCCTGAGTTCCTACCTTCAGCTCCCTGAGTGAGAACTGTGACCCAGGAGATATAAGATGAATAAACCCTTTCCTCCCTAAATTGGTATTGGTCAGAATGTTTTGTCAAAACAATTCTGGAGAAACTAGAACAGTATTCCTGGCTGCTTTTAGCCAGATTTACAGTAAGAATTGGGATCAAAGTAGAAGAAAGAAATATTTAGAAAATTCAGTGTTTGGCTGGAAAAACAACATGAGCAAAAATTATATGTGTAAATCTGCAGTTAAAATGAGATTAATGACTGCTAAAAATAAGCTAAAATATTGTATCAGGGTAACAGGGACAATGTCTAGAAGGAATTTCAGAAATTGGGTCTTGATACAGTGATTAAGAAGATTAAATGAGATAATGAGCCTATTACTAGGGTACTTAACATGTAAAGACCCACAAGAAATGTTACTCACCTCCTACAGATGCTAAGACATTTAAGTTAGTATTTTATCCTTATCAGCACAGGAAAGTAAAATAGATGTTTGTAAATTGGAACAATTGCTTTGAGGCATTGAGTGGGGGTGGTGTGTTAGTTCTCTCTTTGCTGCAACCAAATACATGAAAAGAAAGAACAGATGCAGAGTCTATTTAGCTCACAGTTTCATGGGGGGGCAGGGTGCCTGGGGCTCTGGTCTTGGTTTGGGAGTTTGTTGCTGGTGGAACTGAGAGGCAGATGGCAGCAGTGAGATTAACACTGATTCTTTTCCCCTTTTGTTCAATTTGAGTCCCCAACCATGGGATGGTGCCAGCTACATTCAGGTTGGGTCTTCCCCTCTCAGTTAGACCTCTCAGGAAACAGCATAATAGAACAACCAGATGTGCATGGTACCAGCTTATTGATTACTTAGTGGCCCACCTGGGTTAAGAGTATAAATCAAAAGGCTTGATACTCTATGCTGTTTCAGATCTTAGATTTTATGTCCTACAGATAATGGGGAAAACTATTGTAGTGTTAAGGTTAAGAAATTCTACTCTATATTAAGGCTCCTTTGGCTCGAGAGGAAGCACCTAATAGGAAACAGAAAGAAGCCCTTCGCTTTCCCTATTGCTGCCTATAGGAATTACTATCTATAAGTCATTATGACGATGCTGTCAGCTGAGTGCTTAGAGAAGTAAGTTTGTCATGGCAATTTGATTTTTAGAGAATAAAGAATACTTAATTCAGTCATCCTTATTACCTGCCAACTGCTCATCAGCTTTAAAATCCTTTTTTGTTTTTGTCTTTTTGAGACAGGGTCTCCCTTTAGTCCCAGCTGGCCTGGAGCTTGCTATGTAGACCAGGCTGGCCTTGGACTCAGAGATCTGCCTGCCTCTGCCTGGGATTAACAGTGGGCACCACCATGCCAAGCTAAAATCCTTATCAGACTATGAGAAGCTAAGCACATAATAAGAACACTGTGACCACGTACACTCTCCACACACAAAGGGAACATGGCCCTCCATAGTATTGCATCATTGCCTCTGGTCTCTTCAGCTTTAATGACCCAGCAGGTCTTAGGAACAAAGCATAATATCCTTAGATACAAACTTACATTATCTACTTAAGGAGCAAAATAACACTTAGGTTCCAAAGTTATACAATTTTTAAACTTCTATTTGTCTAAAAAGTATGTTTAATGTTTCTACTATGTCTAGACACTAGGACCTGGGGCTGAAGTACTGGACATGGTGGGCACAGATCTGCCCTTAAAGACCTCACTGTCCACCCCAAGTGGAAGCAAGATGTCTCTGTCCATGGAATGGATGTCAGAGATGTTGCTTATCCATATAAATCACTTGATAATGGGTTTCATCACCTCCCTTATGGATTTCTCTCAGATAGAAAATGTTTGATAATTATCTACAGAGCAGAATTCTATTAGGCTTATTACGTGAGGGAGAAAGCCAAATGCTCTGAGGAGTCAATTAAAAAATTACAAGAGGGAGAGAGAATGCATACGATCCAAATAGGGGATGTGCACTGCGTTCAAACTCAGGAAGGGGTGTGTGAACATACCTGAGTAACAAGGAGGTTCTGAGATGTTTCCTCTTTACAAAAATTAAAAACTCAGCCTGGGAACACAATAACAGAGATTTACATGCAGTAACGGAGCAAGGAGGAGGGGCGTCAGAGTGCCTGTGAGACCACACCTCAGCTACAAAGTCTGAGTGAAATATCCCACCCAATGCAAAAAGAAATTTCTAAGAAATGTGTCTTTTTATATCATCTGAGGATGCACAGAAAGCCAGGAAGTCAGGAACCCGGGAGAAGGCAGACCCTAGCTGATGTTATTCTACTCATCAAATATTTTCAATTATCTCCACTACTTCTCCAGGGAAATAATCCGGCGTGTTAGGTATTAGCTATTATTAATTCTCTAGGGAAAAGAAAGTACAAATATATTGCCAGGACAATAATCAGATTAACTAATTCTGAATTATTTTCTACTGTGTGTTCACTGAACCAGCATTTAGTGCTGGATGGGGCAGGTACAAACACAAGAAGGCACGTGTGAGAAGCTGCTCTACTTCAGACAGAAGGAGGAAATGGAGAGCATGATAGAAGCAATGAAGAGAAGTGAACAATGTGTCTTAGAATTTAAAGGGAAGTGGGAGAATTTTTTAAAATCACAGAATTTGATGCATTGCTCTTTAGTTTTTCAAATGCCTCAGAATAACTCCATATTGGCTTTACGGTACAGGACTACTTTCCTTTTAACACTTTGTGATGGAGACAAAATAAGGTGAAATTATAGGTTGCTGAGAGGGGTAGGAGAGGACGCTGTCACATAATCCTCTGTCTATATTTATTCTCCAGAGTGCCAGTTCATTATTCTATTTTTGTCATATTTACAGTTTATTCAATCTAAAACTCAGAATTCTCAAAGTTTTGTACCCTGACCTCAAAGCATCACTAAGAAACATAAAAAGGACACCTCCAGAATTAATTTATCATAAAAGAAAAGGATGGTTTATAACTCAACTTTAACACCAGACTGTTTTATATCAAGTCCATCTTAATGTCTACACTAAATTATTTGTCAGGTAAAGGGTTAACTGACCTAAGAGACAGCAAACACAAGATGCTCAATATTCATCTCAAAATAGAAAGAACTGTCAAGTGTATCAATAGTTATTTTAATGATCTTAGTGATTCTTTAAAATATCTGCTTGTGAGAATCAGAGATAGTGTCTTCTGAAAAAAAATGGGGGCGCACAGAAAGGCACGGAAGCTACAGTTTAATGAAGCCTCCAGGGTGTTAGGAATTTATTTTCTCATTGTATCTTCATGAGATTGTGGAGGAAAAACTGGATTGTGGCTGCCATGTCCAGCCATGCAGCCAGTAAGTGACAAAGATGAATCCTAACCTGGTTCTGACTCCTGACCCCGTGCTATTTCCAGGAAGCTTCCAGTTTCTGCAGGAAGAATTCTACTGTTCTAAATCATGTCTGCCTTTCAAGAGGAGGAAGTCACTTAGCCACTAAGTAATTATCTTGCCACTATCTCAACATTTATCTAAATAAAGCTCATCTTTATATCTGTAGTCCAAACAGGTCTGACATGTCGCTAAAGTTAACAAATAGAGCAAATTAAGTTTTTTTTTTAATTCAGAGTAATATACAGATACAGCATAGCCTTGAGCACTTTAGTATTGGATTTTTTTAATTTTAAAAGTTCAGTTTTGGGGCTGGAGCGATGGCCTAGCGGTTAAGAGCGCCGACCGCTCTTGCAGAGGACCCGGGTTCAATCCCCAGCGCCCACATGGCGGCCGAGAGACGTCTGAAACTCCAATTCCAGGAGAACTCCAGTTCCAGGGGAGTCCGACGCCCTCTTCTGACCTCCGCGGCATTGCACGTCATGGGTGCACAGACTTGCATGCAGACAATACATTCATACACATACGGAAATAAAAAAAAAAAGTTCAGTTTTATGAATCAGATTGTTGAATTATTATATAGTGGGGGAATATATCTCTCCAATATCTGACAGTTGCTAAATGTCTCCTTTTTATGGAGGGCAGTATACTGAGGTTCTCATGAGTTTAGGACTAAGAATAGAAAAATTGGAGATTTAAAAATTCCAGACATTTCTATCAAACTTAAGTAGCTGGACAATCTTTTTTTTCTTTTTTTTTTTAAACAGAATATATAATTTATATTTCTTATAACAAATAAATTAGTTCTTAATGAGTTCTGCAGTACCAGGACATAGTTGTTTCACTGAACCCCAGATGAATACCTTGACATTCTTTCTTGTATTCACACACTGTAATCACCATATATGAATGGAAGATATGTATTCATATTCTATTCATATTCTTTTTGCCTGCATGCAACTTTACTGTTAAAATGTGAATCTCTAAATGTGTTTAGGAATTAACCTATAGTTTATTTCCAGAATTTGTAATTTCGATGTATGTGTGGAGTGTATATATGTGTATTTTGGAATAATAAAATTAAAGGGAACAAAAAAAAGAAAGAGAGAAAAACATTAAAAAACTGACCACAAAAAACCTGACCAAAACAGTAAACTTGTGCATCGAAAAGGTTATAAAAGACTGAGAAAAAGATGCAAGACAAGACTTAACATGTATGACAGAGTCCATGAGCTCTGGCGGGGGGGGGGTGTCGGCATAAGGGGAGGGCATGGATGAGAGAATGACTCTAGATTTGATTGAGAAATGTTGTATGAAATGCACTAAATAAAAAATAACTTAAAAATAGTCTTGGATTTTAAACTTGAGCTCATATAACTTCAGCCACCTCATATTTGACAAAGGGGCCAAAAAAGCTCAATGGAGGAAAGATAGCATCTTCAGCAAATGGTGTTGGCAAAACTGGATCACCATTTGTAAAAGAACAAAATTAAACCCCTAACTCTCACCCTGTACAAAAATCAACTCCAAGTGGATCAAAGATCTCAATGTGAAGCCTGAAACCCTGAAGGTGATAAAAGAAAAAGTTGGCAACAACCTACAAGACATAGGCATAGGAGGAGACTTTCTAAACCTGACAGCAGCTGCACAGGGAAGTAAGGTCAACAGTTGACAAGTGGGACCTCATAAAACTCAAAAGCTTATGTACAGCAAACGAAACAATCAAAGAGGTGAAGAGAAAACCCACAGAGTGGGAAGAAATCTTTACCAGTGACACATCTGACAGAGCATTAACGTCAAGAATATGTAAACTACTAAAATACAAAGAAGAAAAATGACCTACTTGAAAGATGGAGTAAAGAGCTGAACAGAGTCTTCACCAGTGAGGAATTAAAGATGGCTGAGAAACATCTTAAAAAGTGTTAATCATCATTAATAATTAAGGAAATGCAAATTAAAACCACTCTCAGATATCATCTCACTCCAGTACAGCTAGCTAAGATCAAGAAAAAAAAACACAACAGATGCTGGAGGGGTTGTGGGGAAAGGGGAACACTCATCCACTGCTGGTGGGAATGTAAACTTGTACAACCACTCTGGAAAGCAGTGTGGAAAACCCTTAAAAGACTCGGAATGAGCTTACCATCTGACCCAGTCATAGCACTCCTGGGTATATACCTCAAAGACTCATCCTACGGCAAAGATAGATGCACGTCCATGTTTATTGCAGTTCTCTTCACAATAGCGAAGAGCTGGAGCCAACCCATATGCCCCTCAACAGATGAGTGGATGACAAAAATGTGGTACATCTACATAATGGAGTACTATTCAACGGTAAAGAAGGATGGAATTATGAACTTTGCAGGTAAATGGATGGGGCTCGAAGCCATTATGCTGAGTGAGGTGACACAGTCCCAGAAAGACAAATGGAGAATGGTTTCCCTTATTTGTGGATGCTAACACCAAACCCCCCAGATGAAAGGCAAGATGAATGACAGTATGGTTATATTTTTGGTTTATCTGAAAGCAACTATGTTGTTATAATGTGAATCCTTCAATGGGCTCTAGAATCCACCCACCAATTATTTCCAGGCTCTGTAATTACTGTATATGGGTGGAGAGTATGTATCCATATTTTAGAATAATATGAAATTAACAGAGGAAAATGTGAATTCCTAAACATAAAAAAAGACTGAGAGAGGGGGCTGGAGAGATAGCCTAGCGGTTAAGAGCACTGACTGCTCTTGCAGAGGACCCGGGTTCGATCCCCAGCACTCACATGGCGGCTGAGAACCGTCTGTGACTCCAATTCCAGGAGAACTCAAGTTCCAGGGGAATCCGAGACCCTCTTCTGACCTCCGCAGCATTGCACGACACGGGTGCACAAACCTACATGCAGACAGTACATTCATACACATTCAAAAATAAATAAACTTAAAAAAAAAGACTGAGAGAAAGATGCAGGACAGTTATGATAGAATACATGATCTGGGATGGTTTGGGGTGGGGTGCGGGGGAAGGGATATGGGAATATGCCTGAACAGAAATGAAAAATGATGTATGAAATACATAAAATATCAATTAAAAAAAAGAAGCAGGAAAAAATAGTATTGGATTTTTAAGGGCTAAGTACAATTTAGCATTTATATGACACTAGCAAGCACAGAAGTCTTCCTTGCTCTTAAAATGCATCTGACATATCTCTAAGGCCGAGCACAAAAGGGGGACTTAATTTAAAGAATTCAAGATAAAGAAAGAAAAAAATGGGAAGGATGCAAACGCCTCCTTAGCTGGCTTTATTCATTCCCAACAAGAATAGGACTCTTAAAAGTATATTCCCTCAAGCTCTAGCATTTGTTTGAAGAGCTTCAGGTGCAGAGGAAAAGGCAAAGAGGAAGTGAACAAAGCCCACCTGGGACCATGTATATCAAAGAGCCCAGGATCTGTGCCTTTTAACTAAGGTTAGGGCTGGAGAGATAGCTTAGCAGGTCAAAGGGCTTGTTTCACAAGCCTGAGAACCAGAGTTCAAATCCCCAGAACCCACATCAGAATATGGGTGTGGCTTCATGTGCCTGTAATCCTGCTCTGAGGGGGCTGGGGACCACTGGAGTTCACTGCCCAGCAGTGTAGGCCAGGCTCAGTGGCAGAGCTTGTATCAAGGGAATAAGGTAAAGAGTGATAGAGCAGGACTCCTAATGTACTCCTCTGGCCTCCTTTGGCATGCATGGATTCATACACACATACACACACACACATCTGTGCATATACCACACACATAACTCAGTCACACATACACTGAATAATTGATTGAATAAAGATTAAATATTGAGGTTATATATTGAAAATATGCACAGGAGTGGGCTAATGTTCTTAAGGTTTATGATCTGCTAGTGGGTACCAGGAATGAGTAAATGTCTATGGTAATATCTCCTTAAAGTTAACCTGGGAATATCATCATTCTATACCTGATAACAGGTATCTCCGCTTACTAGAGAAAATTATCTAGGAGACTTTGAGATGCAAAGTTTATCTATGCAAACAAAACAAGCAACCAACAAAAGGTTGCAAGATTTCAGAAAGATAAATAATGGTCATTAAAAAAATAACATCATTGTCATTTCTGATATCAAGAATGGCTTTGTTCATAAAATGGCATAGAGCCAGTGTTGTGTGGATTCCAGAGCACACTGTGATGGATCAAGATTACCTCATTGCCATGGCAGTGTTTTTTTCTATAATGAGCTCTCTGGGAAATAGGACTACACCCATTGGTTAGTCCTATAATGAGACAGATGGTCATATGATCTCTTACAACTCCGGGAGTAACAGGTATAGAAAGAACTGTGTCTGTCAGTCACACTTTGCTCATTAACCTTGACTGCCTTAAACAAGGTCAACAATGCTCTGTGTCTACAGGATGTTAGAACCTAATATACAAGCTCTGTCTTCTGGGGTTTAATGCTCCTCAAAAGTCCTTATGCTCTCCTCGTGTATATGCTGGGAATAAAAAAACAACTAACAAAACAAAAACAAACAAAATGACAGAAGAGTAGGGAAATGAACAATGTCTAGAAGGCTAGGCAAAGGCAATAGTTTCAATAAAAAATAAAAAGTTTCATATAATCATGTTAAGTCCTATCTTGTCTCTTTTTCTCAGTCTTTTATAACCTTTTTGATGCACAAGTTTACCATTTTGGTCAGTTCTTTGAACAGGTTTTTCTCTCTCTTTTTTCCCATTAATTTTATATTATTCCAAAATATGCATATATACACTCCACACATACATCAAAATTACAAATTCTGAAAATAAACTACAGGTTAATTCCAAAACACATTTCACATTTTAACAGTAAAGTTGCATGCAGGTAAAAAGAAGTACAACTTTACATTCCTTTATTTTTTTTAAGAATATGAAGACATATCTTCCACCCATATATGGTAATTACAATGTGTGAATACAAGTGGTAGGACAATTTCTAGAGCCCATTAAGAGATCCACATTACAATAGCACAGTTGCTTTCAGATACAATGAAATATAATAATAAAGTGGCTCAGTTTGCCTGCCAACTGGGGATTTGGTGTTAGCATCCACAAATGAGGGAAACCATTCGCCTTTTTTTTTCTTTCTGGGACCGCGTTACTTCATTTAGCATAATGGCTTCGAGTTCCATCCATTTACCAGCAAAGCTCATGATGCCATCTTTCTTTACCGCTGCATAGAACTCCATTGTGTACCACATTTTTGTTATCCAGTCATCAGTTGAGGGACATTTGGGTTGGTTCCAGCTCTTTGCTATAGTGAAGAGAGCTGCAATAAGCACAGGTGTGCATGTATCTTTGCGGTAGGATGTGTCTTGTGGTTATATACCCAGGAGTGGTATGGCTGGGTCAGGTGGTAGGCTTATACTGAGATTTTTAAGGGTTCTCCACACTGCTTTCCACAGTGTTGTACCTGTTTACATTCCCACTAGCAGTGGATGAGTATCCCCTTTCCCCACAACCTCTCCTGCATTTGGTGTCTTTTGTTTTCTTGATCTTGGCTAGTCTTATTGGAGTGAGATGATACCTTAGTGTGGTTTTATTTATTTATTTATTTTTTGGTCTTTTTGAGACAGGGTCTCCCTGTAGCCCCAGCTGTCCTGGAACTCGCTCTGTAGACCAGGCTGGCCTTGAACTCACAAAGATCTGCCTGCCTCTGCCTCCCAAGTGCCAGGATTAAAGGCATGTGCCACCATGCCCAGTCCCCTTAGTGTGGTTTTAATTGGCATTTCCTTAATTATTAATGATGTTGAACACATTTTAAGATCTTTCTCAGCCATCTTTCCTTCCTTATTTATGAAGTCTCTGTTCATCTCTTTACTCGATCTTTTGAGTAGGTCATTTGTTTTCTTACTTCTTTGTTTTTTTAAGTAAATAAATCTAGAAAAATCAGTAGCCTTTCTTTACACCAACAAAAACCAACTGGAGAAGGTATATAAGGAGACCTTCCCAATAACAATAGCCTCAAAAATATATCTAGGAATAAACCTAACCAAAGACATCAAAGACCTCTACAACAAAAATTTTAAAACTCTGAAGAAGGAGATTGAAAATGACATCAAAAGATGGAAAGACCTCTCATGCTCATGGATTGGAAAAATTAATATAGTAAAAATGTCCATTCTACCCAAATTAATATACAGATTCAATGCAATCCCAATCAAAATCCCCATGAGCTTTTTCACAGACTTGGAAAAAAATCTTTAAATTCATATGGAAAAACAAAGAAGCCCAAATAGCTAAAGCAACCCTGAGTGAAAAGTGCAATATTGGGGGGATTACATTACCAGACTTCAAGCTATATTACAGGGCTATAGTCATAAAGACAGCCTGGTACTGGAACAAAAGCAGACCCATTGACCAATGGAACAAAATTGAAGATCCAAACTTGAGCTCATATAACTTCAGCCACCTCATATTTGACAAAGGGGCCAAAAAAGCTCAGTGGAGGAAAGATAGCATCTTCAGCAAATGGTGTTGGCAAAACTGGATCACCATTTGTAGAAGAACGCAATTAAACCCCTACCTCTTGCCCTGTACAAAAATAAACTCCAAGTGGATCAAAGATCTCAACCTGAAACCTGAAACCCTGAAGGTGATAGCAAAAAAAGTAGGCCGCAACCTACAAGACATAGGCGTAGGAAAAGACTTTCTAAATCAAACAGCAGCTGACAAGTGGGACCTCATCAAACTCAAAAGCTTTTGTACAGCTAAAGAAACAATCAAGGAAGTGAATAAAAAACCCATAGAGTGGGAGGAAACCTTCACCACTGATACATCTGACAGAGCATTAATATCCAGAATATATAAACTAATTCTCAGTCTCTTTTAAAATTTTCGATGCAGAAGTTTACTGTTTCAGGCAGAAATTCACTATTCAGTCAGTTCTTGACTCAGTCTTTTTTATTTTTTTGTTCCTTCCAATTTGCATCACTCCAAAATATGCAAATATGCATGCCACACATATATCAAGATTATAATGTCATAGGTTTTAGCATCTTCACCTTATGATTTCTTCTTCATATTATTATTTTCTTTATTAGGCTGAAAAATGTCATGTTTTCTTTAAGGAAGTGTTTGAAGGCTCCTCCTTGGCAAGCCCAAACAACCATCAGTCCTGCCCTTGTGTTCCACATTGGGGTCTTCCCTTCCCATGGTCACCAAATGAAGTCCAGTAAGCACTGCGTCTTGTCTTGTCTTGTACTGGTCTCTGTGATACAGCCTCAGTAGTCCAACAATGGCAGTCTATACTCTGAAGAGGCTGAAACCCTAGTAGTTGCTAAGTCCACAAGCTGTATGTCTCAGCAGTCCCCTTCTGTCACTGCAGGTTTGAAGGATACTTGGAGAGACAGGAGTCTTTAGTTCATATTGGAAGGTTGAAAAGCTGTGTCTCATGGCTTTGAAGGATGGCAAAAGCAGTGGCAGTCACAGGGTAGCTGCACTTGCCAGTAAGAATTGAAGACAGGCAAAACAACAGTGCTTTTTTATTTACTATTTGTCCTTTTACTAAGATCTCAAGTTTTATACCTGAAGTACAATTTCTCCGGCCTTTCTAATTATTTATGTCTGGTTATACTTTCCTTTTGGATGTTTAAGGCCACACAGCCCAGATTAACCAAGTTTTTGTTTTTTCAAGGTCAGTTGAGGATCTGGTCCTCAGGGGTCACTCAGGCTTTGGGGGTGGGGGGAGGGAGCCCCTGGCTCCTCTTGGCTTTTCATTTACCAGTTCCATCCACTAGAGGACAAAGTCAGGTCTTGCTAGACCAGGCTTCCCTTTTTGAAGCATGAGTATACTTTCCTCTTTATAGACTGGACACTGGCTGAAGTCCCATTAGTGGATCTCCAAGACCTCCTGCACAGGAAGACTGGTGACTCACATTTGCAGGATATTTCAAGAGATGTCCCCATGCATACTCTCCTGGGACTTAGTTAACCTCTAAGGCAAGGAACAAAGTTATCCCTTGGGTCCCTCAGCCAAAGTGGTATGGGCATTAAGTATGGTCATTAAGCATCCAGAAAGGCTAAGTAACACCAGCCTGATACTTTTAACTACTGTATAATATTTTAGAAAAGGCTTGGATAAAAGCTCAAGCAGCCTGTTATATTTAACAGGGGGGAAAATATAATTCATGGATTAACATACCATCCAAACATATGTGTCTATGCCAAAGTAACCTACCATAACTATTAGTGCTGCTTAAATACCTATATATCTAATTGCTTGTGCTTAATTAGTAGGATCGAAAGGTTACTCCTGGACAAACTGTCATCCCATGAAAGGAAACAGCCAGAATTGACCAGAGTCCAAGTCAACAGCTCCAGAGAGAGTGGACTGTTTTACTTCTCATCCACCTGTGAAACTACAACGCACTAGTTATCTGGCCACTCATTTGATCAACGTGAATGAACAACAACCTGTCACCCCCCCCGCTGGCTGGTGGGGGGGCCATGGGGGTTTGGGGCACAACAGCCTGCAAATTGGTTTTGGCATTAAGGATGCTTGTACTTATCACTTATAGCTAAAAAATGAAAAAAAAAAACTGAGAGAAAGATGCAGGAGAGTTATGGCAGAATGCATGATCTGGGATGGGGTGGGGGTGGGGGGGAAGGGAAAGGGAAATATGCCTGATCTGAATTGGAAAATGATGTATGAAATTCACAAAGCATCAATAAAAATTAAAAAAAAAAAAAGCTCAAGCAGCCTTGTATAAAAAATACTAAGAAGCACTCCCATAAAATAAATACTGGGGTTAGATACAATGTCAGAACAAACTAGTTTCTTTTTTCTTATTCTTTTGATTTTATATTACTCTAAAATATGTATACATACCCTCCACCCATATACCAAAAATTCCAAAGTCTGAAAATAAATGGTAGGTTAATTCTAGAACCTGTTAAGGGATTCACAATATAAGAGCACAGTTGTAGGGCTGGAGAGATGGCTCAGCAGTTAAGAGCACTGACTGCTCTTGAAGAGGACCTGGGTTCAATTCCCAGGATCTACATGGCGGCTAAGAACCATCTTTAACTCCAGTTCCAGAGGAATCTGACGCCCTCTTCTGACCTCTGCAGCAATGCATGTCACAGGTGCACCAATCTACATGCAAACAGTACGCTCATACACATAAAATAAATAAAAAAGAGCACAGTTGTTTTCAGATCATGAGGAACAGAACATTAACATTGCTCAGTTTGCCTTACAACTAGGTACTTGTGCTAGCATCCACAGAGGAGGGATACCATTCATCATTTGTTTTTCTCAGACTGTGTTACTTCACTTAACATAATATCTTCTAATTCCATCCATTTACCTGCAAAGTTCATGATGTCACCTTTCTTTACTGCTGCATATAACTCCTTTGTGTAGATGTACCACATTTTCTCTGTCCACTCATTGGATGAGGGCCTTTGGGTTGGTTCCAGCTCTTCACTGTTGTGAAGAGAGCTTCAGTGAACATCATTGTGCATGTATCTCTGCAGTAGGATGAGTCTTGTGGGTATATACCCAGGGATGGTATGGCGGGTCAGGTGGTAAGCTCATCTTAAGTCCTTTAAAGGTTCTCCACACTCCTTTCCACAGTGGTAGTATGAGTTTACATTCCCACCAGCAGTGGATGAGTATTCCTCTTTCCCCACAACCTCTCCAGCATTTGGTGTCTTTTGTTTTCTTGATCCTAGCTAGTCTTATCCAAGTGAGATGATATCTTAGAGTGGTTTTAATTTGCATTTCCTTATTAGTGATTAAGATGTTTCTCAGCTATCTCTTGGTCCTCACATGTGACGTCTCTGTTCGGCTCTTTATTCCTTCTTTTGAGTGAGTCATTTATTTTCTTTCTTCTTTGTTTTTTGAGCAGTTTATATATTCTGGAAGTTAATGCTCTGTCAGATATATCAGCAGTGAAGGTTTCCTCCCACTCTGTGGGCTTTTCTCTTCACTTCCCTGATTGTTTCTTTCACTGTACAGAAGCTTTTGAGTCTAATGAGGTCCCACTTGTTAATTGTCGACATTATTTCCTGTGCAGCTGCTGTCTGATTTAGAAAGTCTTTTCCTATGCCTATGCCTACTACAGGGCTATAGACATCCAACTCTTAAGATTTATATAGGTCCGACCCATACTAGACAAAGCTAGGATTTAAGAATTACCTGTGGTTGTCATCATTGCATCAAACTGAATCTGTCACCAAGTTCTCATTACACTATTTTGGTGAACAATGTAATTTCAGTCTTAGCTGACATCCTCACTTTTAGTTCCTGTGTCTAGGACTATGGAAAGGTCCCAAGGGTCTGGCAAAGAGCGGAGTGTTGAAAGACCACTCAAGTCTCCACACTGGCTACTGCTGAGATGGCACTTTACAAATTTACAATGGAACTTTTTGCTGTTGTTTTGAAACAGGGTACCCTAGAGCTCAAGGCAGCCTCTAACTCAGAATGTACCAGAGGATGAGTAAAGTTCTGATTCTCCTACCTCCATTTCCTGAGTGCTGAGATTACATGAATACACCACTATGCCAAGCTTTACAGTGGAATTTTTAAGAAACTTGCCCACTAACAGATGTTTACTAAGCATCAACTGAATTCCATGCATTGCACAAGGCATTGGGGTGCAATAGAAATATGTGAAGATAAGCGATTCCAACATTGGTTCCAGGGGCTGGAGACTCTACCATGGCTGGCTTTTCAGGGAGCCTCAGGACAGTCTCTCAGAACATAGCACAACTGTTCCCTTTTCCACCCACTCTACCAAGAAGCCATGCTCTATCTGTAGAACACTCTGAAAGAGGCATCAGAGAAAGTCCATTCTATCTCTCTGGTTCTTCTCCTATGTAAACATCGGTCCTTTGGAAGTTCAAGCTCTCAAAAGCAAAAGTTAACATTAGGTGACAGGAAAGTCTGCTGAAACAAAGGAATTCAAGGGAACTGTTGCTGTCTCAGGATGAGAGTGAAGAGTGACAACGGAGAGGGAAAATAACATTAGGAGAAAACACACACACCCCAGCTTGATCTTGAAGGTCACGTGTGTATAGCTACAAAATTCTAAAGACTTGGTGATATTATTCCACAGTGCTATTTGCACAAAAATATCTGAAAGGAAGGAGCTACATTGATGTTCTGAGTTTTATATTCTTTATAGCATTACAAATTGGTCTCTTAAACCTTCTCAGAAACAGTGGTCTAGTGTTTTCAAGAAACTAAGGGAACTATTTCCATACTTACAAATTACAGTGAACTAATTAAATATAAAATCATACTTGGAACCTAAGTAGAGGTTAAAGATAGATAAATGGGCCAAAGTTATCCTACTAGAAATAATCCAGCCTTTGTAAGAACTTTCCCTATCTACCTAGTAGGAAACTTGTCCTTTAACAAGAGAATATAAACAGATTAGTTATAAAGTATTAAAAAATAGATAAGCCTGTAAGATCTTGATTTCCAATTCAAAAGTAAGTAAAACTTCCATTTCTGTTTCTTGAACTTCATAATATACTCACGAATTTGTATTCCTCTACCTCTTCATAAAGAGATCATCATTCTAAACTACAGCATAGCTAACAGCACATACAAACATGCCTTTAGGTGAATTTGATGAAATCTGTGCCTTGATTCCACCCTATAGGTATGTATAATACAACTGCTTTTTTGAGACTCATGGGTCAAAAACAAAATCCTAAAATAAAAGAGGGGGATATAGATAGATATGAAAACTTTTTGTCAAAAAACCTTGCAATCCAAATCTTAAAACTAACTAGGGGAAAGGATTTGTATGTTCCAACAGGCCAGAGTATCACCAACTTAATGGCTGAGAAAGAAAATGCAGCTTTGCAGTGAGTAGGATGTACCAGAAAGTGCCAGCAGAAGGACTGACTCCTCTGGGCATTGAAGGGAAGAAAAGCCTCAGATTTCTGCAGACATCAGGCCCTCTGTGGATCCTACTAGTAACAACTATTTTTAATGAGTCCTAACGAAGCTTACCTTCTAGGTGCCGCAAAGGTTTTAATATGAGAGACTTTCTTAACTCCCCCCCATAGAATAAGAAGAAATATGATGATGATGGGGTCGTTCTCCAGCTGTAGACTGGAGCCAACTGTTATAGAGGTATTCTCTTGTAAAATTGGTAAAACTGCCTTAATTGACTAATAGACATAGAAACTGTGAAAAGGATTATTCTCTATTCAGAACCAAATATAATGCTAAAGTCTCCTTAAGCTATGCACTTAAGCAAAATATATTAATACAGGAGCTCTGACATCAACAATGGATTATTCTACCAAGGAGATGTTGGCCAGGGGATCCAAGCCCCCACAAAAGGTAAAGGCTCCTTGCCTCCAAACTGGGATATCTGCAAGAAGAGAGGCGATAAGGCCCTGCTATTGAAGACCTGATATAAACATGGGAAAGATGTATGGAGACCACACTTGCAAGTATACAGATGGTCTCTGGAATGTCAGAGAGTGTTACCAAAGGCCATTAAACCAATAAAGCAAATATAGGTCTCCTTGAGTCAAGCAAGACTCCTCCGTCAGCACCAGCTACACCTCACCTGCCTGGAAATACTGTGCAGCAGTGGCAGCCATATGTCTGTATATCCCAAATCTAATTGGCTATTAGCTCTCTCCTTGGAGGAATAACCCATGGCTGATGCCACAAGCTTACATCCTCTAATGAAAAATTACTGTAAAAATATTCTCTTATAAACCACTACCTCATTTTGATGTAAGCTAATACAAGTCTAGAGAAAACACATTTATTAAGGTCATCTCCAGGATTTACAAAGAGCCAAATTTTGTCAGTTATGGAGATTTCTTTCAATTCTTTCAGCACTGTGTAATCTATCTTCCTTCATGTCAAATGAAACAATTACATAATTTTATAACTTTCCATGAAAAGTCATTTTGTGTTTGATGTCTATTAATTTGATTTTTTCATTCTCCTGAGGGAAAGTCTTCTCTTTTATTCATGAACTAATATGAAAGATTGACCATCCAGAACAAATAATCAGTCCCATTACATTCTTCATTCAAATATTTCTTTCAAAAATAGCCTCATCTTCTTCATCTCAGTATGTTTAAATTCTGAAATGAATACATTTGTGATGAGATTAAATGAAGCAGCTTCTATCTGGTCTCAAATAGTTATCTGATTACTTTGTTAATTTCTTCCACTCTCCACTTCCCCCTATAAAACATTGAACTCTTAATATATCTCATTAATTATTTGTGATAGTTCATAAAATAAAAAAAACAAATATAGTAGTAATAAAAATGGTGATAAAATGTTGAGAAGCATGCATAAGAAATTTAGCATAGCTATGAGAGAGAGAGAGAGAGAGAGAGAGAGAGAGAGAGAGAGAGTTTGTCTAGCATTTTCAAAACCTTGTGTTCCACCCTCAGAATACACACACGGAGTAATTAGTACAAAAATACAATTATTCAAACTTATAGGCAGAATAAAATGGAGTGATTCTTTCTGAAATTCTCTTCAAAAAGAACCCACCTCCAATTAAACATTATATGATACTATCTGATGTTAAAAGAGTGTGATCATCTAGAATTAAGCTCTGACAGTGACACTCAAGGGGTGCTGGCTTCCTCAGAACTTAATCAGTAACTGGGTGACATGAGTTGTTGATAGTATGACTCTGAGTGAAAGTTACAGGAGACAAACGGCATGAGAAGAGCTATCATTGACCAATCAAAATGCAGGGAATGAGGGGCTCATATCTGGGTGTGGCTCATTGTCACCAATAGTGACTCCAGGTGCTTGCTTTAAATAAATAAGGTTCTGATTTAAGCTCATCAGAAAAACATTTAATTCTCACTTCTTGCATTTGAGCAGAGGAATAGTAGTTGAATTTTTGAAAAAGATAATTTCTTATAATTAATCTAAACCTAAAATATCATAATAAACATACAATTCTCCAAAGACCCCAATATCTTGTAGCTAAGGTTTACAAATGAACTCCAATTACATTCTCTCTTGTCTCAAAATTCTTTTCCATGGTATCTCTTTTAAAATATGTATTTATTATTTTTACAACTTGGTATGTACATTCTCGTGATTTTACCCCCTTCCCATGTATTATAATGGTTTTTCTTCTTGTGGTGAATTTAAAATTTGAGTGACACTTACTTTCTTGTATTGCATTAAGAATCTCTGAAAAGTCCACATCACTCTTTGGGCCGTCGGGTAGTATTTGCATATCCAGCTGGTAGCCTTGCAAATCCACACCTCCTTCTAGAGAAATGAAAGATATTCATGGAGTTTGCACTGGTTATAAGAGAGCCCAGCATTAGGGAGATGTGATGTCAACATCTAAAATGAGCAGCTAGTTGGTTTGCCAATGATCTTCTCTCTTAGACAAATGACTTTGGAAGTGGTAAAAAAAAATTTAAAAGAGGAGAAGATACATAGTCTCTTTGATCATTATATATCAAAAGTGTTCACTTGGTATTCCCACTGAATAACTACATCAAACAATGTAACATATTTCATAGTATTTACAGACATTTTCTAAGCTGAAAATATGTTAGCTTCAAATCAAGGAAATTTAAAATTATTTTCATCTTCTCTATACAGATAAAATCATGAGATTCAACAAAATACTCTATAATGCCATGCTCTTTGAGATTGTACTAATCCATTCTTGTGAAAGTATTTACTATTCTTGATCTTACAGAAAACAAGGTATCAATATTTTCCTTCTCACAATTACATTTCACTGCTGTGAATGGGTTTTCAACTACAGAATAATCTTTTAATATTAAAATAATTAAAATAATAATTCTTGAACTAGGTTTCTGTGATCATTTGAGTGGGTTCCAAGGAAACAAGGTTTGTTTATGCTACCCACATTTAAGTCAAAGAAAAGAAGATACCATAAAGGAGCTTTATCCTAACAATGCTTCTTCTTTTTTTTATAATTTTAGAGTTTATATTTATTATATAGTTATAAATGATTGAACTTAAAAAATTTATTGTGCTTTTGTGCATTTAATACAACCTTTCTTTCACTTTCTTTCTTTTCTTTCTTTCTTTCTTTCTTTCTTTCTTTCTTTCTTTCTTTCTTTCTTTTTCTTTTCTTTCTTTCCTTTCTTTCTTTCTTTTTCTTTTCTTTCTTTTCTTTCTTTCTTTCCTTCTTTCTTTCTTTCTTTCTTTCTTTCTTTCTTTCTTTCTTTCTTTCCTTCCTTCCTTCCTTCCTTCCTTCCTTCCTTCCTTCCTTCCTTCCTTCTTTCTTTCTTTCTTTCTTTCTTTCTTTCTTTCTTTTCTTTCTTTTCTTTCTTTCTTTCTTTCTTTCTTTCTTTCTTTCTTTCTTTCTTTCTTTCTTTCTTTCTTTCTTTCTTTCTTTCTTTCCTTTCTTTCTCTCTCTCTTTCTTTCTCCCTTTCTCCCTCTCTTTCTCCCTCCCTTTCTCCCTCCCTTTCTCCCTCTCTTTCTCCCTCCCTTTCTCCCTCCCTTTCTCCCTCCCTTTCTCCCTCCCTTTCTCTCTTTCTCTCTTACTTTCTCTCTCTTTCTTTCTCTCTCTTTCTCTTTCTTTCTTTCTTTCTTTCTTTCTTTCTTTCTTTCTTTCTTTCTTTCTTTCTTTTGGTCTTTTTGAGAAAGGGTCTCCCTGTAGCTCCAGCTGTCCTGGAACTCACTCTGTAGACCAGGCTGGCCTTGAACTCACAGAGCTCTGCCTGCCTCTGCCTCCCAAGTGCTAGGATTAAAGGTGTGTGCCACCATGCTGGGCTTTATATGACATTTCTTAACTCTAATTTAGACCCGTGCCCCCTTCCATGCCCCCCATCCCACCAGAGCTTACGCATTCTGGCCTACATTTCTTGCATCTTTTTCTCAGCCTTTGTAAAATTTTTCAGTGCAGTTTAGTGTTCTGGGCAGAAGTTTACTGTTTCAGTCAGTTCTTTGAACAAGTCTTTGTTGTTGTTGTTGTGACCTTTAATTTTATTTTGCTCCAAAATATGCATTTATATATTCACATATATACCAGAATTATGAAATCTGAAAATAATCTATAGGTTAATTTGAGGTGCTGACAAAGACTAAAATGCATGGGTAGTATTATGAATAAAATGGTCATGCCCTAGTTTCCAGTATTTTAAAGAAATAATCCTTTTATAGGATATAGGCAGGGAGATAGATTACAAATGATAGAAGATAGATAAATAGATAGATAGATAGATAGATAGATAGATATTTGGTCTTATATAAAATTTCAGTTACAGTTCAAAACTCAAGAATAAAAAGACATAGTCTCTGTCATACTATGTTCATGAGTACTACAGCAAAAGGTCAGCCTTAGCAGGGAGGGACTTTGCATGCTATAGTCTCAGCACTTAGAATAAATAATATATCACACTGAGCCAACCCTTGGCAAGCATGAGTTGGATGGATGAATGAGGTCCTGCAGTGATTACAAAACACAGTAGAGCTACAAGTAAGGTTCAAGATTAGAGTCTTTGATCAAGCAAACATCTAGTTCTGATTAGGTCACACCAACCTCTCTAAATCTTAGTTTCCCCATCTATAAAATAGGATGGCAACTCTAGTCTCACAAACTAGCCATGAGGATTAAAAAATGTACAAAAAGCTCATAGTTGTCACAGTCGATGTTTAATAAAGGAGGCTATTCTATTATCACACATTGAAATTTCCTGAAGCAACACTGGAAGTCACATGCAGAGTGTCCAGATATTGGACAGTGAGGAAACCCCAGCACATTTCCCTAACTGCCAGGAAGTGCTGTTTAAGGACACAGCATTGTAGACACAGCAATCAACTTTTCAAATTCATGCATGTAATTGCCTTGTTACAAAGTGGTCTACAGAGTGAGCTCCAGGACAGCTGGTACTAAAAGGGAGACCCTGCCACAAAAATACCCCCCCCAAAAAAAAAACCCAAAAAAACACAAAGTGTGGAGTTACCAGTGAAACAGCCCCTTAGGACAAATAAAGATGCCTTCCCACTATCCCACAATTAAAATAAGATAATCGTCATCTTCTTCCATAGTCAGCTACTGCAAATAGCCAGAGAAAAGTTGTCATGCTTTTCAATCTCTACCTCACAATGAAGACAACAACAAAGTAACACTTCAGAACCCCATCTGCCAGGCTCTGTGCTCTGTACTTCATTATCTCCTTTACTCTTTAAACCTAAAAAGAAGGTACAATGAGATGGAATACATCACATAGTCCTACATAGCTACCAAAGTGTAAAGAGGCAATGTCATTTCATGCTCTTAACCAGCTTTTTAAAAAATTTTATTTATTTATTTTATGTATATGAATGCACTGTCTGCATGTGGGTTTGTGCACCCATGTCGTGCAATGCCGTGGAGGTCAGAAGACGGCGTCGGATTCCCCTGGAACTGGAGTTCTCCTGGAATTGGAGTTACAGACGGTTCTTGGCCGCCATGTGGGTGCTGGGGATTGAACCCGGGTCCTCCGCAAGAGCAGTCGGCACTCTTAACCGCTAGGCCATCTCTCCAGCCCTCTTAACCAGCTTTTTACATTGTGCATACCTAAACAGTCACAACTGCAGATGACTGAAAACAAGAGATCTAATTTACAACATAATCTAATAAATAACTCAGGGTGCTAATACTTCAGATTAAGACAAACAGCATTACATATATAAAAAAAAGATTTAAATGGGCTAATAAATAGAAGTGTAATTTATTTATTTATATTTATCGTATTCAGGAGTTCATAAACTGACACAGAAGGAAAGATGAATATTAAATAAATACAGATTTTAATTGCTAGAATTCTACAACGTTTAATTTATTAAATTTGAGGACAATATGGAAGTGTAAGGAATGGTAAGAGATACAACATAAAACAGGCATGTTAATCATTAAATTTTTAAAAATATTTAATAACTGTCAACCGCGATGGGACACCTGTGTCACAGTTTCCTCCTTGCAGGATGCAGGGATCACTGTGGAAGAGGGGGTAGGAAGATTCTCAGGTGCCAGAGGGGGTGGAAGAGCACATTGTAACTGTTTTCCAGACACAACAGGGCAGTGGTTTGCATGTATGAACTCACAGCAGTTATGATGGCATTCGCAAGCTCCGTGCAAGCTCAACCCAGAAAAATCCCACCATGGAGGATGGAGATGGGCATGATGGCCCACCCTGAGCTGAAGAGCTGTTGTCAACTGAGAGCTGCTTGAAGGAGAGTCAGTTTTCTTTAGAAACTGGCCATCGGTAGGTCAAACCGTGCTCAAATAGATGGCAACCCAACCAATAGTTTATGGAAAGCACAAACTGGGATCGGTGATTTTGTTTTCAAAGAGAACACAGAGTTGAGTGGGTAGGGGATGCACTCATAAAACTTGGAGGAGTTGGGGAGGGAGGGATGAAAATGATCAAAACACATTATGTGAAATTCTCAAAGAACTAATGAAAACAAGGAAGAATAAATATTTAATGACTTGAAAAACATGAAGAGCACCAAGAATGTGTGTGCATGTTGTTTCTGTGTGTGTGTGTGTGTGTGTGTATATATATATTATATATAATATATATTATTTAGTTTTTTTATAATATATATATAATATAATATATATTAAGATACCCCAAGTGTATTACAAAAATACCCATTTATGTGACTAGGAGATAAAAAAAGCCAGAAAGAAAATACTCCAAATTGTAGAGAAATTATAAATACAAAATTATTACATTTTCTATTTTATTATGCTTTTTATGCTTTCTACAATAAACATAAAACATTTTTATAACTTTAGGCATTTAAAACTTTAGACTGAACCAGCAAAAGATAATAATTTAAATTTTGGAATTCAATGGAATTGAATTCTGACAGAACAGTCTCTAGATGTTAAATCATAGATCTTATTCAATCTAATAAAAAATAATCTAAAGTAATGCAATTTGTAAATTATATGAGCACAAGGCTTCAAATTTCAGGAAGTGACATTATCTTCATGCTATATCTTAAAATCACATTTGGAAGCCTTAAAATAGAAAGCATCGTTCTTCCTCTGCTCGAGAATATACTTTCATAAGGTATAATATGATGATCTGCAACTGTTGACAACAAGATCCCAAAATGACAAAGGAGGGGAAGATGAAAGACAAGACTTTCCTAAACAGAGAGTGATCCGTCTGCAAGGACGCTTTCCATAGAATCCTTGAAAGTGACAAGGTGTGGTGGTGGGCGTATGCCTTTAATCCTAGCACTCGGGAGGCAGAGGCAGGTGGATCTTTGTGAGTTCAAGGCCAGCCTGGTTTACAGAGTGAGTTCCAGGACAGCTGGGGCTTCAGGGACACCCTGTAAAAAAATGTGGCTGTCTCCACTTTTAGCATACACTGCACAACTCAGAGACAATGGTTCCAATATGTGAACCACGATACGTCTGTTTTGTGTTTATCCCTTTATTTATTTACTTATTTATTGTTACTCATGCAATGCCAATATGATTTCTACAAAGCTGAGAGTCTGAGGCCTTTCCTACAGTCAAAGGTGTCTCTGATACTGGGTCTAAATACAAGACTGTGAAGTGTGCTTGAGGCAAGAGGGTGAAGAAGACAACAAAGACTCAGACTAAACCTTTTATAAGTTATAATAAACATGCAACTAAAAATAATACCACAGAGACTAAAGAAATAAGTTAAAGAGAAAACCAAGAAAGATTCCTAAAAGGCAAGAAAAAAAAAATGAACAATTATGGTAAATGCAATGCTACAAAGTGTGTAATATCTCCAAACTTGGCTTTTACATTTCTCATATTTGGTGGATAGGAGTGGTTATAGCTCAACTCTTTGTTGTAATTCTTCTCTCTGAGTAAAGTTGAACATAGTGCCAATAAAAAGCAACTTTGTAATGGCATTTACATTTAATAAAGGGTCTTTAGCTAGGCAAATAGTATATTAAAAATTCATTTCAGAGTAGATTCTAATTTGAATTTAGCTAAGCGCTTATATGCGAAAGGAACAGAAACTGAGCTTCAAACAAGATTTTCTCAGTTTGAACACACATCACTGCCTCTCCTCAGTTCATTTCTCTCTAAAGAAACTCCTTTCTGGCTTCAAGGCCTACATAAAACTCTTTGTGATTCCAGCAGATCTATTTGCACAGAAGGACATCTGGGTTTGGGAGCTTGACTGATAGGGCTTAGGCTGGATGTTGTAATGCATGAGTTCTGATGGAGGGTTGGGGCATGGGGGGGATGCTGGGTTTGATTGGGAACTATTGTAAGAGATTTACAAATGCTCAATAAAAAGAAATTATATATAAAAAATTTCTCTGGTTCAGGAAGCATGTTTTGGTCCTGATAAGCAAATGTCAGTTTTCCATCTATTGTACAAATGGCCATTTATGCTTTTTTTTTTTTTCTATAATACAAATTTTCCATGAAAAACAAGGTTGCTGGGCGTGGTGGTGCCCACCTTTAATCCTAGCACTTGGGAGGCAGAGGCAGGAGGATCTTTGTGAGTTCAAGGCCAGTCTGGTCTACAGAATGAGTTCCAGGACAGCTGGGGCTACAGGGAGACCCTGTCTCAAAAAGACCTCCCCCCCAAAAAAGAAAAACAAAGTAGCTAAAATATATATCACAAAATAAAGTATCCAAAGAATGTGGAAGATTCTATTTCTCTTTCTCTAGGTTTATTTCCTCATTGCAAGCTCCCTCAACTACATGGCAAAGCAGTCTGTAAAGCTTCAGAGCACCTGGTATCCTTTTTTACCTGCTTAAATATTCAGAACAGGGTTTTTGAACCATCAGTTTCCTAGTTAAGGCTTTTTAACTACAAATTTCATCTCATTAGTGGCAGTAACAATTACAGGTTAGAAAATGCTCAGGTGGTTCTACCTAATCAACAAGATGTCTGAAAATACCAATAAGGAAACCTGCTACTTTAAAAAAGAAGAAAGTTATCTTGAAAACTCTATTACACATATGGCTGTAAACTATATATAACAAAACATATGCTTATGCTTTTTCCTCTTTACTTTTGAGAACTTTCTACATGTATACAGTGATATATGATCATATCTACCTCCAACTCCCCCTGACACCTCTAACATGCAGCCCTCCCAACTTCATGTCCTTTATTTAATATAACCCACAAAGTTGAGTTAGTGTTGTCCATGTGTGCATGGGAGTGGGTCCGTCCACTGGAGCATGGGAAACCTACCAACTGCCACATCTTCAATAAAGAGTGAGTCTTTCCCCCCCAGAACTATCCACTGCCAATAACTCCTCAGTAAGAGGTGGAGCCTGGAGATCATCTAAGCCATGTGGGAATTTTAGCTGTCTTGATCTTGTGCAGGTCTTATGTAGGCAAGCACAGCTGTTGTTGTTTATGGTTACATCAGCCATGCCGTGTCCAGAAGCAAGCATTTCACCAAACTCCTCCCCAAACTTCAGCTTTTACACTTGTTCTTGTATAATGCTCTCTGAGTCTGGGTGATCTTGGGGTTACTATAGATGCTCCATTTAGGGCTGAGCACTCACTTACTCTCAGCACTCTGACTTCCATCTACTGGAAAAGAAACTTCTCTGACCAAGATTGAGGAGCCCAGGTCTATGGATACGAACATAATCATCCAGAAGGCAATTTGACAGCATGGCAAGCAATTCAGCAAAAATAATAATAGAAGGTTTTATACTTGGGCCTATGATCTCCCACGCCATGGGTTTTTGAGCCAGATAACAGTACCTGGCCCCAAATCCAATAAAGAAGCAGTTGGCCCATAACAATCTTGCCACTATTGTACAAGTAGGCACATCTTTCCTGGCAGGGGTATTGTGGCAGGCAGAGTACAGCTGTAACCAAGAGCAATGACAATAGCCTGTATGGTTCTGGAGACATCTAGAGAGTCCCTGATCAATAACTTGTAGAGAAGTATCACGTGCCTTATTCTGTGATTTTTATTTAAAAACTCATGTCTTCTGGGAGCGACATTGTCCACTCATGCAGAGTAATTCCATTTGAACTCTTTTATTAAAAGTTTTGTTTAAACCCAAAAAAAAAAAAAAAAAAAAAGCCCCAAGAGGTTCCTCATGAAAATGGGATGGAAGAGTCACCTGTCCCTTCTTCCCCTTCCCCTAAATGAAAGAAAAAGGTCTCCCCAAGCAGGAGTTGGTCAGTGATCCTGAAGAGACTGCTACTACCAGCACAAGCCCTCCTGTTCAGAAGAGGAAGAAGTCTGCACCCAAGAAGGAAACAGCCAGTGAACCAGAAGAGACTGCAAACCTGAATGTCCCTAAGAAAAAAGGAAATGTTCTTCCCAGGAGCCAGCTAGCCCCATAAGCCCTGGGCCCGAAGCTGCTGCTGGCAACAGGAGTGTCACAAAGAAAAAAAGAACGTTCCAGAAAACAGCTCAGGAAGATTAGAATGGACTTTTGGGTGGAGAGGCAAGCCCACAACAGATACCTTCCCAATTCCATGACTAACCCCAATTAAAAAAAATCACAAAAAAATAAAAAAAAGTTGTGCTTTTAAAATTGCTTACTAACTAGGAGGTTTCCAGAATGCTTTTTCATGCAATCTTAATCTTGGTTAACCCATCCACTATCCTTTCCTCTCTCTATATTACTCTAATCTATATACTCTCCAAAGTGTGTAAGGATTCCATTTTTTTCATTTATTTACTTTTATTTTATGTGTATGAATGTTATGCCTGCATGCACCTGTGTCATGTGGTGCCCACAGAAGACAGAAAATGGATCCCCTGGACCTGTAGTTACAGATGGTTGTTAGCCACCATGTGGGTGCTGGGATTTGAACCCAGTTTTCTGCAATAGCAGCCAGTGCTTTTAACCACTGAGCCATTTCTCTAGCCCTAAGGGTTCAAATTTTATCAACTTTTCACCAGCATTTATTATCATTTGTCTTCTTGAGAATATCTATTCTGATTTGCTTTTGTTGTTTTTTTTAAACAATATATTACTGTACATGCCTGACTCTCCTGAAATTTTATATCTAGACAAGACTAGCCCTGAACTTGCCACAATTATCCTGCTTCTGCTTCCAGAGTACTGTGGTTATAGGCATACATTATCACATCCATGTTCTGCTATAGAAAAATAAAGGGAAAACACATCAAGATATGGTATACGATGACTCTCTAAAGAACTGCAGTAGTGGTATTTTTAGCATCAACAGCTACCTAGTTGGATTTAAAACCCTCTCAGTGGGAGGGAACTCATATGTCACATGGTAAACATAGCCAAATACATGTGGCTAGAGAAGTCATAGATCAGAGAAACCACGACCTCTGTCATATCCCTAGACAAATGTAATTTCTTAGTATATGCTAATATTGATCCTTACATTTGCAGACAAGAATGCCATTCACCACATCAAAGAAACTTCTGTTTTTCAACAGATGGAGACTATTACAGAGCTCCACAATTGGTCACACATGGAAAACAAGTGCCTGAGAGATGCCCAGCCCTAGGTGACACATCTAGAATGGAATCCCTACACCTAAGGCTCATAGTGAAACAGTGAAACAGGACTTAAAGACTAAGGGATGTCTCAACTCAACAGTGAAGCTTTCTCATGCAACAGAGGCCACACAGAATACACACAAAGGCCACAACTGACCAAAGTGCAGAGAATAAGAGACTTCAGAGAGCCTTTCCCTGGATAGGGATCCTATATTAAACCTCACCCACCCACAGCTCAGGGGACATTGTGGAAAAGTGGGCAGAAAGATCGTAAAAGCCAGGATGGTGCATAATCTTAAGGAAGCAGTCTTCCAGGCCTCTGAGAAATAATTCATATGAACTTACAGCAATGATTTCAGCATGTACAATACCCATACGAACTCAACCAGAAAAACTCAACACAGATCTTGGGAAATGGGCAGCAGGCCCCTACCTTAGCTGAATAACTATTGGCAGCTGATTACTACTGGGTGAGGGATAGTTGATCTTTAAGGGTGAGACTCTAGAGGTGCTCACTAGATTCCAGTGGATGAACTTGCACTGAGGGATGTAGGAGTACACAAACTTGAATAGATAGGGCTTAACATATATGACAGAATGCATGAAATACAGTGGGGGGCTAGGGGAGGGCATGGATGGGGAAATATTATAAAAGGATGATTAAGATGTTTTACATGAATTGCACAAAAATTAAATAAAAATATATGCTGAAAAATACTCCAATATCCCAGAAAATTATAATGATAATTTACAAATGGGATTGCATGACATTGGAAAGTGCCTGCAGAGGAAAAGAAAGCAAGAATGAGGAGAGCCTGCAAAATGGATGAGAACCATTGCAAGTTCTTTATCTGATTAATAACTAGACTATGAAAGGAGTAAAGAAAGCACCAAATAAATTATTCAATAAACAAGTGATAAATGAATTGAACAGACAATTCTCAAAAATGAGATACAAATACCCAGCAAACTGAACATTGAAAAAAAAAAAAACAGTCAATGTCCTTAGTCATCAGGGTAATACAAACTAAAACTTCATTGGGATTCCATGTTTGCTCACCACCCCCTCCCAGGGAGAAAGATTATAAAGACAAAAAGCACCAACAAACCCTGGGAAGAATGTGGTAAAACTGGAACCTTTACACACCATTGGAGGGAATATAAATCAGTACAGCCAGTATGGAAATCGGTATGGACATTCTTCAAAATACTAAAAATAGAAGTACTGTATGACCCAGCTATAGTACTCCCAGGTATCTGCCTCACACATCCATGTTTAATAAAACATATTCATAAGAATGAAACTATAGAACCACCTTACTTTCCATCTATAGATGAATAGATAAAGAAAAGGTGATATATATATATATATATATGTATATATAAAGAGAGAATAGTTTTGCTTGTTCATAGACTAATGAATGAAATCATGTCATATGTAGGAAAATGGTTAGAACTGGAGGTTATCATTGCTCAGTGAAGCAATACAGACTCAGAAAACAAATGCCATATGTTCTCACAGATGCAGATTCTAGCTTAATGTGTAAAAGATGTGAAACTAGAGAGGGGAATACTTGGGAAGACAAAGGACATCAGTGGAATGTATGAGGGCAGGAAGTGAGAGTAACCAGGGGTGAAGATGATCCAAGTGTTTGGAACCTGTACAAAGGCAACACAACAAAACTATTATGTTTTAAATGAATGTTAATAATATAATAACAATTTCCCCTGTCATAAGGGAAAAGGATTTCAAGGCTGGTTGTTATACATATTCTCTATAGTAGATTTACTTTTCTAATTATCTTTAAGATATTGTTAAAGCTTTTATAACTTAATAGTACTTAGTCAAATAAAAGGAATGGTTACTACATACTGAAACAGAAATAAAATCTCACAAATCAATTCCTACCTTCCCTGTGTAACATAAATGATAAGCAATGTGTAAAGTAGGCCAGAGGGAACCAATGATATTTTCTACGATTTCTGTGTAATAAATACTGGATCTGTGCTTTTCTCTCATTGCATTTATAATCTACAAATAAAACTGGTAGTTCCTGTCATGAGAGTATATGTTCAACCTAAATCCTTAAAGGCAACATTTTTTATAGGCTAGGTGAGCAACGATGTTACAAAACTTAAACTGAATATATAAAGTAAATCCTTACCTGTAATATTTTTTTGACACAATAGGCAGGAGAGATGCCATATTTTAAATTGAGAATTTGGTTTTGAACCCCTCCCATAGGTGAATTCAGTATTTTTATACCAGTGTAAAGATGGAGAGCAGCACAGAGGAGAAAGGGACATTCTGTCTTTCCAGCTGGATATCGGTGTCTAGTGCTTTTGACAAGGATTCTTTGTATTCGAGCAGAAGAAAACAGCTCAAGATTTAGAGAGGTGAGGAGACAGAAACTCCGAGATTTTTGGGTTACTACCATGTCGTTTATTCTCTGGGTATGAATGACAACTGCAGGTTTTCACAAGGGCTGGAGATGGGAGTGGGAAGGGAACAGAACTTACACAGCAAGTCTCGAAAGCCAGGACTTTCCCAGCATGTGTAGCAGCAGCTCAGCTTTTAGATAATTAAGCAGTGGGTCACTATCAACCAGCTGCTTACCGTGTGTGGTGAAGGGCTCATGCTTTTAAGTCCCAACTCTACTTGCTATAACTTTCCGAATTAGATACTTAAATCTCTCTAAACTTCTTTTCTCCCCCTGCCAAAATAAACCATTTCAAATACCCTTAGGTAGAAGCAATTTCCAGTTCCCCAAACACAAGGCTCTTCCCAGAAATTGCTCATTTGGTTTTCTTTGAGACTGTGTTTTCTTTTTTTTTAATATTTAAAAATATTTTATTTATTATTTTTTTCATTTTTTAACAATAAGTAATAATTTATGAGTACAAGCATCCTTCATGTAAAACCAATTTGCAAGCAGTTGTGCCCAAACCCACACAGCCCAAGGGTCCCACCATCCATCTCGGGGGCTTGTATGTTCAATCAAGTTGATCAAATAAGTGTCCAGTCTATATTGCTGTAGTTTCACCATTCACTCCAATCACAGCCCTTACATTCTACCATGCCCCCTATTCCGCAGATTGTTCCCTAGGCTTAGAAAAGGGGCACGGGTGGACGAGAAGCAAAACAGAGACTGACTGTATTTTCTATATCTTTTCCTCTTCACCCACACACACACACACACACACACACACACGCACACACACACACACACACACACACACACACACACACGGCTGTGAAGATTCTCCAGAAAGTTCTCTCTGAATGCATCCTATTGGTCAAACTATTTGCATACGTTCTTTGGCAAATGAAAAAGAAAATGCAAATAAGAGAATTTAGTGTGTATTTTTAGAAAACACAATTTTATTACTCAGCAAATGATAGGAAGGGGCATTGATAGCAATGCCCACATTTGACAAGGCCCCAAATAGCTTATTTTCCTAAGTTCTCCCTTGTTTCCTAAGCTAACATCACACATCTAAAATTTTCCACTTGCAGAGGAAGAGATTCAAATGAAGGGTGATCAGCGTCACTACTAATCCACAGCAATGGCTGCTCTGAAAGGAACACATCCACCTTCTATGCAGAAAGAAACAAACACAAGTCCAAAGTAGCCCTGCAGTTTTTCTTCCATACAACTTCAAAGTCATCTGCTAGACCCTCTCCTCCCTCCCCACCAAAATTTATTCCACAAAGAGGAAAAAATGGATGATTTCACCCAACTGTCTTATCTGCTAAAGTAGAACCATCATATTCCTTAGATTCAGAAATGAGCCTAACTTCTCAAGAAAAATCTCTGTTTTCAGAAAAGGAAGATGTGAAAACAACAAAATTTCACACCCAAATCATTCTCATGTAGAAACACAAAACTGACAGAATGGGTTAAAATCACGTGTGTGTGTGTGTGTGTGTGTGCAAAATAAAAAATATAGTTTTCTACCTGGTGTTTCTCAATGATTAATTTTTCACTTCCTAGCAAGTGAAACCACAACGAAGTAAACATACTACGGTGACAACTGAATGAAACATAAGAGAAGTATTTATGGAACTTTGGGAAAGAACAGAATATTATCCCAAAATAAAACTATGGTATCATAATTATTCCAAACATTGGCCATACATTTACCTTTTCCTTCTTTTTTTTTTTTTTTCTTTCTAGATACAAGGTTCCTTCAATGGTACTTACTGAGTCTGTTGATTTAGGGCAGGGAGTTAACATTCACCCCAGAAAGTAATCTTTGAAATGCAGAGAAGCACGAGTAAATATTGTGCTATCAGACACAGAGAAAAGGAGAATGGAAAATCAAAAGTCTAGTGTAGAATAGAATAAAACAAATGAGAGGATAATAAAACAATAATAAATAATGAAACAAAGTGCAGGATCACTTACATAAGAATAAACAGTAACACCCTATTAAGGCGACTACGAGGTGTTCAACAGAATGTATCTGGTTCCTTCCTCTGTTTGGGTTTCTTATGCTAAGATTTGAAATATCTCTGGGTTTTTATTTTAAATTTTCTAGGGCTTTGTTATATAACTTGCTGAAAATGCTGCCGCCAAGTTGTCTGAAGAAAACAGGACACCGAATGAGAGAACTGGGCCAGTCGGCTGGACCTGCCCTTCATCACTTACTTTCTGCCTGACCTTGGGGATTTTTTTTTAAATACATTTTTATGGACTTTGTGCACATTTCCTATAAAACATCTTGATCATCTTTATAACCTGTCCCCCATCTTTACCCCCTGGATTGCAGACCTCCACTGGATTTCACACATTCTGCCATATATGTTAAGGGCTGTGTAGTCAAGTTTGCATGCCCAGATATCCCTCAGTGTAAATTCATCCATTGGAGTCCAGGCAGCCTATCTAGAGTCTCACCCTTAAAGAAGATCAACTCTCCCTCATCCAGCAGTAATTAGCTGCAGCTGCCAATAGTCCTTTGGCTAGTCTTGGGGCCTGCTGTCCATTTCCCCAGTTATACTATGCTGGGCTTTTTTATTTGTTTGTTGAGTTTTCATGGAACTTGTGCATGCTGTCGCCATTGCTGTACATTCATATGTGAGCAAGTTCCCAGAGGCCTGGAAGCCTCTGTCTCCTTGTGGTCAGGCACCAACCCTGGCTCTTACAATCTTTCCACCTCATCTTCTGCAATGGTCCCTGAACCACGAGAGAGTGAGGTTTAATACAGGAGCTCAGTCCAGGGACAGGCTCTCCACAGTCTTACTCTCTGTTTGGCCAGTTGTAGCCTTCTGTGTACATCATGAGAGTGGAGAGATGCATTAGCATCCTCTGTAGCTCTGAGTTCTTCTATGGTCCGTGAGCCTCAGTTGTAGCCTTCTGTGTACATCATGAGAGTGGAGAGATGCATTAGCATCCTCTGTAGCTCTGAGTTATTCTATGGTCCATGAGCCTCAGTTGTAGCCTTCTGTGTACATCATGAGAGTGGAGAGATGCATCAGCATCCTCTCTAGCCCCCAGCTCTTCTAGGTTCTGTGAGCCTTAGTTGTAGAGGTTCCATTTCAGATGCATCACTTAGGGCTGGGTCTCTCTCAGACACTTATTCTCTATGTGTTTACTAGCTGTGGAACTCTGTAATAGACTCCATCTGTTGCAAAAGAGAAGTTTCAGGAACAAACCACTCTCATGTGCAAGCTTAGAGGTTCTTGCCTAAAAATTTATCTTTTTTTTTTTATGCAGGTTTGTGCACCCATGTCGTGCAATGAATTTTAAATACTCCACAGGCCACTCCCTAATTTTTTCTTAATTTTATTTATTTTATGTGTATGAATGTACTGTCTGCATGCAGGTTTGTGCACCTGTGTCATGCAGTGCCGTGGAGAAGTCTTAAATTTCTTGGGGCTGGAGAGATGGCCTAGCGGTTGAGAGCGCCGACCGCTCTTGCAGAGGACCCGGGTTCAATCCCCAGCACCCACATGGTGGCCGAGAACCGTCTGAAACTCCAATTCCAGGAGAACTCCAGTTCCAGGGGAATCCGAGACCCTCTTCTGACCTCCGCGGCATTGCACGACACGGGTGCACAGACCTGCATGCAGACAGTACATTGATACACATACAGAAATAAATAAAATTAAAATAAATAAATAAATAAATAGTCTTAAAAAAAAGAGAGAAGTTTCTTTGATAACTGAGGAATGCCATACTTGTCTGTTAATATGAGGATTCATATTTAGCATACAGTAAGAAACTGCTGTTTGTCTAGGTATATGACCAAGGTAGGGTTTTCTGCAGGATCTATAACCTTTCTAGCCACATGTGTATTTGGTTAGGTTTACAGTGTGCCACATGAATTCCCTCCCCCTGAGAGAGGGCTTAAAGTCCAATTAGATAGCCATTGATTACCTCCAACATAAAAGTGCCATCACTGCACTGCTATAGTTTGTTCTGCTGGTTGTTTTTTTGTGGCTCTAAAGCTGGGGTTGGACCATTGAATGATTTACTCCCTTGGCAGCTTTCATAGAATCTTCCAGAACTGTAAGAACTAGTCTTCAGGGAGGTTTCCTGTTGGGAGCTGCGGAGTGCCGCGCCTCAAAGATGGCGCCGGTTTCCGCCTCCCACTCCCATGGGGGTGAGCGCTCCATGCAGCAAACATGTCCTTATTTGGTTTGGCCTTGCTGAAGCCCTCTGTTCCGCATAGAGATATCCTATCCTTGAGACCCACGTGGTGGAAGTTGATTGGTTGTGATATGCCTTATAGGTGGTGAACCGGGAAGGGAAAGAGAGAGAGCATATGTAAGGGTACCCGAATAAACTGAGGAAGATCGCTCTTGTGTCGTGTCTTCTTTCGCTGGACGAACGGGGACGCGACAGTTTCCAGGTTAGTTTCAGCTCCATTGTTCTGAGTCCTGTGTCTGAAGTATGTCCTGTCTTCAGCAGTGGGGTCTTACCTTCAAGTTTTGGGAAGTAATGAAGGGTTGTAGCAGTAGCTTGTGCTATTTTGGGAATCCCTTGGACTACCCTGACCAAAACCTGAATGGAGGCTTCTCCTGTTTGGCCCTGTGTTCCTTGCTACACAGCCTTCAGCTATGCACACATGCACTCATGTTCAGATAGTATGTGTATGCTTTCAGCATGTTTTTGAACTAATATATTTACCTCTGGCTTTTGAAACCACAGAAGCTTTATCTATCTTTCTTTTTTCTCCCCGTTTAACCTCTTTCATCCCTCCCCAGGTAATAGACCCTAATTTTCCCCATTTCCCTTTGATAATACCTGTCTCCTAATCTCCCTCCTCTCTTGAGCTTCTTTTCTGCTTTACCCCCATGGTTTCTTGTATATCCTTCCCCTCCTCCCTTCCCAGCTGAATACCCCAATGTTCCCCACTTCTCCATGTACCTAAGTTTCCCTAACCATAAAATTAGGATAATAGAATGAAGGTACCATGGGAATTCAATGAGATACTGAATGCAAATTTATACTCCTTGAGGTAAAGACTGCCTAGACTACTTAATAAATCATAACAATAATTGTGTTATTGTCAAACTGTACATTTAATGACTTCATTATTCGGAGAGCACAAGAGTCATTGTAGTTCCTTGGAAATAAAATTCTAAAGCTTATCTCCTGTGAAATCAATATTTCCCAGTATTTTAATACTATCTCCATATAAGGGGAAATAATTTGTACATAAAATGGGAAAGACTCATTTAAGTTCTAAAAAGTGAGATTAAAAGACGTGTGCTAGGAATCACTTGGGAAAGTAATGAAACATTAACAGCAAAATGTCATTTCACAAACTTAAAAGGAGAACAAAGGACATTTTCTGTGACTAATGACACTCCTCTATGACTGTAGGAGCTCTTAACAGGTAAGGAAATAGATGGAAGAAATATTTCAGAAAGCTATTAGTTCCATAACCTGAGAAAAACTTATCTACTACTAAGCTTTACAGGTTCAAACTGAAAGAATTGAAGCCAATGTTTTTTTTTTGTGTCTATGTGTCTGTGTGGGGGGGGGTTGTTGTTGTTGAGACAGGGTGTCCCTGTAGCTCCAGCTATCCCAGAACTCACTATGTAGACCAGGCTGGCCTTCATTTGTCTTATATATTGATTTCATTTTGACCTTATCCTTTGAGTCACTCTAAATTGATGAATATTATTTTCTACTTCTTTTATAGGCAACTAATCAAAATGTTACTATTAACTGGCAGCAGGTTGGGATTACAATTCAAGAGACAAAAACCAATGTTTAAACTCATTCTCAAGTCTCTTGAATTGTAATCCCAACCTGGTGCCATTTAATAGTAATGTTTTGATTAGTTGCCTATAAAGGAAGTAGAAAATAATATTCATCAATTATGAGAATGACTCAAAGGATAAGGTCAAAATGAAATTGATATATAAGACAAATGTCCGAAACAAAAGGAAAAGAAACTATAGAAGAGGAAAGAGGGCAGGTCCTTTGTTGGTACAACAGGACGGGAACTCATCTTACTGGTTCAGGCACATATTAACTAGGATGTGGCTCTACAATGTGGTGACTCACCAACAAATGATTCTGGGAACATGCATTTTTCAGGTTTCTGAATTTTGCTTTGAACAGAAGCAAAGACCATTGCCATTCATTACTGAACATCTGTGCCCAGTATCATAAAGGGTATTTAGCATGAATTAATTTAACTGCTACAAAAGGTTACCAAATTTAAGACATAAAAACATAATCTGCCCAGCTAAATTGTAATTGCAAATAAGCAACATCATTTTATTATAAGTGTGCCTCACGACAGATTCACAACGTACACACAAAGTTCTGCTGGGGAGAAAAGACATCAATGGTCTTACCCAACCTGGGCCCTGCTTGCTGCATGACCAGCCTACCAGCAAGGAGTGCCTACTGCCAGAACTGTTATGGGGTAACTGTTTTCTGATTGGATTTGAGGCCTGCTCCATAGGAGGGAATTTCATGCCATGTAATCCTGATCCAAAGGTCATGGTTGGGGAGGTAGAGGCCCTAAAGTAGAACCTGATACTGTTATTTTGCTAACTAGTCATGCTATCAAATACTTTCTAAATATTCATGCTTATGCCTCGCAGAGAGGTTTATCTCAGCCTTGATCAGAGAAGCTTCTTTCTGAAGTCAACAGCAGTCAGTAGAGACGTGCACAACTGGTCAGAGTGCTGAGAGTAAGAGACGGGTGCTCAGCTCTAGGGGAACATCTGTGGTAACCCCACTGTCACCAAGACGCAGAGAACATTATAGAACAGGAAGTGGAACGAGCGTAAGAGCTGAAAAAAGAGGAGGAGTTCTGTGAAATGCTGTCTTTTATATATGACATGGCTTTCACAGTCATTCACAGCATCTGCACAAGATCTACACATGATGGAACCAGCCCAAATCCTGGCATCAATGATGTAGATGATTTCTGGGCTGCATCTCAAACTGAGGAGCTACCAGCAGTGGCTCATTGCTGGGGGGGGGTCATTCTTTGAGGACATGTCCACTGGTAGCTTTCACACTGCAGTGGATGGCCCTACATTCATATACGTATGGGAAGCACTAACCGGACTTAGTGGGTCATCAAAATGACAAAAAAAAAAGAAAAAAGAATATGAATTTGAATTTGGGTGGGGGTAAGTTGGATGGTGATGTAGGAAAGATGGAGGGGGAAGTTGAGGGAAGGTATGATGATATTTCATTGCATAAATGTATGAAATTCTTAAAAATAAAAAATACTTGTATATTTTGAAATTTAATTTTAACTGGATACACTATATTTAATTCAGCAACCCCAATGCTGTGAGGTGGATAGAAAGATTCTTATTTTAT
This sequence comes from Rhizomys pruinosus, assembly GCA_009823505.1. NCBI lineage: Eukaryota > Metazoa > Chordata > Mammalia > Rodentia > Spalacidae > Rhizomys > Rhizomys pruinosus. The sequence goes on from VZQC01002875.1 coordinate 3,014,192, forward strand.
TAATGAGAAAACTATGATTCAGAGAAATTAGGTAACTTACCTAAGATTGTGTGGCTTATCAGGTGAGACTTCTGAGTTTTAACCCTAACAACAAGGGTTGTATTCATAACCAATTCAACGCATTCTTTTATTAAGCATTTTCCTCTATCTGAATGGCCATCTTTCATTCTCCTTGTTGATTTCACCCAGAAATGATAATCCTACACTTTTACTTATATCTGTGTCCCAGATCTTAATGTAGTTTTATTTCTAGCAGTGTAGATTAAAAAGACTGAGTGAAGGATGCAAGACATGTATGGCAGAAGGCATGAAAAGGGTTGGGGTGGGAGCAGGGGGAGGGGAACGTGTCCAAATTGGACTGAAAGATAATGAATGAAATACACAATTCATCAATAAAAGTATTTTTTTTAATTTTTATTTATTTCTGTATGTGTATGAATGTACTGTCTGCATGCAAGTCTGTGCACCCGTGTCATGCAATGCCGCGGAGGTCAGAAGAGGGTGTCGGATTCCCTTGGAACTGGAGTTCTCCTGGAATTGGAGTTTCAGATGGTTCTCGGCCGCCATGTGGGTGCTGGGGATCGAACCTGGGTCTTCTGTAAGAGCAGTCGGCGCTCTTAACCGCTAGGCCATCTCTCCAGCCCCAATAAAAGTATTTTTAAAAGAACATAACTAATAATGGCCATTTTCCTGCATTCATTTGTCTTTCCTGATATAACTTCTATTTCTTTTGGGGTGTCTGACTCTCCCTCATTGGGTACAGTATAGGCAGGAGGAGACACTAAGAGTCCTGCCCTCCCATTATGAAGGATGAAGGAAGTGGTCCTCTGTAAATAACTCTCTACCCAACCAAAGGGACTCTACATAGACAGTTGAACTTTCTCTACAAAATCTTAAAAGATTAAGCCACATGTTGAAAAACTAGTAAGTCACCATCTCTCCCAGATAGTCGAATAGTTCATTTCTTGATTCTTGTTCCTTTTCCAAGGCTGATTCTTTAGTTTTCTTTTCATGTCTTTCAAGTTTAAATTCCTTTGCTTGATTAATCAGGGGTTTATGATGTTAAAAACAAAGAGCCTAAATACCCATCCATTAAACATGACTGTGAGTTCCCTTAGACCCATGTTCCATATAGTTCTGGACCACTCTAGTGCCAAGGAAGGGTGTCTTCCACCAAATAAATTTTGTTAGTATATAGTAGCCACTCAGAAGTATTTGTAAAATCAAAGATGGGATAAACAAACAAAATGTTCATCCTGTAGCACAAAAAGTCCACAGGAATCTCCTGAGCTTTCTTTTCATGCTAAATCACCACACCAGTGGGCTTTCAGAGAACACTTTGGGAAGTGGGATCATTAACTCTGTAAAGGGTAACTGGATGACTTAATAGTGCTCAAGATGACTAAAGTGCCCATGTACTTCTAAGATCTGTGACTCAGTTGAAAGCAATTCTGTGATCTCCCAAATAAGAGCTATGATGCATTGGTGTAAGTAGACTAAAAACAAACAGGAAGAATTATAAACACATGATATCTTGCCAAAATAGCATGAGTTTTAAATATACTTTAAAAGTGTTGTCTTATAGTAATTTGTTTAGTGGAAATTTTTACTAATCATTTGATGTTTAAAGGACTGGCTTTATCATAATGTGTAGGTTTAAAAACCTATGCTAAATTGATGGTGAATATGATGATATGCTTTTATTTTATTATATCTGAGTCTAATATGAACCTGCATATTGTCAGAGGCTTCTGCTTCCCTCTCAAAGACTGGGAAACAGGGGTGTAAAGACACCTGGGGACTGAGAAATGGTGAAAAGTTGGTAAGATAAATTCACATGGTTCTTTTACATGGTACTGTGTTTCTCTGACAGCTCTGACACCAGCAGATCAGGATATATTCCTTGAGTCTCAGAGACACCTTCAAACCATTTTTCTTCCCTCTTTCTTGACCCCTGAGACTTGACTCTCACATTATTGGGATATATCACACTCTGCCTTCCATGCTTGCATTTACCTGCTCCTTCTCAAGTCATATTTACTTTTTTCATAGGATTAACCCAGATCATTATGATACCCCAAACTACTCAAGTCAATGTAAAGTTATTCTTCTGTATTCACAAGAGACTGGTTTCAAGATTTCCCAGTGATAACCAATTATGTAGATGCTCAGTTCCTTATAGAAAATAAGATTGTATCTGTATTTTGTCCATTTATATCTTCCTGTATACTTTAAATCCTTTGGAAATTTTTTATAACACCTAATACAATATAAATGATATAGTTTTATATTGAATTGTTAAGGGAGAAGTCTATACATATTCAGCATAAATATAATTTCTCTAAATATTTTTCCCTCTGTGCGTCAGGGCGCTTACTTCTCCAAATATTTTTGATCCACCATTGGTTAAATTCACAGATGCAAAGCAGAGTCTATGAATAGTGGATGCCCTCTGTGTATAGCTAATCCTGCAATGCGAGAAATCCTTACAAACCTTTCAGTGCTTGTGCCCTTCATCCATTACAATATCCTTTTATCATACTCCAGTGTAGACCATGAGATCATGCCATTAGGAGTAATAATATCCCTCTTAACAGTATTACTGCCATGCCTCCCATCCTCAGACCACCTTCTTCCAATATTCCAGGTCTCTTTCTATCGTCTAACACCTGCTTGACCCCTCTGTAGCTCTAAACAACTGATCCTACCAACTTTTCAGCGTTTGTCATTCCCTGGATATCTTTACTCCTCTGTTTACCAAACTGCAACCACTATACTCATTTCCATCCATGCCTCTTCAATTTCTTTTCTTTCTTTTCCTACTTATTTGGCAAAATTAGAACCCTGGTCCAATATCGACTCTCATCTGATTATATTCTTCCTCATATACGTAAGCAAATAAGATGAAAGAAATATGCATGATAGTAGCTAGTCCTACTTTAATTGCATGTCTACGAATGCTATGGCCCTTAATGTGGGGTAGCAAATACATACCCTCTTTGACCATTGCTTCTCTTTTCATAGCTCCTTTTTCACCCACCCACAAGAGATAGGTTCCAGGAACTATGCCCAATTCCACTATATAAAAGGATGTAGTGTTTACATCTAATTCATACATTCTTCTCTATACTTTAAACCATCTTTATGTTGCTTATAACACTCAATACAATGTAACTATTATGCAAATGATGGGTATGGTGTATTGTTTAATAGATAATGACAAGAATAAAGTCTGCATGCTCCAGAGAGATGCATTTTCTCACAGTATCTTTGGCCAATGGTGAGTTAAAAACCAAGATTGTGAAGCTTGCTGCTATATTTCTTCTTTGGTCATCATTTTTCATATCCTTTTCAAATGCACTATCAGTGCTAACAAATATCAATTTTAAGTTGAGTCTCCTCAGATCAAATTATAGAGATATGTAATGCCCACATGATCTCACAAGTACTATCTTATCTATAATAAAAATTCCAGTATCATCTTCATCTTTCACCTCAAGCCAAGGAAATCTGTTTCCTCTGAAGTCGCCCCCACTTCATTTGACACTAAGCCCATTTGCTCTGGCCCAATAGTATAGAATCATCGTAGCTCTGCTTTCTCTCTTACCACACATCCAGTCAATTGGAAAATTTGTTGACTCATTGATTCAACTTGAAAATGTTGCCAAACTTCATTTATGTCACTCCTACAGCTACTGTCATCACTCAACTAGATTATTCTGAAGGCCTGGTATCTTACTGTCCCTTTATTCTCTGTCTCTTTCCATAAAAATATTTTTCAATAAATGTAAAAATCAAATAACAATCCAAGTAATTCTGTTAAATTATGGCACCTGCTCAAAGACTTGCAAATCCTCCTGAAAAGTTCAAAGTCCTTACAATGGTCTACAAGGCCCCATCCCATTGGGTCTCTACGGCTGCACTGAGCTGATTCCCTCTCTTTCCCACTCCATTTCAGAGGAATGGGCCTTTGTGCTATTTTTTTAATTTATTATTTTTTAAAGTTTTTTAACTTTATTTTTTATGTGTATGAGTGTACTGTCTGCATGTAGGTTTGTGCACCCATGTCATGCAATGCTGAGGAGGTCAGAAGAGGGTGTGGGATTCCCTTGGAACTGGAATTAAAGATGATTCTCAGCTGCCACGTGGGTGCTGGGGATCAAACTCAGGTCCTCTGCAAGAGCAGTCAGCACTCTTAACCACTAGGCCATCTCTCCAGCCCCATCCTCTGTGCTATTTTATTCGGACTGCCAGACTCACTCCTAACCTGAGGTCTCTCCATGGGCTATTCCTCTTCTATAACAAAAACCACATGGATTTCTTAGCAACTTCTAATCTTTGATCATGTATTTCTTCCATGACATGGCATACACTCATCAACTGATTTAAAATTGTAACATGGAGCTTAGTGGGTAAAGTTGCTCTCTAGCAAGCACGGTAACCTGAGTTCAATTTGAAGACCAGTAAAGGGAAAAGAAGAGAACTGAATCCCGTGAATTCTGCAAGTTATCTTCTGGTCTTCATGCCCTCACTATGGCTGGTACATGTTGTACACACACACACACACACACACACACACACACACACAAATCATGCATACACAAATAACTGAATAAATGTACCAAATTATAACGCTTCTTCTTTCTGACATGTGATTCTTCTACTTTCCCCTGTTGTATTACATATAGTTTTAACATAACTTCATATAACTGTAATATAGTTATGTACAACTATAATAGACTTTGTATGTTATATAGTTTATGTATTGTGTTGACGTAGTATCTCTCTCAACTACTGTGTGGATGCCCCATGTGAAGGGACTATTTATCTGCTTTGTTTACTGTGTATCTCAAATATTTTTGGAAGAAAGATAGGTAGAGAAATTAGAAATTCATTATGATGGTCTAACAAACAGCTCAGTTTGGACCTACCCTACAAATAACTTATTGGGAGTAAAAAAATAAACGGTCTAGAATCCATGACCTTGAAGACCTTTCAGAAGAAAGTCAGGTAATTTCAAAATTCTTTAAAGGATGGCTGGAAGTGTATCTCAGTTGGTAGAATGCTTGCCTCCTATGCATAAGGTTTTGGGTTGGATCTCCAGTACCACATATACTAGGCATGGTGGCACACACATATAATTGCAGTGCTTTGGAGGTGGAGACAGGATCAGGAGTTCAGGGCCATCTTTAACCTACACGTTTAGTTCAAGGCTAGCCTGAGCTTACACAAGACTCTGTCTCAAAAAAAGTTAAAAGATAGTGGAACCACATCAAAGCTTTCTAGAAAGAATAGTGTGAGTAAGGGTTGGAGGGCATTAACTAGCAGTGTGTGTGGAGAGCTGAAAGCATGCTACCAAGACTAGGTGAGAGAGTGGATGATGCATCAACTAGCAGCGTGTGTGGAGAGCTGAAAGCATGCTACCAAGACTAGGTGAGAGAGTTGATGATGCATCAACTAGCAGCATGTTTGGAGAGCTGAAAGCATGCTACCAAGACTAGGTGAGAGAGTGGATGATGCATCAACTAGCAGCGTATGTGGAGAGCTGAAAGCATGCTACCAAGACTAGGTGAGAGATGCATCAACTAGCAACGTGTGTGGAGAGCTGAAAGCATGCTACCAAGACTAGGTGAGAGAGTTGATGATGTATCAACTAGCAGCGTGTGTGGAAAGCTGAAAGCATGCTACCAAGACTAGGTGAGAGAGTTGATGATGCATCAACTAGCAGCATGTTTGGAGAGCTGAAAGCATGCTATCAAGACTAGGTGAGAGAGTTGATGATGTATCAACTTGTCTGGGCTACATAGAGTTCCTAGTCTATGATACTTCATTCAACAATCATCAATCTCCTGTTGCTCTGGGAGCGTTTCTTATTTGTGATTGAAGTCTATAGTAAATTGACTTTATGTAGTGGAGATTATCCTAGATAATCTAGGGAAATCTTACAAGGTAAAAGATCATACAGCATTGGGCTGGGAGGATAACACAGCCATTAAAGGCTGAGACTAAGAACCACAAAAAAAAAAAAAAATCATACGGCATCATTTGGAGATTGGCAAGCTCTTAAAAGATTTTTGAGAAGAATGTTTTAAACAAGTCACTTTGGTTGCTGTTTTATATCATTCTATATCTGTAATCCTATAATACTGCTAGGACTGATCCAATCCTTCGAAAGGAATTTAAAAGCAGATGTGCAGCTTCCCTGAAGAAAAAATTCATTTCATCTGTAGACAGAGCATCAGTTGAGGCTAGGAAGTTCTAGCAGCTCTTTCACACACTGCTTTTCTGACTTCAGACCTATCTAGCCAGTTCCCACAATGAAAACGACAATTTCCTGCAATCAGTTTTTACCATAGAACACTCAGGACTGCTTTTCTGATACCCTAGAAAAGCAAAATTTAAGGCCGAATGGAACAAAATAAATTAAGGATGAGAAGAAATACAGGCAAAAAATGAACAGCAATTGCTTCTTAATTCACCAAGTCATTTGAACTTGACCTTACAACATCAGTGGAGCAGAAAAAGATGAATTCCATAATCAGAGACAGAGGCAGATCTTTCTGAATTAATTACAAAGGATACATTAGAACAGGAAGCAAGAGAAAGAAAAAGCTGCTGGGTTTAGGACCATAAAAGCTGTGTGTGAGACAATTAAGGGAGCTGAGATTGTCATGAGACCCTGGAGATTGGTGTTTAGGGAAAAAGCATGCGGTCTCGTCATCAGAAGGGTACATCAGGCATCTACAACATGGTGGCAGAAAGTGCAACCACAAAGGAAAGGATTAGCTAAAACGTGGATGGGCTGAAGAAAACTGCTGACAATCGAGAGAGCAGAACGAAGGGACCACTTGGCTCAGAAGAGAGGAGGAAAATGCCTGAAGACCTAAAAGAACAGTGTCAAGCAAAAGTGATTAGAATGGGAGAAACCTGGGCCTTGGCATACACTCAAGAAAATATCCAGCAGCACAAGAAGAGGAAAGAGAGAGGGAGAGAGAAGACCTCTGAGTAAGGTTCAAGAAAGAGAGGCGCATCTCCACTGGCAAGTCCTCATAGTGCTGGGAGGTGCGAGCCATGCTGCTGGAAGGAAAAAAATAACCATCACCCTTACCCTGTTGTGAATCCTGTGAGCTACAGAAACAAGCGGCCTGGCAAGATAAGCCCCTAGTGCAATAGGGGTGCAGATATTACAGAAGTAAGGAAACCACTCTCGGGCTGGAGAGGTGGCTCAGCAGTTAAGAGCACCTACTGCTCTTGCAGAGGACTTGGGTTCTATTCCCAGCACCCACGTGGCGGCTAAGAACCATCTTGAAGACAGGTGTGGTGGTGGACACCTTTAATCCTAGCACTCTGGAGGCAGAGGCAGGTGGATCTCTGTGAGTTCAAGGCCAGTCTGGTCTACAGAGTGAGTTCCAGGCCAGCTGGAACTATAGGGAGACCCTGTCCAAAAGACAAAAAAAAAAAAAAAAAAAAAGCAAGAAAAGAAAAGAAACCACTCTTTAGCTGGATTCAAGGTGCACTTCATAGGATATAGCCCATACGTGACATTGATATCAGGCTTAGGAACCCCAGGCTAGACAGATTATAGGAAATAGGGAGAGCCCAATACTAGTTATCTACTAAATAGTTATCATATTAAACTGACCCCCTAGTGACTTATTGTCATACCCATAGATTAATGCATCTTTCAACTCTCACCAGGAAAGTTTCCTTATGCAACAGATGTTTATTAACACAGAAACCCGCCGACTGGCCAATGTACAGGGAACAAAAGGATGCAGAGTGCTTATCACTGAATACGACACCTATATAAAACTTCTGCTGCCTGAGGCTCAGAGATCTTTGGAGAAGAGCCAGAAGTGCTGGATGACCACCAGGAAATGGTTTCCAAGATAGCTGGGCAGCTACTCATATCCATTCACAACAATGGTAGCAGCACAAACAAGGCCCACGGCCATGCAAGCTCAGACCAGAAGCATCCCAGCACAGCCATGAAAAAGTGGTAAGAAACTCCAACCTCACCTAAGGAAGTCATGCCAACAGATGGCTGCTGGGAGGGGCAGAGGCAGTCTCTTTTGAGTATGGGATTCTTGGTTGCTTAACCAGGCTCCGGTGGATGGACCCACAATGAAAGACTTTTGGGGACAAAAATTAGACTCCACAGGCCATTAAATGGGCAAGTGGGCCATAAAGGGAAAACAAGGGAAGGGATCTAAATATCATCAAATTTATATTGTATGAAAATCACAGAAAATCAATAATGAATAAATATATTTTATACAATGAAAAAAAAACAAGTTCAAGGCTAAAGGATGCAGGTATGGGCGGGGTCAAGGACAGGAGGAAGAACTTGTCTACTCAAAACACGAAAGAGAGTGAAGTAGAGGATGAGAGGCTGCTAGCAACTCATGCACTTTGGCCTGGGAGCTTCTTGGAGAGGTTAAGAACAAGGCTATCAGCTCAGAGGGAGAAGATGGTAGAACCTGGCAACATTCCAAGCTTGGCTTCAGTAGGAGCTGGCCACCATCTGCATGACAGTATAGTGAAGATTCAGGGCTGAGTGAGACTTATTTTAAATGATTTCTGATTTATCTTCCAATTCAAGGTTTCTGTAGTGTCACCTTATAGGAACTTTGCCTTATTCATGGGCATTTCCCCAGTGAACATTTCCCAAACAATGCCTATCATATAGCAAGAACTCAGTGAATAATTGTTGAATGAATAAATACTTAAATGAACTTCTCTTCCAAACAATCATATCAAAAATTTTAGTTGAAGTTAGAGGTTTCAATGTAGAAATGCTTTAACAACTCTAGAAGATCACAAATGCTTCTCAGAAGCCTTAAAATTTTCCCTGGAAGCAACTGTGATGTTATAATGTGAATATTTTAACGAGCCCTAGAATTAACTTACCACCTACTTTCAGGCATAGTATTTAATGTACATGGGTAGAAGGTATATATTCATATTTTAGAGGAATATAAAATTAAAAGAAAAAATCTGTACCCCTGAACATAAGAAAAAAAGAAGGCTGTGTGTGGAGGAAACTGATCCACGAATACCAAATTGGTTACATACAGCATGATGCTTTGGTGTACGATTTTACAGTAGGATCAATATAGATGTGATATTGCATGCATTTCAAAAGCCTCAAAGAAAGAACTGTGTAATTTTGTTCAGAACTGTGGAATTTTTAACCTCAAAGAAATTATACATGTTTAATGACCTAGACATGTTCAGCAGTTTTAAGTTTGAAACAATGTATATATGCATGAAACATCATGTGACCCTATAAATATGTACAACTTTATATTTGTACATGTCAGCCAAAATAAATTAAAAAATTTTCCCTGGGCTCTCTTGGAGCAAATTATCAGGAAAATGGCCAAATCTCTGTTTTATTGCACAAGAATTTTCTGAACTGAGCAAGAGTTTATCCCCCCTATTTTCATTTAGATTTTACCAGTGTAGGTGGAACGTGTCCTTAACCTTCTCTGGTACATCAATCTCTTTCTGTTATTGGACCTGGTGACATATGCCACTGATTAAAGAGATGAGGAAAAATAAGACTTATGTAAAAAGTAAGATTAACCAAATGTATAGCACAATTATGTAATAGAGGCGCAGTGTAGGCTGTGTGAAGTTGCTAATGAAATGGGTCCCAGTTGAACGTGCCCATTCGTTACCTGCATGGAAAACTGTGTTTTTTCCATTAGTGATTCCAGAAGAGCTCGCCTCCATTTTTATTGACCTTCTGCCTGGTGGGAGTGAGGAATGCCTGACCACAGGCAGGCGATGACGTGACCCTGGGCGGCTTGCCACACTTCGCCGTTGATGGATTTGCAAGCGTTTTTCAGCCCCATGAATAGATAAGCTTAAACCTGGAATGAGAAATAACACCATTAGGCTGAGGTCCATTCAAGAATGGTTAAACACAACCTGATGTCCTGGAAGTAATTCCAGAGAGCACAAGCAACTATATTTCAAATTCTTTTTTGGCATTTCAAGTGTTTATTTGACAAAGTACTATTAACAGTGGTACCTGTTTTTTTATTGCTAATTTTTGCTTTATTCTTAAATAATAGCTCTCCAAATAGCTATTTGGATAGAGTGTGAAGATACATAGTTTTTTTTTCTTTTTTTTTTAATTGAAGTTTTGTGTATTTCATACATTTCTTAACCAAGTTTAGATTCAATTCCCTTTCCATGCCCGCTCCCTGCCAGAGCTCATACATTCTGCCATACATGTCTTTCATCTTTTTCTCAGTCTTTTTAAAATTTTTTGATGCTGAAGTTTACTGTTTGGGGCATAAGTTTACTGTTAAAGCATACTAATGGTACCAGCATTGTGTTTTCTTTCTCATTGTTTACTCAATTTCATATGAATGTAGATATCCTTAGTAGCCATGACAAGAATCCTATGAATGAGAATTTGGTAATTTTAATTAAATTTCTTATCAAAGTTCTTTCCGAATTTCTGGGAAAATATGTGTGTATTTGTGGTTATGGGATGTAGGAAATGTTCCTGGGGTATCTACAGCTTCAGTGACAGTCAAGGAACGTTCTTCATGGAATTCACGTATAACCTAGAATTGGTGATTGAACTCATATTTACCCCTTTTGAAAACAGGATTATGTATACCTTTGGAACTATTTATGCCAGACAATTTCAAACATACAAAAAGGCCAAAGAAACAGTCTAGTCAGTCCAATGTGCCCCCCCCAGCAACAAACACCTTTCCAGTCTTGCTTCATCGGCAGTGTTTTTTTTTTTTTAATTTTCATTTTTTTATTGATGCTTTGTGTATTTCATACATCATTTTCCAATTCAGTTCAGGCATATTTCCCTTTCCCTTCCCCCCCCAACCCCATCCCATGATCGGCAGTGTTTTTTATGGTTTATTTTTTACCTCTGGAGGAGCCCAAGTAAATAACATACCTCACATCAATCTCATCAAGGCCAATATTGATTTCATCAAGTTATATCAATTACATCAGCATGGGTTTTCATCTACTTATTATATCAACTGCACAAAAATTCTGAGTTCTAAAAGTATTTTTTTATAATTTTGAACTCTTGATCCCTTTCTTTTTTTTAATTTTTTTTGTATGTGTATGAATGTACTGTCTGCATGTAGGTTTGTGCACCCGTGTTGTGCAATACCACGGAGGTCAGAAGAGGGTGTCGGATTCCCCTGGAACTGGAGTTCTCCTGGAATTGGAGTTTCAGACAGTTCTCGGCCGCCATGTGGGTGCTGGGGATCGAACCTGGGTCCTCTGCAAGAGCAGTCGGTGCTCGTAACCGCTAGGCTATCTCTCCAGCCCCCTAAAAGTAATTTTTAAAGAACATTTAAAATTTTTTTATTTATTTTTTATGTGTATGAATGTACTGTCTGCATGTAGGTTTGTGCACCCGTGTCATGCCGCGGGTCAAAAGAGGGCATCAGATTCCCCTGGAACTGGTGGCTAAAAGTATTTTTTAGAAACACTCACTGCTCTGAAAACAACTGTGCTCTTATATTGTAGAATCCCTTAAAAAATTAAACAAAGGAAAAACAACACTCATTGATCACCATTGGAGGTTGTCAAGATACCAATTCATTATTCAGAAAATTGAAAAAGAGGAAGAAGTAGAAATTTATTCTGTCTTTCCTGTGTCAACCATATTTCAAGGAAACCAAACATTTATAAGAAAAGTTCTCCACTATAGAAGAAAGAATTTCTGTTAATAAATGCTGAAGGAAAAGTGAATTTTATTTTTAGTTTTTTTATTTTATTTATTTTTTATGTGTATGAATGTACTGCCTGAATGTAGGTTTGTGCACCCATGTCGTGCAATGCTGCGGCCGTCAGAAGAGAGTGTCAGATTCCTCTGGAACTGGAGTCAAAAACAGTTCTCAGCCACCATGTGGGTGCTGGGAATCGAACCCAGGTCATCTGCAAGAGTGGTCCGTGCTCTTAACTGCTAGGCCATCTCTCCAGCTGCAGGAAAAGTGAATTTTATAACCACTTAGATGCCCCAGTGAAGATGTAAGTGGCATAATCTGTCCAAAGAATCTCTGTGATGAAAGAGGTGGAACTCAAGCTCACAGATGGCAGAACTCAGCTACGTTCTTTACAAGATCCAGGAGAATGTCAACTTTGTGATGCCAGCAGGCTGGTGGGACTTGTCAGAAATCTTGTTACCTATTTGGGAAGAGCAAAACTTCCCCAAATCACAGAATTCTCTTTATTAATAGAAGACTCTATTGAAACTTAGGGGGTATAAATTTACATTTGAGAGCTACTTCAGTGCTTATCTAATTAATTTGGTGCCTTTCATAGCTGAGGAGACTGATGCCTGATTGGGAAAAACAATTAGTATATAAAGTATTGGTCCTTTTGTGCCACAACGATAAATTACTAAAATTCCAGAAATGGAGGAATTGATAAGCCTACTCAAAAGTAGCCCGTTCAATCAGCAATCATGGCTCATGCTAACGGTAATAAGAGTCATCATAACATTCTTTCACTGGAAGACAGGGCAAAGTACTGTGAAGCCTGGACTCTGGACATGACTTTTATACACATGAACTCACAGCAGCTGTGTTTACCCACACAACTTCACAAGGTGAAGATGGCTACAAATGTTCCTGCATGGAGAGAAGAGGGGCTTGGATGTCCTGACCTTAGCTGAAGGACTAATGACAGTTGATGGCTGGGGAGGGAGAGTCACTTTTCTTTTGCAGCAGAACATTGGTTGATTGTGTGTGTATCAGTGGATGACGCTCCCCCCCCCCGCCACGTGTGCATATATCCAGTGTTAATTGGACTCGGGGGGGGGGGTTAAAAATTAAAGACATGAAACTGGGAGGGATATTGGTGCTACGTTGTGCATTAGGAGGGAGCTGGAGAAAGAGAGTGAGGGGTAGATAAGACCAAGATACATTATCCACATATATGAAATTTTCAAAATTTTCTTAAAAATTGTTATTTTAAACTTCCCAGTAGAGACATGACCTGAGTCAATGTGTACATTCTAACAAATCCAAAAAGAGTTAATTCAGATCAGAATGGGGTTTGATCAGCTAAGGAACCATTATAACAGTGAAATAAAGAAATATGGGCAGTGCCTATCCAATTAACAGCCTGGAGGTTCGAGATTTCCAGCTGCACAGCCAGAGAGTCCTAATGCACAGTTTTGCTCCTCTTTTTCATTGAGTGTCTCATCCCGTCAGTGTTTCCCAGATCATTTACAGGTTCTGCCTTATCTCCCACCACAGGAAGAACACTCTCATCCTACTGTTTCTACCTACTGGTAGGAAGGAAACTTCTGTTCTGAGTTTCTACACATCTACCTCCTCTTGAACTGCTTCCTGTGAGTCTGTCCCTAAGATCTGGTTTCCAAGCCCATGCTACTGTGGGCCTGGGCATTGGTCTTGGAAGGTTCATCAAGTCAGAAATGTCATGCTGGGTGCCCCCTTTAGGAGACAGCCCGACAGGCTTCTGGTATCAATGCACACCTTGCTGAGATGCTTAAGTGCCTAGGCATGTGTGAACCTTCTTCACCCACATAACCCTCCCATGTAGGTATAACTGGCACTAGAGTCTCAACTGGTCATTCTTCTACTCATCCTTTTCCACGACACCATTATAAATTCCACATTGTCACAGAGCGGGAGTCTGAGTGTCTGTACATATCAAGACTCCAGAAGAATCTAGACAAACTTGCAGTGACAGAGGAAGGGGATGGGAGAGATTTTCAATCAACATTAGATGATGTATGTAGGTTCAGGCTGCAAATTTGAAATAAACTACACTCCAAAAATAATTTTTTTCCTGTCCTTTTGGTAGAAGATTGTTGGGCTGAAGGGAAGAGGACTGTGGTTCAGCATGGTACACTTAAGTGTTACATAACAAGTCTCAAAGAAGCATGAAATTGCATAAATGAGAATAAAAATTACACTGTGGAACTAAATGGCATAGGTTCTTGAAACTGTTGAGTCCTATGCTTTAAATATATAATAATGTAGATCATAGGGAGAATTTTAAAAATAATCCATGAGTACTTTCAGGAGAGAATAGAAAGTGGGTATATTTCAGTTGAATTTGGAAAGAATCCCTGGTGTCTAAGCAAATCCCATCCCAATCCCTCCAAAATTTGGAGTCCTCAGAGGTGCAGAGAAATGGTCACATTATATCTCTCCCTTACAAAGGCCAAGTCCATGAGAGAAGTATATAAGAGTAAAAGCTAGTACACAGGATAACAAATATATTCAGACACCTAAAAATATTGAGAGATGTAAAAGATTCAGAAGTCAGCTTTAGAAATGAATTATCACCCAATGAATCACCCAATAAATCTTCTTGTTTGCTTTTAATTACTTTAGGAAAATGAAGGCACTGCTTAACTATTAAATGTCAGGCACTGTGCTAAACATTGATTATTCCAATACTGTTTCACAACTGTAAAAGAAAAAATGGAATTCATATTTTTCAGATGGGGGAACTCAAGAATTAACTTGTCCAAGGTCACACCCAGAGTGAGTCACTATCATTTTAACCCTGCTCTTTCCAATTATGCCACATAAAAGACATTAAATACCAATACAAAGATTATTTTAAATAACTCTGAATTATTCAGTGGTTCTGAAAACTAAGTGATCTATCCTTTGAGCCACCGTCTTCTAGAATCCTTCCCTGATTTTCCATGCTTGATTCATGACACCACCCACACTGAAATGTCCTCCTGGTTCCTGCCTGCCTATCCAATACCTTTATTAGTGAGAACTAGCTGGTCCTGTCTTGATCCTTGAAGGCTTTCAATTCCTCTGGTCAGTCTTTTTTTATAATACTTTTATTGATGTTTTGTGTATTTCAGACATCATTTTTCAGTTCAATTTAGACATATTCCCCTTTCCCTTCCCCCCACCCCACCCCAGATCATGCATTCTGCCATTCATGTCCTGCATCTTTCTCTCAGTCTTTTTAAAGTTTTTCTCTGCAAAGGTTTATTGTTTGGGGGCAGAATTTAACTACATTGGTCTGTTCTTTGACCCAGTCCTTATGTTGTTATGGTTCCCTCCCAATTGTATTGCTCCAAAATATGCCTATATAAATGTCATATATATACACACCAGAATTATTTCCCCAGGAATAAACTATGTTAACTCCAATATATGTTTAAAAGTTCACATTTTTCCCTTTAATTTTATATTACTCTAAAATTGTGCCACTCGGCTGGGAAGGTGAGGTCTGGGCTATGTAAGCTTTCTACTCCCCCTCCTTTCTACTTAAAACTAAATTTACAAAAATATTTTTGTACCTGAAAACCAACCTTGATAAAGTGCACAAAGTTGAAATTATGGAAATAAATACATTTAAGGACAACAAGGGGTTGAAATGCAGGTGATGGAATCAGAATTTCTGGGTTCAAATACTAGCTATACCATTTTCTATTTAGTACACATGATTTAATACTTTTGTTTTGTTTTTGCCTTATTTCCCCAACTGGAAGGTGGGGTTGAACACAGAGTTGGTATGAGATCGAGATAATGCCTATAGAGTACTAGGGCAGTGTCAGACGCACAGTAGGTGTTCTGTTCTAGCTGGTTGCCAACATCACCTTCTGTCCTATTGACAACTGGCACCAGTCTGAGTTCTCATCTTTCTGATTGGATTTGACATCAATACTTCTACTCATCAGTTTTAAAACTCTTTCTTTGGTTGCTGTAACAGGTAAGCTTTTTGCTACCTCTTACCTCTGAACTCTCTTTCTGTTCCTGTTCCTAAAGATAGAAGTGTTCATTTCCTAAAATGTTTTAACAAGTTACCGTGCCACCAGCAAACTCAAACAATGAGCATTTGTTTCTGTCTCACAGTTCTAGAGGCCAGAAGTCTGAAGTCAAAGCCTTGGCAGGGCCACATTTCTTCTAGAAGCTTCTGGAGAAAAGCTTCCTTTGGTTTCTCATGCTCTTCACATTCCTGGAGTTCCTGTCCCTGTGGCCATCTGCCCTCACCCTCTATGATGCATTTGTATCTATTTTTATCTCTTAGGATATTTGTGATAATTTTTAAGGAACATCTGGAAAATCTAGATAACCTCCCATTTTAAAATCATTAACTTAATTCCATATATAAAAACTCTTTCCAAAGAAAGTACTAGTCCCAAGTCCCAAGGAGTAGGTTAGACCTGTACATGTATGTATTAGCCTGGCACAATGGTCATGGCCCATGGGTCTGACTTCATCCTTCTCATATCTCCATATCTTTGGTAGTCTCTAAGTTTCAACTGATCTGATTCACTGCACATCTACTTCTCTGTGTCCAGCTCCCCAAATCATTCCTCCTGCTTCACACCCCTAAACTTCAAATCCCCTTTCCAACTTAATTGAAGTTTCTGAGAACCCCAGTGAATTCACAGAAGCAAAAATTTCCTTTGAGGTCCCCATATCTTTACTTCAAAACCTAAAATGTAAGTTTTTTTCGACATTGGGCCCCTCTGTGGCCCCTACATGTGACAGCTATTTGTGGTGAGTCCTGGTGAAGCTTGCCTTCTAGGTGCCGCAGGGGTTTTGATGTGAGAGACTTTCTTGCCACCCCCCCAGAACAAGAAGAAATATGATGATGATGAGGTCGCTCTCCAACTGTAAATTGGAGACAACTATTATAGAGGTAATCTATTATAAAACTGGTAAAACTGCCTTCTATACTTGATTAAAAGAATGAAGCCCGTGTAAAGGATTATTCTCTGTTCAGAACCAAATATAATACTAAAGTCCTTAAACTATGCACTTAAGCAAAATATATCAATACAGGAGCTCTGACATCAGTAATGGATTATTCTACCAGGGAGATGTTGGCCAGGGGATCTAAGGCCCAACAAAAGGTAAAGGCTCCTTGCCTCTAAACTGAGATATCTGCAAGAAGAGAGGCGATAAGGCCCTGCTGCTGAAGATCTGACGTTAACATGGGGAAGATGTAATGAGACCACACATGCAAGTGTACAGATGGCCTCTGGAACACCAGAGAGTGTTACCAAAGGCCACTAAACCAAAACCAATAAAGCAAATACGGGTCTCCTTGAGTCAAGCAAGACTCCACCGTCAACACCAGCTACACCTCACCTGCCTGGAAATACTGTGCAGCAGAGGCAGCCATATGCCTGTATATCCCAAATCTAATTGGCTATTGGCTCTCTCCTTGGAGGAATAACCCATGGCTGATGCCACAAGCTTACATCCTCTACAGGTTAGGAGATGTCATAAGCCACAGTAAGACCCTGTCATATTTAACAGGAAAAAAATGTAACTCATGGATCAACATATTATCTAAACATATGTGTCTATACCAAAGTAACCTACCATAACTATTAATGCTGTTTAAATACCTATATATCTAATTGCTTGTGCTTCATTAGTAGGATCAAAAGGTTATTCCTGGACAAACTATCAGCCCATGAAAGGAAACAGCCAGAATTGACCAGAGTCCAAGACAACAGCTCCAGAGAGAGTGGACTGTTCTGCTTCTCATCCACCTATGCCCCTTTTCTAAGCCCAGGGAATAATCTGCGGAAGAGGGGGCATGGTAGAATGTAAGGGCTGCAATTGGGGTGAATGGTGAAACTACAGCAATGTAGTCTGGACCCTCATTTGATCAACCTGATTGAACAAACAACCCCTCACCACACGCTGGAAGGTGGGGCTGTGGGGGTTTTGGCACAACAGCCTGCAAATTGGTTTTACATGAAGGATGCTTGTACTCATGGATTATCACTTACAGCTAAAAAAATGGAAAAAAAAACTGAGAGAAATATGCAGGACAGTTATGGCAGAATGCATGATCTCGGTTGGGGGGGTGGGGGGGAAGGGAAAGGGAAATATGCCTGAACTGAATTGGAAAATGATGTATGAAATGCACAAAGCATCAAAAAAAAAAGTAGTTTAAAAAAATAAATAAAATGAGTTTTTAGGTGATCCTTCTTCTGAAATATCTCCAAGGGGCAATATTCCTGGCTGTACTGCACGGCAGGAGGATGTCTGCACCGTAGTGATTTGCTTTCATCTAAATGTCATTCCTGTGATTCAGAAGAACTGTGTGTTCTGGGAACATCTGCAGCTCTGTCAGTGTTTTACAACTTACAGTAGCAGCAGCTCCATGTTGACCTTCTCTCCTTATCATTTCTTAGGTAAACTACTGTTCGGAACACAGAAATACTCTGTTTTGAATGTCACCACCCATGAGCAAAACACATGATTTACTTATTCCTAATTTAAAGGACAATGATCTGCGGAGGGAGTTATTTATTTCTAGTTTCCTCTTTACAAAGAAGAGAACAAATCCAATGCTTCAGTTTCCCCAGATGCTGACCAGAAGAGAGCTGAAAATGCTCTTTATGCCTCTTGTGCCTGGACTTATTTCCCAATCCTTTTGAAGTTTTCCCAATAACCTCTCTTATTTGGCTCAAGGAATAGTTTACCAAAGACCTGCTGAAGTTCAAGCCAGAAAAAAATCCCAGCATGGATCACAGAGATGGGAAAATGAAGATGGGGTAGGACAGGCATATAGCCAGAATACATTATACGAAACTCTCAAAGAATCAGTGAAACTAAACGGTAAATGGATGGAACTCGAAGCAATTATAATAAGCGAAGTAACACAGTCCCAGAAAAAAAAAAGGCGAATGGTTTCCCTCATTTGTGGATGCTAACACCAAATCCCCAATTGTTACGCAAACTGAGCAACTTTATTATTATATTTCATTGTATCTGAAAGCAACTGTGCTATTACAATGTGAATCTATAAATAGGCTCTATAATTGTCTTATCACTTATACTCACGCATTGTAATTACCATATGTAGATGGAGGAGATGTAGTCATATTCTAAAAAAAGAATGTATAGTTACACGACTTTATACCTGCATGCAAATTTACTGTTAAAATGTGAATCTCTAAATGTGTTTAGGAGTCAACCTGCAGTTTAATTACAGAACTTTTAATTTTGACTTATGTGTGGAGTGTATATATGCATATTTTGGAATAATAAATAAAAAAGTATTGATAGCTTTATAGAATAATTTCAGTATAATCCCTGGGTTATTGAAATATCACAATAATGTTTAGTTTACATTGTAAACTGATTGTAAAATTTACATTAAATTCTTATGGAACCTTCAAAAAATTACATTAAAACATACATGTAATTTAGAATGTAAAGTTATATTTCTTTTTACCTGCATGCACCTTTACTGTTAAAATGTGAATCCCTAAACGTGTTTTGGAATTAACCTATAGCTTATTTTCAGACTTCGTAATTCCAATTCATGTGTGGAGTGTATATATGCATATTTTGGAGTAATATAAAATTAAAGGGAACAAAAAAGAGAGAAAAACCTGTTCAAAGAACTGACCAAAACAGTAAACTTCTGCATCCAAAGAAAAAAAAGACTGAGGAAAAGATGCAAGACAGGACTTAACATGCATGGCAGAATCCATAGGCTCGGGGGGGGGGCATGGATGGGGGAATGAGTCTAAATTTGATTAAGAAATATTGTATAAAATGTGCTCAATAAAAATTAACTTTAATTAAAAAAACAATATATAAAAAAAAGATCTATAGGGAGCAAGCCAGTAAACAGCATTCCTCCATAGCCTGTGCCTCAGCTCCTGCCTCCAGGTTCCTGCCCTGAGTTCCTACCTTGGGCTCCATGAGTGATGAACTACAACCCAGGAGATAAGAAACTGAGGAAGAATCTGAAACAACAGTTGAGGCTGACTTGACTGATAAACAGAAACATCAGCTGAAACATAGAGAACTCTTTTTGTTGTGGCAGTACAAGTCCCTGCCTGCAACACATATGAGGGGAAAATGCAGTGCTGTCCTCCTGAATGAGACAGAGTTGGTACTGTCGTACCTTGATAAAGAGGATACCTTCTTCTAGTCACTGATGTATGACCCGTCTGTGAAAACATTATTAGCCAACAAAAGGGAAATCAGAGTGGACCCCAGATACCAAGCCAGCATTCCAGAAATGCTCCTAGAAGGAGCAGATGAGAGGGAACAATCATTGGAAGTTAAAGTCTGGGATCCCAATAGTCCACTTATGGATCGACAGATTGACCAATTTTTAGTTGTAGCTCGTGCTGTTGGGACGTTTGCTGAGCCCTGGATTGCAGCAGTTCGGTAAGACAGCCCAGCTTGCACATGAGTGCAACTGCAGCTTCTCGAGACATCACCTTGTTTCATGCTATGGACACACTGTACAGACACGGCTATGATCTGAGCAGTGCAGTGTCTTTCTGCCTCTTGGAGGACCTGTTTTATGCAGAGATGAGATGGAAGAATGGTTGGCCTCTGAAGCAAGCTTATTTGAAGAAGCACTGGAAAAATATGGCAAAGACTTTAATGATACATGGCAGGACTTTCTCCCATGGAAGTCCTTGCCTAGCATCACTGAATACTATTAGATGTGGAAGACTACTGACAGATACGTGCAGCAGAAATGCCTAAAAGCAGCAGAAGCAGAGAGTAAGCTGAAACAAGTCTACATCCCAGCTTACAAACCAAATCCCAATCAAATGTCCACCAGCAATGGAAAGCCCGGCACTGTGAACGGAGCTACGAGGACCACGTTCCAGCCCTAGAACCCCCTCATAGGGTGAGCCTGTGAGAGCTACTATGCTACTCAGTCTCACCAGTGGTACTCCTGGGGCCCACCCAACATGCAGTGTAGATTATGTGCAACTCGTTGGCTGTATTGGAAAAATATATGGAGGTCTGAAAATGCCTACCCAGTCAGAAGAAGAGAAGTTATCTCCCAGCCCTACTGCAGAGGACCCCCGTGTTAGTAGTCACCTTTCCCAGCAGGCCATGCAAGGGATGCCAGTCTGGAACACAGGGAGTCCAAAGTCTGCAGTGAAGACCCGCCAAGCTTTCTCCTTTCATACTACATATTTCACAAAATTTGCTCGTCAGGTCTGCAAAAATACCCTTTGGATGCGGCAAGCAGAAAGACGGCCATTTGTTGCTATTAATTATGCTGCCATTAGGGCAGAATGTAAGACGCTTTCCAATTCTTAACCCTATATGTTGAGCTTTGCTGCCCATTTTCTCTCTTTCCCTTGCTCTCTTTTTTTGTTTGTTTGTTTGAAAAAAATAAAAAAATAAAAGATCTATAAACTACCCAGGCATGGTGGCACATGCCTTTAATTCCAACACTTGGGAGGCAGAGGTTATCCTGGTCTACATAGTGAGTTCCAGGCCACAGGGTCTACAGGAGACCCTGTCCCAAAAATCAAAACAACAGCAACAACAACAAATAGGCCGAGCTCTATGCATGTCATAGGGAGGGAAACAGGTCAAACAAACATACATACAGGTATTGAATTCATATAAAGAGATGCAAAAAGATTACTGGTGTTTTCTCTTTCAAATCTACCTCCAAATTATTTTTAACTTCCTCTGACTAAACTAAAGGCTCATTTATTTAATTCTGCTTCAGAATTCTACTGGAAAAGGACTTAATTTTGGGAAACTGCAGGGACAGAGTAGATTATTGTCCCTGCTCCTGCCTTGACTCTGCTACAGTTACATGTCACTAGCTCCCAACAGTGTACCACCTCCCCCTTGGTTTGGGACTTGGTCATCCTGACTTGCTTTGTTAAGGGGGATGGAAGCAGAGATATGAAATGTGTCTCTGTGGTTTGGGTTTGGTCTCTTATACTTCTTTAGCACTATGAAAGACACATGTCCCAGGTATCCATGAGTCCCAGAATGAGACAGAAAGAACAGATGTATGCTTGATCACAGACCATAGCCAAGCCCACTCAACCTAACAATGATAGCAGATTTATGCTTGATCACAGACCATAGCCAAGCCCCACTCAACCTAACCATGATAGTAGATGTATGCTTGATTACTGACTATAGCCAAGCCCCACTCAACCTAGCCATGATCAGTCCCTGTGGGTTGGAGAGATGGCTCAGCAGTTAAGAGCACTGGATGCTCTTACAGAGCACCTCGATTCAGTTCCCAGCACCCACATGGCAGCTAATGGTACTCTATAACCCCAGTTCCAGAGGATCCAGTGCTATCTTCTGCCCTCCTTGGACAATGCAGGACACAAATGCACTTACATGTATGCAGGTAAAACACTCATACACTTAAACAATAAATACATGAAAAAATAAAAACAATTCTTATTCTTTGTAGACCCCTGTAAAGTAAAGGACAAAAGTTTCTGGAAGTCAACCATTGAGATGCCTGTTTGGTGAAACACGCAGAATTGCCAAGTACAACCCCATTAAGAACACTGCACAAGGGAGAAATGAAACAGGGGTGATGCTTATTGTTCAGTCATAACTGGAGGAAGTGAAATTAAACAACCTTGTTCTTAACTCAAGTGTTCTCTAGAACCCCAAACCTATACATTCTGGAATCAGCCCATTCATCATATTTCTGACAAAAATCTCATCATCCCTCCCCCTACTCTGCCAAACATATTCCACACTATCCTAAATACACACATACCTCCATGCACTTTGTTGAAACCTGGTACCTACTACCTACATCAATGCTTATCCATCTGAAATGTAATTGTCTGCCTTCGTTTTCTGAACTTAAGACCATATCTTATTTAATACTTATCACAATGCATGGGTGACAGCAGATACTAATGTCATTAGCCAATCTGAAGTGTCATCCACTGGGTCATGTTTTGAATGCTGGGTTGAACAAGCTTGAATGCTTGTTATGCTATTCTGAAAGCCATGGGAATTTTAGCAGGTGATACATGGCTGACAGAGCTTCTTTGAAGGTTATGTCTACAACTGGTTCTGGCTAATGCCCTCTGCTTCCTGTCTACTACGAAGTAGACAAAACTAGAGTAACTATTTCCAGAAAGGCACATAAGGAGGGTAGGAACACAGAACAAAGTAGGTAACTAAAACGGTAAGTTCTCTCAAATTCCGTATATTCATTAAACTGATTTGGGGAGAGAGTGGTTCATCAAGAGTACTTTCAACAGCTTGGCTCTTTACTTTTAAAAATTCATCAAAAGCAAAAATAATAATAATGAATAAAATATACATTTATCTGATTTTTTTCTTCACAGTCATTTAAAACTTTTTAAATGATATAGTATCTAGACTAAGAAAGAAAATCAGAATGTAGAAGAGATAATTGTATTCCCATGTCTACTGAAGCATCATCAGTGCAGGTACACTTCAACAGAAGAATGGATTCAAAAGTTTGGTTTATGTACACCATGAAATACTACTCAACTTTTGGAAAGAAGCTAATAGTGCTGCTTATGACAGCATGGATGAACTCTACATTAACTAAAATGAGCCAGACATGGAAGGGCTTATGTCACATGATCTTACTCATAGCATGGACTCTAAATAAGTGGAATCACAGAAGCATAGAGGGTAATGGTGGTAACCAGGAATTATGGGTGGTGACTGAGTTGGGAAAATGTGGATCAAAGTATACAAAATTTTAATTAGGTAGGAATCATCAATTCTGGAGATATACTGTATAACATGGTGACTAGAATTAATGACACTGAATTGTATTCTTGAAGATCTATAGGAGTGAATTTTAAGTATTCTCATAAAAAAATTGCTAACAAAAAAGTGTAAGATAACTCACATGTTAATATCTTAATTCAGTCATGTCACAATATGGACACAATTCAAAACATCATTCTGTACACAATAATTACATATAATTCTTTTTCAATTATAGCTATGTAAATAAAAATATAACAAAATTGTAATGATGCATATGTCACTAATTGCAAGCTAGAATAATAAGATGCTACTACATTCTGTAGAAACACTAACAACACCAAATCCTGGCAAGAATATGGAGCAACAGGACCCGTCAATCATTGTTATTGAGAATACAACATGTTACAGTCACTTTGGAAAACATTTTGGCAGCTTCTTACAAAACTTTTACCATATGACCTAGAAATCATGTGTCCCAGTGTTTACTCAAAATAGTTTAAAACTGTCTACACAAACAACCTGGACATAAGCAAAGCAGCTTCCTTCACAAAGGCTAAAACCTGGAAGCAACCAAGATGTCCTTCAGTTGGAAAGTGCATAAATAAAACATGGTTCATTCAGACAGTGGAATGCTATTATGCTAAAAAGAAATAATGATCAAGCCATGAAAAGACAGTTGGGGCTTTAAATGCATGATTAGGTAAAATGGAACAATCTGGAAAGGGTACATGTTACATGATTTCAGTGCTATATGTTATTCTAGAAAATGTAAAATTACAAAGACAGTAAAAAGATGAATGATTGCCAGAGAGGCAAGAAAGACAAACATGGGGAGGACAGGGCACTGCTAAGGCAGTGAAACTTTTTAAAGATGTTACACTCAGTGATGGATACAGGTTGTTACAAACTTGCCCAAACCAGCAGACTGGGCAGCACCTGCAGTGAACTTCAACATGAACTATATCCATGCAGAGTCAGCAATGTGATAAACTGTAACAAACATTCTGTTCCAGCGTAGGGAGAAATGCTCTGTACTTCCAACTCAATTTGGCTGAGAAACTAAACTAGTCTAAAAAATAAAATATTTTCTTAATAGTGACCACTGTTGGTGAGGCCATAACGTAGCAGGGACTCCCAGACACTGCCACCTCATGATTGACAATTAGACAACTTAATCAAAGTGTAAAAATTTCATATGAACTGGGAATGTTTCCATCTACAAATCTTAATACTAATTAATTTTAAATGAATGGATTAAAAATGAATGGCCATGTTATTTCATGATAACAGAATCATATTCTTCTAGGAGGTTATCTTGAGAAAATTATCAAGCACACTACAACTAGCAAACACTATAAAGATGTTTCATCCAGAATTTCTTGTAACAGAAAGACAACAGATACACTGGCTGTCATGTTAAATGGATAATGATATATTGCTTGAGTTTATCTCATACTAAATATGAATATTTTAGTGAGCTATGGTTGTTTTGTAGGTGAGCCTCTATTTCTTTTTTTGCAAAAATGAGACTAAGTTTTCCTACCTCAAAGACTTGTGATAAGGGTTAAAATTAGTTTATATAATATGGTATTGGCTACATAAAAACATTTTATGAATAGTGCTTACAGTCATAAGTAATAATGCTGATATTAAAGCCTTAACAATTATTCTATTCATGGTGATATTGAGAGCCAAAAACATATGTTAATAGAGAAATAATTAAATACATTATGATATGCACATATATTGGAATGCTGTAGACCGAACATGTTGGTGAAAAATACACTTAAGAGAAAAATGGACAAATTCTCTCCTATCCATTTATATAATCAGTGTTAATTGACTGTCATTTAGACGTTGTTTGATAAAAAAAAAAACATAAAATGTTAAAGTCAAAGCAGTGTATTTGTAAGGCTTGAATTTCCCCAAAGTTGGAGATAGTCTCTGGGCTTGGTGATGCTATGTTTGTCCCTATCAACCTCAATTTCATTTTTCACCTTTCTCCTTCATCTGTGTGCCTTGAAAGGTGACTGCTACAGAATGCACCACATGGACACCTCATAGGACTCCAGTTGTCTTTGACCTGTGTGGGAACTTGCTAGGGTTGGAAGGTGGGGTGGGGGTTGTTGCCTCCTCTTTGACGTCTCTCTGCTCCAGCACCTCTTGGCCCTTAGACCCCACTCCCAATAGCGGTTCCTTTTCTATCATTCCTATTTTCCTAAGCCCTAATGTTCCCCTGCCTCTTTAGACATGTGTTTATCCACTATTATTTACTAGAGACTGGTTCTACAACTCCTTTCTACACTACTATCTCAAAAATGCCAAAATAGGGATGGAGAGATGGCTCAGCGGTTAAGAGTAATGACTGCTTTTGCAGGGGACCCTGGTTCGATTCTCAGCACCCACATGGCGGCTAAGAACTGTCTTTGACTCCAGTTCCAGGGGAATCTGATACCCTCTTCTGACCTCCGTGGCACTGCACGACACGGGTGCACCGACCTACATGCAGACAGTACACTCTTACACATTAAAAAGATAATAAGGCTGGGCGTGGTGGCGTACACCTTTAATCCTAGCACTCTGGAGGGAGGCAGAGGGAGGCAGAGGCAACTTGTGAGTTCAAGGCCAGCCTGGTCTACAGAGTGAGTTCCAAGACAGCTGGAGCAACCGGGAGACCCTGTCTTGAAAAAGACCAAAAAAACTAAAATAAAAAATAAAAAGATAATAATAAATAAATAATTTTTTAAAATGCCAAAATAGCCTGGTACTCTGGCCCTGATACATAGTGGCATATTATTTTCATGTAACCTAACACTTCCTAAAAGGCTTAAATTATCTCTAGGTTACTTATAATGTACAGTACAACATAAATGTACATAGTTCTTATATTAGGCAATAATGACAAAAATATGCCACTATATGTCATATTCTTAAACTTTTTTAACCCAGGTGAGTTGAGGCTACAGATACAGAACCAATGGAGAGGGCCTGACTATGCTTTGTAAAGTCTCCCCAGACACTACATCTGTGTGTGTTTCATCTCTTGTTAATTTCTTTAACCAGCAACTCCTTTGCAACATTAAGAAATACCACTGTTAAAATGTCTGTTTATTAGATTTCTTCTTTCTGACTGGATCTTGACAATGAGAGGTTCAGAAATCCTTTCTGTTTTTACCTTTTTTTCAAAGTCAATTTTTATTGAAGCTTTGTGCATTTCAAACAAAATTTCAAATCAGATCTGGAACCGTTCCCCCCTCCCTGCCACCCCCACCCCACCAGAGTTCACACATTCTGCCAAACATGTTTTTCATCTTTTTCTCAGTCTCTCTCAAAATTCTCGATGCAGAAGTTTACTGTTTCAAGCAGAAGTTCACGGTTTCAGTCAGTTCTTTGACCCAGTTTTTTTTGTTGTTGTTGTTGTTGTTCCTTCCAATATGCATCACTCCAAAATATGCTTATATGCATGCCACATATATCACAGGTTTTAGCATCTTCGGCTTATGATTTTTTTCTTTATTAGGCTGAAAGATGTCATGTTTGAAGGCTCCTCCTTGGCAAGCCCAAACCACCATCAGTTCTGCCCTTGTGCTCCACACTGGAGTTTTCCCTTCCCATGGTCACCAAATGAGGTCCAGTAAGCACCACATCCTATCTTGATCTTCCTGTACTGGTCTCTGTGATACAGCCTGGGTAGTCCAACAATGGCAGTCTATACTCTGAAGAGGCGGAAACCCCAGTAGTAGCTCAGTCCACAAGTTGGATGTCTCAGCAGTCCCCATCTGGTACTGAAGGCTTGGAGGATTCTTGGAGAGACCTGAGT
Organism: Rhizomys pruinosus; assembly: GCA_009823505.1. Lineage (NCBI taxonomy): Eukaryota > Metazoa > Chordata > Mammalia > Rodentia > Spalacidae > Rhizomys > Rhizomys pruinosus. The sequence continues at coordinate 3,041,501 of VZQC01002875.1, forward strand.
CTTCAGTCCATATTGGAAGGTTGAAAAGCTGTGTCTCACATCTTTTAAGGATGGCAAAAGCAGTGGCAGCCACAGGGTAGCTGCACTTGCTAGTAAGAGAGGCAAAACAACTGTGCTTTTTAAATTTTTTTTTACTTTTTGTCTTTTTACTAAGATCTCAAGTTTTATACCTGAAGTACAATTTCTCAGGCCTTATTATTTATTTATTTCTGGTTATACTTTCATTTTGGATGTTAAGGCCACACAGCCCAGATTAACCAAGGTTTTTGTTTTCTCAAGGTCACTTGAAGATCTGGTCCTCAGGGGTCACTCAGGTTTTGGAGGGAGGAGGGAGCCCCTGGCTCCTTTTGGCTTTTCGATTACCAGTTCCATCCACTAGAGGACAAAGTCAGGTCTTGCTAGAAAAGGCTTCCCTTTTTGAAGCATGAGTAGACTCTCCTCTTTATAGACTGGACACTGGCTGAAGTCCCATCAGTGGATCTCCAAGATCTACCTGCACAGGACGACTGGTGATTCATCTTCGCAGGACATTTCAAGAGATGCCCCCATGCATAGTCCCCTGGGACTTAGTTGACTTCTGAGGGCAAGGAACAAATTTATCCCTTAAGACCCTTGGCCAAATTGGTATGGGCATTAAGTATGGTCGTTAAGCATCCAGAAAGGCTAAGTTACACCACCCTGATACTTTTAACTACTGTGTAATATTTTAGAAAAGGCTTGGAAAAAAGCTCAAGAAGCCTTGTGTAAGAAATACTAAGAAGCACTCCCATAAAATAAATACTGTGGTTAGACACAAGGTCATGCCAAACTAGTTTTTTTCCTCATTCTTTTCATCTTATATTTCTCTAAAATATGTATACCTACTCACCACACATATACCCAAAATTCTTAACTCTGTAAATAAATGGTAGCTTAGTTCTAGAACCTGTTAAGGGATACACAATATAAGAGAGCAGTTCTTTTCAGATCATGAGGAATATAACATTAACATTGCTCAGCTTGCCTTACAATTAGGTAATTGGTGCTAGCACCCACAGATGAAGGATACCATTCATCGTTTGTTTTTCTGGGTCTGTTTTTACCTTTAATAAAGGTTCTATGTCTTATAAAACAAAACCAATCACTGAAAACCCCATTAGAAGGTCCTTGTATACATTAACCTTTAAAAATTTTTTTATTATTTTATTTATTTATGTGTATGAATGTACTGTCTGCATGTAGGTCTGTGCACCCATGTCGTGCAATGCCGTGGAGGTCAGAAGAGGGTGTTTGATTCCCCTGGAACTGGAGTTCTCCTGGAATTGGAGTTACAGACGGTTCTCAGCCACCATGTGGGTGCTGGGGATTGAACCCAGGTCCTCTGCAAGAGCAGTTGGCGCTCTTAACCGCTAGGCCATCTCTCTACCCCCCACATTAACCTTTTATTTTGTCCTGTCTTTTTCTTTTCACTAGTCTAAATGTCCTAGATTTCTCATTTTTTCCTTGCCCTACAGTAGTTAATTTATCCTAAATAATTACATTCCAACTCAGGGAAGCACAAGAAAGAGCTTTAGATTTCCTGTCACCTGGTAGAAATTAAAGGGTTGTTCCTGTGTTCTATCTGCTGAAGGCAATGTACCCTCTCTCTCCAAAGCCCTATTGATAGATAAAACTTTATATGCATTGATATAACTATAATAATAATTCTAATTATAGTGGTATTAATCAGAAATATCTCTAATAGGGAAATGTTTAAATATGACATGGTATATGCAGACACTGCTATATAGCAAGCACATGTATAAAAGGTACACTTAAGATAGGAAAATAAATAAATTCTTTCATTTTTCTATCCATTTATTGAATCAATCCTAGTTGAATGACTTTGTTTTTTGGGTAGTGATTGATAAAACCACAAAGCATTAAATTTCAGACAGAAAACTGGCATAGGTGATATTTAAGATTATGGACAATAGCATGCATACAATACTTTGGGGAGGGACTCTTTATGAGATCATCAATTGTTCATTTTCTGTCAAGAGCACTCTTGTGGCAAGCACTAAAGACTCAGACATTAAGATCTAGAGTCCTTGAACTGATGTAGTTCTCAGCCTGATGAAGAACGTATTCCCTGAGTATTTAAGTGGCCCGGAGCAAGAGCGTGTGATATGAAACTGGACATCAACACTTTCTGGGTTTACAAAGGCAAAAAGTCAAGGTCATCTAGTTTCTCCCTAAGAAGCCAGTAAATCATTCCTGTTTTCTTAAAATAAAGTAAACTACTAAGCATTTTTCATAAGAGAGTAGCATAGTCAAATATTATCAAACTGCAGGTAGTCAACAAAAATAGCTAAGAACGAACTAGGCAGTTATTTCACATGGTGAAATCTGCATACTGGGAATAGGTGGGCACCATGATCCTTAATTCCAGTGGAACCACTTATTAAATGACATCACCAAGTGAGCACAAGAGCCCTGCTCCTTAAGCTCCTTGAACTCAATTTTGAAGGTTATCTCAACATTCAATAAAAAATGTTTCCAGAAATGAAACACAAAATGGTTTCTTCCCAGGAACATCAAACAATAAGCATTAACCCCCTAAAGAGATCAACACTTTGCAAAATAATTTTGGTCATTTGGTTAAATGAATAAAATTTAATAGAACTTTTTACAGAGTAATCTACTTCTTTCAGCAACTACCAAGCCTATATCTGCTAGGCCCAAGGACAGAAGCAAAGGTGATAAAGGTAACTGGTGCCTATAGAAGAGAATATTCTTGCAAAAAATTATCAGAAATGACTCTAACAGAAGGAAGATGCTAGATGTTTAAGGTAGACCATGGAAAGACTACATATTCTCCAGTGAATAGAAACAATGATATACTTTTTACAAAGACCAAAAGTCAATTTTTTGAGGTTCAGGGGACATATGGTCCTTGTACTAGGTTGCCTATTGTTATAGGCCTCAACCTGCCATAGACAAGACATGAATGAGTATATATAGAGTCTAATAAAGGTTTGTTTACAAAACCAAGTTTAGACTTAAAAGTTAGTCTTAGAGATGTGGCTTTTTGACCCCTGACTCAGAGGGTTGGAGGGAAAGCTGTAAGGGAAGGCTTCCAAGAGGTACTGCTATTGAGCTTAGACTTCTGGGTAAGTGTCTCATAGTCATAGAATGCAGAAAAGAGCATGTCCCACTATAAAGGTATATAGATCTGAAGAAACAGACTTCATGTAAGAAAGGATGAGGGGTCCATCCTTATCATACACATTGAAGGTGTGTAACTAGTGATATCAGCTGTTTAAAGTAGTGATCGTGATCATTACTTGCATTTGTGTGGAATTTTTACATTTTTAGCAAGTTTATGAAAGGACTTGAAAGCTACACTGAGTGTGATGCTCAGTGAAGGACATCAGGATGGCTAGGGGCATATGGGCAAGGCACACAAGGGGCTGTTGTATCATCTGAGCAGGACTTAACCTGAGGCAACAGATTCAGGCCATTGGGTTTGGATCAGTGGCTGTGAGACAACTAGCTTAGAGACAATCTGTAAGCAGATTCTGCAGAATTTGATAACCTGTTTGACAGTGGTAAATGAAGGAAAGAATCATATTTGACTTTGGTTCTGAAGATCACTGTATTAGTCCACTTTCTGCCATTATAACACAATAGCTAAGATAACAAAGTTATAAGGATGAAAGGTTATTCTATCTCACAGTTTTGGAGGTTTCAGTCCATGACTGGCCTCGATACTTTGGGTATGTAGTAAATCAATATACCATGAAAGGAATGTGTCTCCAAGCAAAAGAGAGGACAAGAAGGACTGGGTTCCCACAGTCTCCTTCATGGCATGTACCTAATGACCTGAAGGCTGCTCACTAAGTCCCACCTCTCTTTTAAATTAATTTTTAGGTTAGCATACAAAGTAATGGGCTTCACTGTGGCATTTTCATACATGTTATCATATTTTATTTTTAATTGTCCCCTCCCCCACTGCCTCTTGTTTCCCAGCTCCCTTCTTGCTGAATCCCTGCGTCTTCCCTCCGGCTTTCATATCCCACACCTCTTAAAGGTTCTATCACTTCCCAACAGCACCACCCAGATGAGCCAAGCCTTGGCGGGGGCATTTAAGATCCAAACTATAGGGGTAGTCATAACCCAAGAAGACACATGAGCTGTTTTGATAGGAAACTTCAGCTTTGGATGTAATGGGTCTTGAGGCTTCCCTCAGACATTCAAATAAAAATATTTACCCAGTGTGGCCATAAATAGAGGTGTAAAGCTTTAAAAGTGTGTCTGGCTGGAGTTTATTGCCTAGAGATTAATGCTGAAAGTTTCAGTTTCTGGGGAAGAGAAACAAGATCACATCTAGATACTATCTAGAGGCCAATAGAAGGACAACCACCAAAATAACAGCAATAACAGCACATGTTGATGATGGACCAGGCATTAAATATAGCCACTCATTTAATAATCACAATAGTCCCATATAGTCTATGCACATTCTCTCCCATTTTACAGAGGAGAAAACTGAGGTACACTGATAGTGAGTGACTTCCAAAAAGTCACAACTCAATAGAGGATACAGCCTCATCTAGCTTGGCCTGCAGTATTCCTCTTAGAGGAAGAAAGAGTTCCATAAGACTGCATGCTGGGCTGGAGGGATGGCCTAGTGGTCAAGAGTGCCGACTTCTCTTGCAGAGGACCCAGGTTCGATCCTCAGCACCCACATGGTGGCTGAGAACCATCTGTAACTCCAATTCTAGGAGAACTCCAGTTCCAGGGGAATCCAACGCCCTCTTCTGACCTCTGCGGCATTGCACGACACGGGCGCACAGACCTACATGCAGACAGTACATTCATACACATACAGAAATAAATAAAATAAAATAAAATAAAATAAAATAAAAAGACTGCACACTAAAGCAAAAGCAAAACCACTGAGAACAGAGGAGACAAAGGTTTAAAGTAGACAAAGACAGATATGTCCAGAACACAAAAGGCTAATGAATGAGAAGACGGGGCAGTAAAGACAGGAGGTGCTGTCAGTCCAACACAATGAAGTCAGATCATGTGACAACAGAATGGGGTTCCTGTAAAATGTCCACATTCTAGTCTTTGGGAATAAATATGACTGTCACCTAGCATGGCAAATGGGATTTTCCAGGTCTGGTTAAAACCTTCAAGTTTGTGAGGAGGTTATCCTGGGATGTAGCAAGCAATGTAATAACATGCAAACTTAATAGTAAAGGACCTTTAAAGTTGAGACCAGAGCGTCCTAAAAGGAAAGGTGGGCATGAAGGAAAGAATATGGTGGCCCTAGAAGCTGAAGATGTAATGTAGCAGACCTTCCCTTGAGAGGAAGAGCTACCTCTCTGTAACTCAGGGAGACCTGTGCCTTCCCTTCCAGCTACAACATGGCTAGACAATAAAACTGTGATATTTTAAGCCACTCAATGTGTGACACTTTGTTACTGTAGCAATGGAAAAGAAACCCTCTCTGACTCCTAGACACAATGAGTTCCTTCTTTTATCATATTGGGAGGATTTTTTTTTCCTTTTCTTAGTAACATTTCTCACAGTGTGAAATTGTGTCTTTCTGTTGTGCCTATTTTTTAAAATTTTATTTATTTATTTATTTATTTATTTATTTATTATTTTTTATGTGTACTGTCTGCATGTAGGTTGGTGCACCCATGTCAGAAGAGGGCATCCTCTGCAAGAGCAGTCGGCACTCTTAACTGCTGAGCCATCTCTCCAGCCCCATACCTATTTTAATTAATTAATTAATTAGTTAATTAATTAGTTAATTAATTAATTAGTCTTTTTGAGACAGGGTCTTCATGTAGCCCCAGCTGGCCTGGAACTCACTCTGTAGACCAGGCTGGCCTTGAACTCACAGAGATCCGCCTGCCTCTGCCTCCCAAGTGCTAGGATCAAAGGTGTGCGCCACCAGGCCCAGCTTAAGGGCAGCTCTTAGCAGCCATTTAGGTGCTGGGAATTGAAACCAGGTCATCTGCTAGAGTAGTCGGTGCTCTTAACCACTGAGCAATCTCTCCAGCCCCATGCATCTCTTCTTAATAGCTTTCCCCAGTCAGCACAGCCTCTTGGACATCCCAGGCAGTGGTAATGAGTCAGTGAAGAAGAGAGATGATAAAGTTGGCTCTATCTGAACTTCCTTAGTCAGTTTTTAATTTACTTAACTGACCAGAAAGTAAATGCTAATTCACAGAAGTCTTGAAAATTTATCAAAACAGCTGGGCACGGTGGCACTGGCCTTTGATCCTAGCACTTGGGAAGCAGAGGCAGGTGGATCTTTGTGACTTCAAGGCCAGCCTGGTCTACAGAGTGACTTCCAGGACAGCTGGGGGCTATAGGGAGACCCTGTCTTGAAAAGACCAAAAAATTATCAAAACAAACACCAGAATATAAGCCAGTAATGATTTACTGATTAAAGCTCTATGTCGATAATAGTGCAATTAGATTTTTTTAGCTACATAATATAACTATGGACCCTTGGTTTGACATATGTTTGAAAAACAGGACAAAGTGGCATTAAGTTACATGAAGTTTGAAATGTAGCATTTAAATCAAATTTATAGTTAACAATGTTCAGTATTTATGTGATTTGAGTTATGAAATTGATCCTGACTAACCTTAGTGCTCACATAATTAAATTTCCAATATAATTAATGATGAATGAAAATAGTAATATCTTCTGGCAGATAACTATTATATTTTAAAGCTCATTTGAAATGTCTTAAATTATTCTTAAAAATTGCATTCCATTTTCCTTAAGCTTTTTTCTAAAATAATTTATAATTTTCTCTCTAATTATTTCACAGAGGATTGGAGTAGCTCAAAGCAAGGCATAGAGTCACATATTTTCATTCTATATTGGTTTTTTTTAAACTTGTTTTATCGGGGCTGGAGAGATGGCCTAGTGGTTAAGAGCACCAACTGCTCTTACAGAGGACCCGGGTTCGATCCCCAGCAGCTGAGAACCATCTTTAACTCAAGTTCCAGGGGAATCCGACACCCTCTTCTGAGCTCCGCAGCATTGCACGACATGGGTGCACAAACCTACATGCAGACAGTACATTCATACACATAAAAAAATAAATTAATTAAAAAACACAAAAAACCCTTGTTTTATCATCATTGTCACAAAGTGTTGAAAGCATGTCCCTAAACTCAGATTTTTAATATATTAATGAGTCAAATTGGACACCACTTTCACAGTAATATAAGCACTAAGCTTTAGCTAACCTGAATTTTCAATACCTTATGAGTAAATGAGGAATGGCATGATCAGGACGCAGAGAAAAACAGGACATAAGGAGAGGATACATAGCATGTTATTATATTTACTTTATATTTTATTTTTGTTTTATGTATATGAGTGTAGCATGTAGGTAGGTGCACCCATGTCATGCAATGCTGGCAAAGGTCAGGAGGAGGCATCAGAGCCCCCTGGAACTGGAGTTACAGATGGTTGTTAGCCACGATGTGGGTGCTGGGAATCAAACCTGGGTCCTCTACAAGAGTAACCAGTGTTCTTAATCACTGAGCCATCTCTCCAGCCCCTTATATTTACTTTAAATAAATACCCCCAAGAGGCCACCAATGCCCAACTTCACTGGTATTAACGATCTGTCACAGTGGGCTTTCCCTCTGAGGTTAGACTCACAAACTAAAATGGTAGTTAGGTGCAATTTTCTTTTTATTTTTGATTCATTGCAGGTATCGACAGAAAAGAAGGTGAGTAGAGGTCTCACAGACAAGTAAAGGGCTTGCATGTTCAAGTGGAGCTGTAATATTTTTCTCATATGAACAATGGGGACTGAACTGGACTGGGTATTCTGGTGATGATAGCTCACATTGAAGCATCATGGCTAAGGATATGACTCTGGAGTCAGACAGCATGAGTTCAAGTCCGGTTCCTTCTGCTACCAGCTACTGCATTCAGTGAAATGTCTAGGGGCTTCAATGTCCTTGTCTATAAAAATAACATCATAATAATAGTAATAATAATAAAGACCTTATAAAATACAACAGTTCTTATAGCAAGAACTATAAAAGTAATGACTAATCATAATTATGTGGCGACAAGGTCATTGGTAAAAACAATTTGATGGTTGAAACTTTAAAAGTGCAGGCTTAGCCGGGCATGGTAGCACATGCCTTTAGTCCCAACACTCAGGAGGCAGAGGCAGGCAGATCTCTGTGAGTTCAAGGCCAGCCTGGTCTACAGAGCAAGCTCCAGGCCAGCTGGGATTAACCTGTCACAAAATAAAATAATAAAATAAAGTAAAATAAAAGTGCAGGCTCTGGGGCCTGGAGAGATGGCTCAGTGATTAAGAGCACTGACTGCCTTTTCAGAGGACCTGGGTTCGATTCCCAGGACACACATAGTGGCTAACAACCATCTGCAACTCCAGTTCCAGTGGAATCCAACATTCTTTTCTGACCTCCACGAACGTTGCATGACATGGGTGCACTTACATACATGAAGGCAATACACTCATACACATAACATAAAAATAATAAACAAAATATCTAAAAATAATAAGAAGTGCAGGCTCTGGAGTTAGTCTACCTGGGCCAGTGCTCTGGTTCTGCTCCTTTCTAATCATGTGATTTGCACAGGTAACTTGACCCAACCGTGGGACAATAGTAACATTTACCTGAGATAGTTAGATCCTGACATCAACCTGATAGATGTATAGGTATTATCAGAGTATGCCTCTGGTTATGTCTGTGAAGACTGTTCTTGAAAAGATTAACAAAGAGAGAGAAAGACCCTTCCCTAATGCCAGGAGTGTTATTCAACCTGCGGGAGGCACAGTTAAAAGAAAAAGGTAGAAAGATGTGGGAAGACCCAGTTTCAATAAGTTTAAATTGCAGGCTAGCATTCAGCTAGCACGCCTCAGGGCACCAAATGGCCAAGGGTCTGACCCCCACCCCAAGGAGGAGCAATCAATGTGGCCTAGATGCATGATGCTGAGTGGGGCAATGGTGTGCAGTGGCGTGGAGTTGGGGGACTTATGATTGGTCCTGGGAACTGATGTCACTTAGTTTATAAAAGCAGGCTGTAGCAAGAAATAAATTTGAATTTCATAGTAACATCATCACAGAATTCCCGGCTGTTATTTTTATTAATTATTGCATGCATACATACAGGCCAACGTAGGCCTGCATTTTGTTCCAGTGGTCAGTGGGTTGGAAAAAGGTTCCCCTTGTGGATCACCAATCTGGGTAGCTGGTGTTGTGAGTGGACATAGGCTGAAGACAGGCCATCAGCCATCAGCCTGAAATTCCTGTCCAGGGTTCAACAGTCTCTGGGCAAGTGGGAAGTCATGGCCAAGGGTGGAACATGTGTCATGCGGCTCCAGGCTAAGGGCCTCAGTTGGTAGTACCATTCAGGCTGGGCTACGGGAAGGAGCCGGCTGGCCTCTGCACTGAGGGGTCAGCTCCCCACAGTGTTTCCCTTCCCTTAGCAGGGCCGCATATGGTCCTGATCAGCATAAAAAGAAAGCTTCCTACAGAAAGATGAAGCCTATGGGTGTAGGTGTTCTCTTTCTGCCTTGATATGAGCAACACTGTTCCAACACACTCTCTCCATCACCATGCCCTCTCCATCATCACGCTCTCTCCATCATCACGCTCTCTCCTTCATCACGCCCTCTCCATCATCACGCTCTCTCCATCATCACACTCTCTCCATCATCACGCTCTCTCCGTCATCACGCTCTCTCCATCATCACGCTCTCTCCATCATCACGCTCTCTCCATCATCATGCTCTCTCCTTCATCACGCCCTCTCCATCATCATGCTCTCTCCATCATCACGCTCTCTCCATCATCACGCCCTCTCCATCATCACGCTCTCTCCATCATCACGCTCTCTCCATCATCACGCTCTCTTCGTCATCATGCTCTCTTCGTCATCTGGATTTTTTTATTTGCTAATTTTTATTGTATGTGAATGAGTATATTGCCTGCTTATATGCAAATGCACCCATGTCACACAATTCCTGTGGAGGTCGGAAGATGTCAGATTCCCTGGAACTGGAGTTAGAATGGTTGTTAACTGCCATATGGGTACTGGGAATTGAACTTGGGTCTTCTGCAAGAGTAACCAGTGCTCTTAACCACTGATCCATCTCTCTAGCCCCCTCTATCACGTTTTTTTTTTTTAATAGGACTTCAATCTGTAGCCCAGGTTGGCCTGGTCCACCATGAAGTTCTGCCTGGCTTTGGGCCAAAATCAAGAAAGCCAGTTAACCAGGAACAGTAGCTTCAGAATTCATGAGTCGAATAATTTTTTTCCTTTTAACTTTATTTCTTTAACTCTATTTGTGGCAACAATGAAGGTCCCACACAGTACCATAGCACTGTTTCAAAGAGTATATTAGTTGATAATTTACTAACATACTTGGCACAGAGAATACATGTAATGCATATTAGCTATTTTCTTGTTATCTGTGTATTACATTAATGCTTCCATTATTGTTCATGAGACCTGATTTAGATGTTCCATACTGTGAGCTCATTAGTATTACCAGTACCATCTTAAGGACAAAGCAATCATGGAGAAGAAGGTTAAGTAATTAGTTTTATTCACTGAGTTGTTGAGTGATAAAATTGAAATCTGAGTCTGAAAGGTAGGAGGAGGAGACCATGGAGTCTGTATCATAATAGAAGTAAATTTCTTTGAGGAAAATGGGCATATTAAAAGAATAGGATTATGTACTAAGTAACAGTTGTCATGACAACTGCTTTCATCCTTTTTAAGAAGTTGTGTTTAACTATACAAATTAGAATGTTAGAGTTTGGCTAAAGCTTCCAGATCATCTACTCCAACACTCTATAATTTTCCAGATGAGGAAGAATAATTTCATGGTGGGCCAAAGACTATATGATTTCATCGGTAGAGTAAAAACTAAACTTAGATCATATCTCAAACTTTTCCATCACAACCAACTAATAAGGCACAATTATGGAAAAGTAATAAATAAATCCTTTAACATTATGGATTATATGCTATCAAAGAGATAATTTGAGAAATCGAGTCAGTTAATGGAATATTTCCTGAAAATAAACTCTCACGAAAGGCATTTCCTGATGACTGATGAGCGCCTAGGGTGGAGATGTGGACAAGGGGATTTCAGAGCAAATGGTTACATTAATGTCCTCATGGATTAAACACACTAAATACCTTAAGAGCACCCAATCCTAGACGGAAGTGGTAGTAAACACATTAACACTTTTTATTGAGGCCATACATGTGGGGGATAATTATAAGGACTCCCTGGTGATGAGGACACATTGATGGCAACCTCAATTTTCTCACAATCAAGCCTTCAAAAAAATCTGAGGATAAAATCAGTGATCCAGGATGATCTCACTTAAAGTGAGAACTAAATTCTAAGGTGTGGAACATTATCATTTTATAAATTAACTTGAGAATTACAATATTGTCATATAGTTTTGCCACTGGAAAGAATCACAGTGATTAAGAACAGACTCTAGAACAAGATTCTCTGGGTTAACTAGCTCTGGGACCTTGCATAGAACACCTCTTTACTACAGTTTTTTTTTTTTATCTGTCAAATGACAATAAAGACAGGATCTATAGCATAATTATTATTAGGAAAATTTTAGAGCATTCATGCTTGACATGGTACCTTTTCTAGAGAACACTCACTAAACGTTAGCCCTTGTTACTTCTACTACTGAGACAGGAATTAGAGAATTTTAATTTTTCTCTTTGTAAAAGTGCTTACCCCCAATTGTTGTTGCTCTTCTGTAATGTTCTTTAGATTACAACCTCTAACAACCTCCTAATGTCACCTCCTATTTCTCAGTTCTGTTCATAGTCTCCTCTCCTATGTTACACACTCCTTCCATGGGTCACCCTAAACCACAGCACATAATATGCTATGTATGTCACAATTCCATAAGCATGTGTATATCATCTTCCCTTTCTGTGCTGTCTCCAGCCCTAAATTCTGGCTCACTCTGACATGCTCCATTCCTCCTTTGAAAGAAAGCTCACAGGTAGAGAATAAGAGACCAGACAGTAGTTAGCCCTGTATTGGATCCCTATAGCAAACTTCTGCTCTAAAGTCAGATCATTGCAGAAGTTATAGCAGAAATATTGTAAGTTCCAGAATTGGTGGATGACCACAGTAAAGAGAGTTTCCCAGACAGTTGGAAAGTTAATTATAAGAATACATAGCAGGGCTGGAGAGATGGCCTAGCAGTTAAGAGCACCAACTGCTCTTGCAGAGGACCCGGGTTCGATCCCCAGCACCCACATGGTGGCTGAGAACCGTCTGTAACTCCAATTCCAGGAGAACTCCAGTTCCAGGGGAATCCGAGACCCTCTTCTGACCTCCGCAGCATTGCACGACACAGGCGCACAAACCTACATGCAGACAGTATACTCATACACATACAAAAATAAATAAAATTGAAAATAAAAAATTTTTTAAAAAAGAATACACAGCAATAGCAACAGCTTGCACAAGTACCATGTAAGCTTAAGCCAGACAAAATTCTAGCATAGGCCTGGGTAACTGGATGAGAAACTCCAAGCTTGTCTGGGGAACTATTAGCAACTGATGGCTTCTGGGAGGGAGTCAGTCTCCTTTAAGGGTGTGAGTCTTGGTCTGCTGATCAGACTCCAATAAATAAACCCACACTGAAGGGCATTTAGGAACAAAAATTTGAGTCTATGGGCCTTTACACACACACACACACACACACATGCCTATACATATCTATAATAGATTATATGAAATTGTGCAGGCAGTGGTAAGGAGACAAAGATGGGGACCTAAATATGATAAAATATATCGTTTGAAACTTGCAGTTCAATGAAAATGTGTCCTTGCATAGGACTCCTACATTAAATCTCACCCACCCATGGCTCGGGGACCATTGAGGAAGAGGAGGTGGAAAGATTGTAAGAGCCAGGGTTGGAGAATGAACATAAGGAGACAGAGGCTTCACGCCTTTGGGAATTTGCTCATACGAATTTACAATGGTGTCAGCATGCTGACTCAAACAGACAAAACCCCAGCATAGAAGGAAGAAAATGGGCAGCAGGCCTCAACCCTAGCCAGGTTCATTTCTGTTCAACATTGCCTGTACAGGACATAAGAGAAAAGGTGATACAGTCTAGAAAGACTGTGTTCAAAGTACCCCAAATGGGGCTGGAGAGATGGCTCAGTGGTTAAGAGCACTGACTGCTCTTGCAGAGGACCCAGGTTTGATTCCCAGCACCCACATGATGGCTAAGAACTGTCTTTAACTCCAGTTCCAGGGGAATCCGACACCTCTTTTGACCTCTGCAGCACTGCATGACATGGGTGCACCTACTTACATGCAGACATATACTCATACACGTAAAATAATAAGTATAAATAAATAAAACTCCAAATCAATACAATCTGTGATGAAAAGGGAAATATCACAACGGACAAGGAAAAGATCAAGAAAATTATATGGGAATATTACAAGAACCTATATTCTACCAAGTTTGAAAAACTAGAAGAAATGGATGAATATCTGAAATCCTGGGAATCACCAAAGCTTGGCCAAGAAGAGACCAGCAGCTTAAACAGACCCATAACATATGAAGAAATAGAGGATGTAGTAAGAAGCCTCCCAACTAAAAAAAGCCCAGGCCCAGACGGTTTCACAGCAGAATTCTATAAAACATTTCAAAAAGACCTACAACCATTATTACTGAAACTGTTTAGAAGTATACAATCAGAGGGAATTCTCCCAAATTCCTTCTATGAAGCCAACATCACTCTATTACCAAAACCAGGCAAAGATCCAACTAAAAAGGAGAATTATAGACCCATCTCCCTCATGAAAACAGATGCCAAAATTCTAAACAGAATACTGGCAAATCGTATACAGACCCACATCAAGAAGATCATCCATCATGACCAAGTTGGATTCATACCAGAGATGCAGGGATGGTTCAATATATGAAAATCAATAAACATCATCAAACACATAAACGGAATCAAAGACAAAAACCACACCATCATCTCAATTGATGCTGAAAAAGCCTTTGACAAAATCCAGCATCCCTTCATGCTTAAAGTCCTAGAAGGAATTGGATTGGAGGGATCATTCCTCAATTTAATCAAATCCATATACAGGAAACCCATAGCCAATATCATCCTAAATGGGAAAATGACAGAAACATTCCCTTTAAAGGTAGGAACTCAGCAAGGCTGCCCCCTGTCACCACTCCTCTTCAATATAGTGCTTGAAACACTTGCTAGAGCAATAAGGCAAGAAAAGGATATTAAAGGAGTACTAATTGGAAAAGAGGGAGTCAAACTATCCCTATTTGCTGATGATATGATTGTTTACTTAAGGGATGCTAAAAACTCCACCAGAAAACTCCTAGAAACGATTAACAGCTTCAGCAAAGTGGCAGGATACAAAATTAACCTTAAAAAAATCAATGGCCTTTCTTTACACCAAAAACAAGCAACTGGAGAAAAAAATTCAAAGAGATCTTCCCACTCACAATAGCCTCAAAAACAATAAGATACCTAGGAACAAACCTAACCAAAGACACCAAAGACCTCTACAACAAAAATTTTAAACCCTTCAAGAAAGAAATTGAAGAAGACCTCAGAAGATGGAAAAACCTCCCATGCTCATGGATTGGGAAAATTAACATTGTAAAAATGTCCATTTTACCAAAACTCTTGTATAGATTTAACGCAATCCCAATCAAAATCCCCAAGAGTTTCTTCACAGGCTTGGAAACAAAAGTTCTTAAATTCATTTGGAAAAACAAAAGACCCCGAATAGCCAAATCAACCCTGAGTGAAAAGAGCTACACAGGAGGGATCTCTATACCAGATTTCAAACTATACTACAGGGCTATAGTCATAAAAACAGCCTGATACTGGCACAAAAACAGACCTGTTGACCAATGGAACAAAACCAAAGATCCAAATCTGAGCACATACAATTTCAGCCATCTCATATTTGACAAGGGGGCCAAGAAACCACAATGGAGAAAAGACAGCATCTTCAGCAAGTGGTGTTGGCAAAACTGGATCACCACTTGTAGAAGAATGAAATTAAACCCCTACCTCTTGCCCTGTACAAAAGTCAACTCCAGATGGATCAAAGACCTCAATGTGAAACCCCAAACTCTGAAGGTGATAGAAGAAAAAGTTGGCAGCAGACTACAAGACATAGGCGAAGGAAAATCCTAAATCAGACAGCAGCTGTGCAAGAATTAAGGTCGACAATTGACAAATGGGACCTCATCAAACTCAAAACCTTCTGTACATCAAAAGAAACAATCAAGGAAGTGAAGAGAAATCCCACAGAGTGGGAGGAAACCTTCACTGCAGATACATCTGACAAAGCATTGATTTCCAGAATATATAAACTACTCAAAAAACAAAGAAAAAAGAAAACAAATGACCCACTCAATAGATGGAGCAAAGAACTGAACAGAGACTTCACAAATGAGGAATTAGAGATGTCTGAGAAACACCTGAAGAACTGTTCAACATCACTAATCATTAAGGAAATGCAAATGAAAACCACTTTAAGATATCATCTTACTCCAATAAGACTGGCTAGGATCAAGAAAACAAATGATACCAAGTGCTGGAGAGGTTGTGGGGAAAAGGGAATACTCATCCACTGCTGGTGGGAATGTAAACTCGTACAGCCACTATGGAAAGCAGTGTGGAGAACCCTTGGAAGACTTGGAATGAACTTGCCACCTGACCCAGCCATACTACTCCTGGGCATGTACCCTCAAGACTTACGCCACCACAGAGATACATGCACGGCCATGTTTATTGCAGCTCTCTTCACAATAGCAAGGAGCTGGGACCAACCTAAATGCCCCTCAACTGATGAGTGGATAGAGAAAATGTGGTACATCTACACAATGGAGTTCTATGCAGCAGTAAAGAAAGATGACATCACGAGCTTTGCAGGAAAATGGCTGGAGCTAGAGGACATCATGCTGAGTGAAGTAACACAATCCCAGAAAAACAAACGACGAATGGTATCCCTCATCTGTGGAAGCTAGTGCCAATTACCCAGTTGTAAGTATTTCTTGTGTAGGGCCCCCTGAGCTTTTGTACAAAGCAGTTGAGCGTAATGCATTTTGGAAACAACAACAACAACAACAACAACAACAGAAAAGACTGCATCAAATAACTGACTGAAACAGTGAACTTCTGCTCAAAACAGTCAACTTCCCCATGGAAAATATTGAGAAAGACTAAGAGATGAAAAGCATGTTTGGCAGAATGCATGAGCTCTGGTGGGGTGGGGGAATGGGCGGAAACACGGGTCTATATTTGTTAAAAATAAATAAATTAATTTAAAAAAAACCCAAAGTACCCCAAACTAATAAGAGGGTTTTGTAATCTGAAGAACGAGGAATCTTGGGGTTGGAGAGATGCAGACAGTACACTCATACACATAAAAAATAAATAAATAAAAAATTAAATAAAAAGAAAAAAGAAACTCAGTCATCACCAATCTGAAGTGCCTTCAAGAAATCCTACAGGCTCCTTTCCTGTGATCCCATTGTTTTACAGTTGCCTACAGAAAAATTGTCGCCTGTGGACCATGCTCTTTCATCAACGCATCCAAAGTATTGGATTTTGGAAGGCATTCGGTTCTCTGCTGAGGGACTGGAAAGCACCAACAGTTGCTGAATGTCTACCATTTACTTCACAGGAGAACACAAGATAAACTGGAAATAAACTCTGCTTTTGTTTTTGCTGTTTGGGAAAATGACCCCATATCCATTTAACTTTCTTTGATATTTTTGAGACAGGGTCTCCATGTAGCCCCCATAGAACTCACTATGTAGATCTGGCTGACCTTAAACTCACAGAGATCTGCCTGCCTCTGCCTCCCAAGTGCTAGGATTAAAGGCGTGCGCCACCATGCCCGGTGACTTCTCAGTTTTACAAATACGTATACTGACAGGGTCTCCCTAGTCCCAGCCCCCATAGAACTCACTATGTAGATCTGGCTGACCTTAAACTCACAGAGATCTGCCTGCCTCTGCCTCCCAAGTGCTAGGATTAAAGATGTATGTGGACCACAGCACCTGGCACAGTACTTAACTTTTTTTAAATTTTTTAAAATTTTATTTATTTTTTATGTGTATGAATGTACTGTCTGCATAAAGGTTTGTGCACCCGTGTCCTGCAATGCCACAGAGGTCAGAAGAGGGTGTCAGATTCCCCTGGAACTGGAGTTAAAGGTGGTTCTCAGCTACCATGTGGGTGCTGGGGATCAAACCCAGGTCTTCTGCAAGAGCAGTTGGTGCTCTTAACTGCTAGGCCACCTCTCCAGCCCAGTATTAACTTTTAATTCATGAAGGATTTGTGATGTGCCCAGAACTTTTTCACTGCTGAAATCGATACAAATAAAGATTTACCTTATTTGGAAGGGACTGTGGCTCTCCCAGAGAAAATACAATTAGACTCACAAACTCTAGTAGGCATATGCAAACTTTGATGAGACGATGGTGTATCTACAAAATACAGGTTCAAGGACTGTACAATCGAGTTGCAAAAGTAAATCACACGGAAAGAAGCTAAATATGTTTTAAATAAGTATATGAGTTTGTGTTCATCCCCAATGACACTAGGGCCTGCAGATTAACAAAGTCATCCACTCTAACGCAGTTTGAATTTAAATGCAAGTCCCTGAGTTTCATTTATTTCTTCTACAACAAGATTACTGCATAGAGGAGAATTATGTAAAACAAAAGGCTAAATTGAGTGCACAATGATGCATCTAATATTTGCATGGATCTGTTCAAATGGCTTGCTTCACTGATAGAAATGTCACTAGAAATTGTAGAGAGGAATTATGGTGTTAACTCAAACTTACTAATACCAAGCAAGCTCTTTTTCCCCACTGTGAGTCTATTCAATTATTTAACAAACTTTCCTGTGAAAGACACTCTGATACAGGGATGAAAGATAAATGTCTCTCCCTCAGGAGTAAAAATGTCTGCCTTCATTGTGCCACAGAATACCTCCCCAAGGCTAGGTTACTTAAGGCATACTAACTCAAATATCATAGGTAGATTTTCTCAAGGTCTAAAGACTCAGAAATAAATATTGATTGGCAAACTGAAGTCTATGTCATGGAGACTGTAAAATTTAAGATTTATGGATTGTTGATTCACTTCATTTAAATAGTTCTCATTGTGTAATGAAAGCAAACAAACAAGGAAAGGCAGATGATCTTCTCATTAAAAATAAAATACAATAAAATAAAAACACCATGAGGTAGGAACAGCACTCTCCAGGGAGACTGGGCCAGCACAGCCAAAAGACAATGAAAGTAACTTATTTTCATGATTATTGCTTTAGGGAAAAGTCAGGTGTTTGCTTTTTTTTTTTCTATGGATAGAAGTAGAATTAGTTCAAGAAGAGTGTTATGTTGGCTCTAAGCTACTGAGATTCAGATGAGGGTCAGCAATTTTCAGTAGTATACCACTGAATGCTTGCTCATGTATCTACTGAGACTCAGATGGGGGTCAGCAATTTTCAGTAGTATTACCACTGAATGCTTGCTCATGTATCTACTGAGACTCATATGGGGGTCAGCAATTTTCAGTAGTATTACCACTGAATGCTTGCTCATGTATCTACTGAGACTCAGATGGAGGCCAGCAATTTTCAGTAGTATTACCACTGAATGCTTGCTCATGAATCTTTCCAGGATTCAGCAAAAACTTCCCACTGTGTGCTGGTGTTCTCACTAAGAGATGTTGGTACTCGATGACAAAAAGGAATTGTCACCTACTGGGGGTCTACCTGGCATTGGGGACAACTCCAGGCACTGAATTCACTGGACTTCATTTCCTTGTGAGGACAAGACTGAGTCAGATTCACCTCTAATGCCTTAGCTCTTCCCATACTGTTTCGTATATTACTGCTTCTCAATGAAAGTGGAATAAAGGGGGCTGAAGATATGGTTCAGTGGTTGAGAGCACTTGCAACTCTTCCAGAGGACCTGAGTTCAGATCCTAGCACCCATATCAGGCAACTCAGAAGTGTCTGTAACTCCATCTCCAGGAAGTCCAGTGCCCTCTTCTGGACTCCATGGCTTTCTGCACACACACACACACACACACACACACACACACACCACACAATATTTTTTAATTTATTTCTTATTGTTATTAAACTTTTTCCTTAAATCATACATTTTTCAATTGAATTTAGAGTCACTTCCCTTTCCATCCCCCCAACCACCCCACCTGAGTTCCTGCACTCTACCATACATGTCTATCTTTTTCTGAGTCTTTCCAGAGTTTTTTTCCAGTTCTTTCATTGTTGTTGTTCTCTCTAACTTGTATTGCATATATATATATATATATATATATATATATATATACAAATATATACATACATACCTATATTACCTGAATTGGAGGATTTTGTGGGGTTTTTTTTGCCAAACGACGTCTTGTTTTCCTTAAGGAAGTGCTCAGAGGTTCCTCCTTAGCAAGCCCAAACAACCATCAATCCTGCCCTTGTGCTCAACACTGGGGTCTTTCCCTCCCATGGTCCCTAAATGAAGTCCATTAAGAATGCATCCTGTCTTGATCTTCCTGTGCTGGCCTCCATGATACAGCCCAGGTAGTCCAACAATGGCAGTCTATACTCTGATGTGGTTGAAATCCTCCTAGCTGCTTAGTTTACAAGCTGGGTATCTCAGTAGTCCCCATCTGGCATTGAAGGTTTGGAGGATTCTTGGAGACACATGAGTCTTCAGTCCATATTGGAGGGTTAAAAAGCTGTGTCTCATGTCTTTGAAGAGTGGCAAAAGCAGTGGCAACCACAGAGTAAATGCACTTGCCAGTAAGAATTGAAGACAGGCCAAACAACAGTGCTCTCTCTTTTTTCTTTTTGTCTTTTTACTAAGATCTCAAGTTTTATATCTGCAGTACAATTTCTCTGGTCTTACTGATCACTCACACAATCTTTTAAAAAATAAAGCAGAATTCTCCCAACACTGCCCCAAGTCACACATCTGGTAAACAGGAGAGGCAGTGTGGGAACATGGTCATCCTGTCCCCAAGACCACCAGGACTCTTGCTTTGTGATTCTCAAGGCCAGATTTATATTCATAAATATGAATCTAAAACATAGCTGGGGCTGAATTCTAGAAAAATAAAGCTGAGATCCAAATCACAATATTACCTACTTTCCTGCTCACACTAGAGGAAGGAAAAGAAACTTGCAGAATCGATATTGATTAATCAAAGGTAGCAAGAACAGTTCTGAAATTGATATACTATTCACAAGCTTGGAGTCTAAGGTCAAAGAAGATTTATTTCCAAATCCTGCCAATTACTGATAAGTAACTTACTTCTCTGATTGCCAGCCACTTCCTCAGTGATTCAGGGACCATATGAGAAACTAAGTCTATATCTACCTACCTTCCTTTTAAAACTGCAGTTATATTTTTTTTTAATTTTTTTTAAATTTTATTTATTTTTGTATGTGTATGAATGTACTGTCTGCATGTAGGTTTGTGCACCCATGTCGTGCAATGCTGCGGAGGTCAGAAGAGGGTGTCGGATTTCCCTGGAACTGGAGTTCTCCTGAAATTGGAGTTACAGACGGTTCTTAGCCGCCATGTGGGTGCTGGGGATCGAACCCGGGTCCTCTGCAATAATATTTTTTTAAATTTTTTTTATAGGGGCCTGAGAGATAGCCTAGCTGTCAAGAGCACTGACTGCTCTTGCAGAGGACCCGGGTTCGATCCCCAGCACCCACATGGCGGCTGAGAACCATCTGTAACTCCAATTCCAGGAGAACTCCAGTTCCAGGGGAATCCGAGACCCTCTTCTGACCTCCGCGGCATTGCACGACACGGGTGCACAAACCTGCATGCAGACAGTACATTCATACACATACAAAAAATAAATAAAAAAAAAATTTTAAACTGCAGTTATACCAACAGTTGAATGATGCCGGAGGAAAAAGCTCACTTAGGGATTTGGTGATTATAAATGGACGGTGGCAAAAGTTTAAATGAGACTGCAGCCCACAATGATCCAGCTGCCTGACCTTTTACAAGTGAAGTAGCCTTCTTGGTCTCTAAAGTAACTCTTACTATTCATAACACTTCTCATCACCTTAGAAAATAATCTCATGAAATATTCTATTAAGGAAGAAAGGTGTTATACTTAGACACAATTCCAAATTAATAACCTATACAAACCCCCAAGCTGTTTCCTTTGTTCCTCTTTTTAACTTAAGGTATAATTGACAAAAACAGTGGTAAATATTTATGGTATACAAGGTTATGTTTATAGATGCATATATGCATTTGGGGATTATTAAATCAAGCTAATTACCCCCAAATCAAACTCATTACTTCACATAGAATTTTCTATGTGATGAGATCTGAAACTTCCTCACAGCAGTTTTCACATGCACATTATTATTAACATGGGGAACAGGCCGCAAAATATATCTCCATTCCTTGACTGAAGATTCTGATCCTTCGCTCACTGTCTCCTCATTCTTTGTTTCTGTCCTCTAGCTGGCAAGCACCATTATACTCTCTACTTCTATGAATTCAGATTTTCTAGATTCACATCTAAGTAAGATCATGCAATATGTATTTCTTTATCTGGCTTATTTCATTTAGCATAATATCCTTCAACATCATCCATCTCATAAATAATAGAAATTCCTTTTATTTTTTTTTTAGATGTCAACGTAGCCAAAATAATGTCAAGCAAAAAGAATCTTTAAAGATACTGTCTGATTATATTATAAAATTCAAGTGACCAAAACGGTATGGTACTAGGATAAAAACTAGCATGTGAAACAAGGAACTAAACAGAGAGCCAAAAAATAAACATTCATACATTAGCATTTGACAAATGATCTAATAATTTACTTTCAGGAAAATTTAGCATCTTTAGTAAATGATGTTGAGGAATCTGCCTTCTTTGCTTGTGGAATGAAAGAACATGTCTATTTTTCTGGACAATGACTTCCCATTTGCCCTTGCCTCCCTGGCCTCCAACCTACTCAGACATTGACAGTGAAATTCCTCTCTTTCTCTTCTTCTGTGTCATCCATTCTTAGCCTTGCTACTTCACCTACACCAGAAAACGTTTTTATTTTGTCTTTCAGAAACTTTCCTTGGGTCATCATCCCCTTCTAACACTCCATTTTCCTGCTCCCTGCCCACAGCCAAACGGTGGTTACACGGATCCCCCCAATGGGCTTCCGCACATCACCCCCAATTCCACCAGCTCCTCTCTCAGAGCTCTTGCTAGGGCATGGAATCTCACCAACTGTCTCAATCTCCTAAACCATCTTTCTTCCTGAAGGCTTTCTTCTCCTTTGCCTTTAGGGTTATACACTCTTTGTTCTCTGTGTTTTATAAGAAATTCTTCCCAGGACCAGGTGCCTGGTTTCCAGAACTTGGTGAAATATGAAAATATGGACCCCTTGTTTAAATTGTTCAGAAATTCAAGACTATAGAATACAAACAATTAAACTAAGTATGCATCCCTGTTATGTGTCACCACATACATGCCTCAGCCATGAAGCTATGTCTGCTTCCTGTTTATCTAAATGTATAATGTCCCCAGACACTGTTCTAAATCCTTTCCTCCTTTTAACGCACAGGTTCCATTTGAGGATCTCATTTGTTCTCAAGGTTTAGTAACAGGATCTTTGCTAATGACACTTAAATCTCTACACTTGTTTTCTTCCCTGAATCCCACATGTGTTGACCTAACTGCTTCCTTGGAATCTCCACCAAGATATCTAAGAGGTGCCTCAAACTTTATATGATCACAGCCCCCTCCAAACCCCACACTGCCTCAGTGGTCTGTTTCAATAAATGGCATCTTTCAGTCACCTAGCTCACTCATGGCCCACATCTGAAATCCTCAATTTCTTTATTACTCTTATAGCCTATATCCTCTCATCGGATCCTATTTACTTTGCCATAAAGTATACACCTAACTTGACCAACTCTTATTATGTTCACTGTTTCCACTCTAGTTTGGTGTTTGGCTGATAACAGGAGTGTAGTAAACATTTGGCAATGGATACTTGGGAAAGGCATTGTGAAAGTTATGAAGAAAATGAGTATAAAGTTCTTGTTACTACTACAAATGGGTGCTCAAAAATGGTAGTTGTAGATAACATGATTATTTTTTCCCTTATCATCATAGCAGCTAGTTATTCACCAAACCCAACTCTCTTATTTCTTCTGAATATACAGTAGGTTGCATTTCCAGGTTCTGCACTAACTACTTCTGTTGCTGTAATAAAATATCATGACCAGGATAACTTGAGAAAGACTTTGGGATATTGGTTCCAGAGGGATAGAGTTCTCCATGGCAGGGGAGGCAAGGCAGCAGGTGGCCAGAACAGGAAACCAAGATATCACTTCCGTCCACATTCAGGAAGCAGAGCACGGGAACCTGAAGGGGGTGGCTACAAACCCTGAAAGACTGCCCCAGTAATATACTTCCTGCATCAAGGAAACACCGCCCTATGATGTCACCAAACAGCATCACATGTTCAACTGGGAACCACATGTTCAAATAACCCTACGGAGGACATTTTTCATTCAAACCACCATTGCAATAGGTGTGCCCACATACCTGAGTTCTGGTCGGGCATACATGCTGAAGTAAAGGCTGCCCTGGCTCATAGAGCCTTATTGCATCAAGTTAGTCACTCTTTCTTTTGCTGGATGCTGGGTATACCAAAGCTGACCTTGGAAACCATATGTTGAAAATGAAAGAATTTACACCTAGATCCCTAAAAGTGTGGGAGAGTTTACTTTCCTTCAGAACAGGCAGATGACCTAAGACATTTCTACTGTACTAAGCCCTAGAAGCACTGAAGTTTGCTGCCATAGCAGTCAGTCACTTTAATACAACCCACCCCTTCTCTGTCATCAGGTGCTGGGGTATGTCCAGTTTCAAAAGGAAAGGAGGCCTCACAAAGTGTCAGCCCAGGACTCATCCTGCAAGATGATGGAAGGTGTCTCTTCTAGTGATAAATTGCTGTGTGCGACCTCATTTAGTCGTCAGGCAAAGAGTGACCTTGGAGGGTTTTGTTTGTTTGCTGGCACACTGCAGGCTCCAAGTATTTGTTGGGAACAATGATGGTTGGAAAAAAGTCTCAAGGTGGTCTAGTAATAGTCTCTATATCCTATGGGAACTCAAGGAAGCATTTGGATTATCCAATAACAGTTACTTTCATTATATAACCAATTTTCAGATGGCAGACATGTCCCTTTTTAACAAATTATAGATGCTTGAATATAAATTAAAGTGCAAATGAGGTCATTTTGTGGCTTCTTCCTATAAGTGTACAAATTAAGAAGGCTTTTGCTTTTATATAATGGCTTATTGAAGCTAAAAGAATAGTTAGATTGGATTTACATTTATTTGTAATGGTTTAGTTGAAAATGCAAGTTAATCCTGAAGCTCAGTCTCACAGTCATTTAGCAGCATAAAACACAACACAAATGTCAACCTGAACATATTAACCATGCTTCTAACTGTATTAGTTTACTAGAGCTTTTCAGAAAACAAGGCTGATTTTGAGGTTCCACACTTGTGCTTCCTGGAGGGCAGTTGGCATATTTCAGATATGACACTCTACCTAGTTTCCTGCTTCCAGTGTGCCTGTGACAGCATCTATAGTGTTGTGATGGAATCACTTTGCTTTTATGTCTCTCTTCTAACTCAAGGGAAATACAGAAACAATGGAGAGGCAGAAAAATCTTTTGGGATTCTCAAACCTAAGTCCAAGCATGGCATTTAGTAGATTCTCAATAAATGGTCAATGAACAAATGATAAATATTGACACAATTAAAGTAGTGACTACTTCCCTGCAAATAGGAATAGGAAAATGGGGCTGGAGAAATGGCCTAGTGGTTAAGAGCACTGACTACTCTTGCAGAGGACCCAGGTTCGATCCCCAGCACCCACATGGTGGCTGAAAACAGTTTTTGACTCCAGCTCCAGGGGAAGCTGATACCCACTTCTGACCTCAGCTGCATTGCACGACACGGGTGCACAGACCTACATGCCAACAGTACATTCATACACACACAAAAAAAAAAAAAGAATAGGAAAATGCCATCATCACCAACCACAAATTTGGTAATTTGAGTTATCAATGGTAATTATATATAAATATAAAAACATGTCAGCTAAGTTCACACCTCAAGCTTTACCCAGTTGAATACCACATTAAGCAACCCCTTGTCATAGATAACATTTATGATTCCCCAGAATTTATAAGTGGAAAATTTCATCTCCAATGTCATGAAATTAGGAGGTAGGGTTTGGATGTGATCAGATCATGAGGGAGAACCTTCATAAATAGGATTCTCATCATTACAAATAATCGCCAAAGAGCTTGCTGGTTCTTTGTACTATGTGAGGATGTATGAAGATGCCCATGTTTGAGACAGGAAGCAGACTCCTACTTAACTCCTACTCTTGTCAGTTGCTGATTTTCAACTTTCAGGCCCTTAAAACTATGAGAAATAAGTTTCTATCATTTATAATCCTCCAGGACTATGGTACTCTGTTATAGAACCCTGCATGGACAGGTGCCCAGCACACAGAATGGTGAAGAGTTAACAGTAAAAAACATACATTAAAGAGCACCAGGTGGTTGATGCCACTACAGAAGGGCAAGGAGAATACATTGACACACAGCTCTGGGGAGAGATAATTACCTCCAGTCGCCCTAGATCTCACTGTGTGGAAGAACTTGTAGGAATGAAACTTTGCCTGGCTCGAGGCAAGGACCTGTAAGACCTGTCCTGCAAAACCTCCAAGAGTTATCTGATATCTCTGTAGGCATTCAGTTGTCTCTGTGAGTTATCTATAGCTTCAGAAGGTCTGGGATATTTTAGTGTTTTCTTGCCTCATCTATCTCTACAAAGTTCCAGAACCAGATGGCCCCTTCCCTTGAGGTATTGAGCAAAATGCCACACTTCTGGTTTACTGGTTGCACAAACAGGAGCTCTGCAGCCCCCTGGTAAGAGCCAAGGTGGCTCACCCCTCCCTTCCACCTGCCCCCCACTTCCTTGCCCAGAGCACAGTAACTTTTGTTATATAAACACACTGCTGGCATGAATAAATGAGAGTTTTATCTCACAGACTTTCTCTGAGTCCCTATCTGTCTTTCTTTTCTGCAGGGTAACTTTCTAGTGGTCCCTTGCTAGAGCTAAGCCTAGAGACTGTCGGCCTGCAGGGAGGAGACAGCCTTGAAGCTTGCAGTCCTGTAGAACTGCCAGCCTGGTTCTAGAAGGGAAGAATATCATGTGGATTGTGGCCATGCATGATTAAAGGAACATCAGATGATAGAAACAACCCACAAAAACTGACTTTCTATATGCAAGTCCAAAGAAAATGGTTCTGACATTGACAAATTGGTGAGGGGAATTTCTCACTGATATTCTACATATATTTATAATTTGATTAAAGAAAGTGCCATCTATTTTGGAAAATAGCTTAGAATGTTCATAGGATCAACAGATTACATAAAAACCCTGTCTTATCCTTCTTTCTGTGAGTAACAGCTCATCAAAGATTAAGTGATATAAAATCCCACCAATCACAAAATGATGAATAGAGATAGACTACTAGGAATAGTCCTGGTAGAAGGACTTCCAGAGAACAATTACTATTTGGAAATAGTGATGTTAAGAGGTAACTGTGCCTCTTGTTAGATGTGGATTTTGTCATTTCTGAGCATGAAGGCAGAAAATAATGTAATCATTCTCCAGGTGGATAAGGACATGGTTCAACAATACCTGAAAGTATCATCATGAGGGAGGCTTCTTTATAATCCCAAAGCCTCAACTCTTAACTTATGGAATCCTGTATGACCATAAATGTGGAAATCTAAAGTGATTTCAGAAGCAAATTATCAGACTGACATTGTGCATAGAAGCTTGGATATTGATTTCCTGGACTATAGATTACCCTAGTACTATCAAAGTTTATTTACTGTGCTGTGTTCTAGGAAAAAAAGAGTTTAAAATGCTAATTAAAATTCAAATGAAAAGCAATCAGTAGATAAAAGTTACCCAAAAGGTTAAGAGATTAATAATAATCTTGTCTTGATGCTATTTAAAACTTGGAAAGAAACTCAGGATACATACATTTCTTTAGAAAACTTCTACAAATATATGGAATGACAAACTGTCATGTTTCAAAGACTGTGCTACAAAAAAATAATGAAAATTTAAAATAAATCCTCATCATATCAATTTAGCTTTTTATAGATGCTGCTCAACTGAACTCTATCAGCTGTGGAATGTGATAAGAATAACTAAAGAAAAGGAAATAATTATTTTGCAGACTTTTAAAAATGGGGTCATAGGATCCTCTGGAGTTTTAAATAGGTACAATTTGAATGGGATTTGCTGCATAGCTTATAAAATATTATAGCAAAGTGTCAAAGTATTAATGCTGCCCCTCAGCTTGGGATCTTGGCTCCTTTCTGCAGCCCTGTCTCTGCAGTCCTGTCTGTCTTCGAGTCCTCAGAGCTGCTCCATCCTGTCATTGTGTCAGGCTTCTGTGTCCCTCAAAGACATTGTTCTCAAATCATCCAAATCCCAGCATGCCATTTCCTACTGAGACCCCAACATGGGATTTGAAGGGTGAATTATTTTATGCATTTGAGGAATCCATATAGAATCTCCCTTAGGAGGAAATGGAGAACAACCTGGACAAGGTGGCAACATTGGCTGTTCATGTTGTCACAGTAGTGGCATGATATTAAGTGTGGGTAGACAGAAAGGTACTGGGAGATTAAGTGGCCCAGACATTTAATTCTTATAGTGATGGCAGTGATTATAAAGCAAACAGTCTACAGGACGATCAAGACAGGATGCGGTGCTCACCAGACTTCATTCGGGTGACCACGGGAAGGAAAGACCCTAGTGTGTAGCACAAGGGCAGGACTGATGGTTGTTTGGGCTTGCCAAGGAGGAGCCTTCAAACACTTCCTTAAGGAAAACATGATATCTTTTAACAAAAAAAAATTCTCAATTTAGATGATATGTGTATGTATGTATGTATATATTTATGTATGTGTATATATGTATATATATGCAATATGGGTTGGAGAGAACAACAACAAAAAAATAATTTGAAAAAAAAAAAGAATGAAACAGTGAACTCTCCCCAAAACAATGAGCCTCTGTTTTGAAAAAAACTCTGGAAAGACTCAGAAAAAGATGCAGGACATGTATGGCAGAGTGCATGAACTCAGGTGGGGTGGAGGGCATGGAAAGGGAAATGACTCTGAATTAGGCTGAGAAATGATGTGTGATGTATGAAAAAGTTTAATAACGATAAAAAATATATTAAAAAAAAGAAAACTGAGTCTCTTGGCTTTGTTTCATAGTTCTGGAAGGTACAAAAGGAAACTAGGAAGTTGAAGTCTCTGACTATATGATCATGGAGAAATTAAGAAACCCATGCCTACTTGTCTGCAATCACCACAGTAACCCCTTGCATTCCAGACCCACAGGGAAGACCAGCCTGGGGACCAAGGCAGAGTCTAACTGCAAAGCTGGAAGAATCAGAGTGATGATCACATGATCATTTATCAGGTTATGTTGTCTGCTATCAAGGTAAGACACTGGTAGAAGGAAGTGTGACCCTAAAAAAAAAATGTATGGATCATTTAGATAGACACAAAACTGAAATACTTGAAACAACAAAATCCCTCCACCCATGAGAACAGAGGCTCCTTCTCTGTACATCCCTTCAGGCTTCACTCCCATCAGCTCTCAGTGCCTTGAGGTCATATCTAAGTTGGTAACAGAACAAGCCAGAGGGACAAACGAGACAGTCTACATAGAACGGTCAGGTCTGACCCGTCTTTGCTGCAGGACTCAGATGAGCATACATGAATTGGGCCAAGGAAAAAATATAAAGCTTGATCAGATTAATTCACTGGTAGAGTGTACCTGTCCTGGGATTAGAATTTAAAGTTTTGCTTGAATTTGAGGGAGTGACATCAGTAAAAGGTAAATGGGCCAATTAAACCTATATTCAGAATTTAAGATGTGGTCATATTAAACCTCCTTGCACCTTGCAGAACAGAAGGTCACATACTATAGGCCATGGTGTATTTGCCTTTGTATGGTCTAAACAAGGATTTTTTTTTTTTTTTTCATTTTAAATGCTTTTTTGAAACTTTTGTGTTTGGGCAAGAACACTTGCTGACCTTTGTCTCTTGGCTCACAAAGCCTAAACTATTTACTATCTGGCCCCAGGCTGAGTCCTATTATAGAAGTCTAAAGCTTTGTTGAGATGAGAGGGCTGGAGTGGATCTATTATGAATAGCTATTTCCCAATCACAACCAAAGTTTCCCCCAGGACTGGAGGGAGCGAGGAAGCACCCTTGAAAGGCTCCTGGTAGCTGTCTTTGGATGGTGACTCTTCTCTGCAGCTAGAAACAGTGCATATGTATTGGTGCAGGTGCAGGTGTTGTAAAATGGGATCCAATGTCATTATGTTAATGCATATAGAGGGATCTAACAGCAGGAGAAAGGAATGCATTGACACTTTACTGTCAATAAGATGGATGCAACAAACTACAGAAGTGAAGAGAGTCAGAGCCTTAATTACTCCACAAAGATCTGTGGTGATGACTCAATGAACTTTGGAGTATAAGAAATAAAATAGAAATAGATGGGCAGCCTTCTGAGCTACTGTTTGGCATGTGCAAGAGGAAATTTCTAGGTCTGGTGGGCTATGATATAATGCAATGACTTTCACAAAGATCTAGAATCCTGCCAAATTCCACTGATCCAGTGCTTCTCAGCAGAGGAAGAGGCTAGGTGCCTTCGAGGAGGATCCTGCTCTATTGTCTTTGGTATATGCCTTAGACTCTGACGCATATAGATCCCTCCATCTAGAATACTGTGCTTGTTTCCAATATGAATGCACAGTGGAGAAAGAAATATTCCAACCCTCCACTGATAAAATAAAAATACTGATCTAACCTTAAGCTGGTCTCTGCAGAGCTCTCGAAAATATTGCTGTGAGGCACCATTCAAATGGGGAGGTAGGTGTAGGTGATAGAAACTTGGCTTGAGTCCATCTCTTATTTGATCCAATGACACCACAGACAAATTCTGGGATTATTATTCTATTCCTAGAATATATTGTAGAAACAGATATATTTATCAACTGGCAAAACCTGATACTGGCTTACTGATTCACTGACTGGGGCAATGAAGGAGTGCAAATGGACACATAGATCTGCCTTTTCCCATAGAACAAACCAAGAATTACACCACTCATCTTCAGAGATTGGCATGAGTATACAGACTATAAACCTACAGGTGTAACCATTCCAATCTTCATTTGATTCATCGAAAGCCAAAGCCAGGTTTATGATAGTTGATTTCGTGTATGAATTTGACAGAGCAATAAGGTGCCAGGTACTTGGTTAAACTTTTTTCTGAGTGTGTATCTGAGGGTGTTTTGGATGAGGTAAGCCTTAGAATCTGTGCACTCAGTAGAGTGGACTGCCCTCCTCAGTACAGCAGGTCTTATCTAATCTGTTAAAGGTCTAAATAAACATAAGGGATGAGTAAGAAAAACTTGTTCTCTATGGCTAACCTGAGCTGACAGTTTTCTTTTGCTTTTGGAATCAGACTTGGACTAGAACTTATAGCCTCAGTGTCCTGCCTTTCAGACCTCTGAACTTGGACTAGAATGTTGGTTCCTGCAGTTCTCCAGCTTGCTGGCTGCATGGTACAGATCTTGGTTGGAACATTTCAGCCTCTGTGACTGTATGATCCAAACTCTAAATATCACTCTCATTCTCTCTTTCTCTCTCTCTCTCTCTCTCTCTCTCTCTCTCTCTCTCTCTCTCTCTCTCCATCACACACATAACACACACACACACACACACACACACACACACACACACACACACACACACACAGAATCCAGCCCTTTCTAGTTGAGCATCTGAAGAAAGCAAGGGAATCAGGGACCGCTATTGGGAGCAGAAAGCTTGCCAGCAGCCATGCTCTGCAATGTTCTTTTATTCTCATATTACTGGTTTGAAGAGGACATACAACTGCAATTCAGTTTACACAAAATGAGCCACAGCAGTTGGGACATCCTGTGTCTTCTGTGAAGCTGTTGAGAAGGGGGTAAAAGATCAGCATAGACATTGGGTGGAGGGGAATGGGCTCTTCTGGATGTCATTGTTCCTCCAGGGTTCCCTCTGTCCTTCTCCATCTTGCTTTCCCCTTTGAGGGGCCGATGGGAATGGACTGCATCACTGAGCCCTACCACCACTCATTCAGAGAACTCTTTTTTGTTAAAGTTGTTTTTGGAATTTTGAAAATTGTGCATGGTACTTAAGGTTGCCTGCATGCCGAGCAAGTGAGCTATATCCTCAATGCATAGAGTTCTTCCTCAGATATACAGGGACTTAGTTGCATATCCAGAATAAATCACTTAGGGGAGCTCAGAACATGTGGACTTGATTTGGTCTGGAGAAGTCAGAAGAGGCTTCACTTAAAGCCAACACTTGAGGGGCTGGAGAAATGGCCTAGCGGTTAAGAGCACCGACCGCTCTTACAGAGGACCTGGGTTCGATCCCCAGCACCCACATGGCAGCCGAGAACCGTCTGAAACTCCAATTCCAGGAGAACTCCAGTTCCAGGGAATCCGAGACCCTCTTCTGCCTCCGCGCATTGCACTCACAGGTGCACAAAACACACATAATAAACTATAAACAAGAATAAAAAAAAAAAATGCCGGGCGTGGTGGAGCACGCGTTTAAATCCTAGCGCTGGGAGGCAGAGGCATGCGGATCTCTGTGAGTTCAAGGCCAGCCTGGTCACAGAGTGAGTTCCAGGACAGCCAGAGCTACAGGGAGACCCTGTCTCAAAAAAGACCAACAAAAAAAAAAAAAAAAAAAAAAAAAAAAAAAAAAAAAAAAAAGCTAACACTTGAGCACTCGTGCCTTCATCGCAAGTCTGCCTTATTCAAAAGACTTCTACCTGGTCACTGCTTTTCTGTCGCAGCCCACCCAAGATCTACTATCACTTCAACCAGATAGTTCCATGACACGCTTTTGTTCAAAAAACTTGCAAGAGTTCAATCCAGCTGAACCCCAAATTGTGTAACAAAAAGCCCTTTGTGATATACAGACATATGGCTGCCACTGCTGCACAGTATTTCCAGGCAAGTGAGGTGTAGCTGGTGCTGATGGAGGAGTCTTCGCTTGACTCAAGGAGACCTATATTTGCTTTAGGTTAGTGGCCTTTGGTAACACTTTCTGGCATTCCAGAGACCCTCTGATACTGCCAGTGCTGTCTCCATACATCTTTCCCCTGTTTATATCAGGTCTTCAACAGCAGGGCCTTTGCGCCCTCTTCCTGCAGATATCCCAGTTGGAGGAAAGGGCCTTTACCTTTTGGGGGGCTTGGATCCCCGGCCAACATCTCCTGGTAGAATAATCCATTGTTGATGTCAGAGCTCCTGTATTAATATATTTTGCTTAAGTGCATAGCTTAAGGAGACTTTAGCATTATATTTGGTTCTGAATAGAGAATAATCCTTTTCACAGTTTCTATGTCCATTAGTCAATTAAAGAAGGCAGTTTTACCGATTTTACAAGAGAATACCTCTATAACAGCTGGCTCCAATCTATAGCTGGCTCCAATCTACAGCTGGAGAATGACCTCATCATCATATTTCTCCTTATTCTATGGGGGGGAGTTAAGAAAGTCTCTTGTATTAAAACCTTTGTGGAACCTAGAAGGTACTCACAAATTATCACTTATTGTTAAAAAAAAATGAAAACAAAATAAAACAGAAAACAGAGAAAGATGCAGAAAAGTTATGGCAGAATGCATAATCTGGGATGGGTAGGGGTGGGGTGGGGGGAAGGGAAAGGGATATATGCCTGAACTGAATTGGAAAATGATGTATGAAATACAGAAAGCATCAATAAAAAATGTTTTATAGAAAAAAAAAAAAGCCCTTTGTTAGCCGAACCTCCCACTCCAGTTCGCCTCCTCCCGTGAGTCCAGCCTCCTTCCCTGTCTTTGGACCTCCATGCATTTGTATGTCCTGTTCTTTCTCTTGGGAACTCTTCCATCTCTTTTCCACCCCAAATGCCCATAGATTTTTTTCCCCCTCACTTCCTTAAAGTATCAGGTCTATGTTTAAATAATATATCATCGGGTAGAGTTCCCTTTTCCTGCACCAACTAATAACACAGCTCCATCCCAGCCCCACAACTGTAATTTCATTTTTTAAATCATTTTCTTGCTTATTTATCATCTATCCTACCAAGAGATTGGATGTAAGTTCCAAGAAAATTATATTCATAAGACCTAGAACAATGCTTGGCAGAGTAAGCATTTCATAAGCATTTGAAGATGAATAAATGAATCTGGGAAAGTCCTTTTGGGCACTGGAGAAACTGCCTGCACCAAAGATAGAGATATGGGAAAACATGTTCCACTTAGAAAATTTAAATTTAGGAAGATGGAGAAATAAGCAAGCAGGGACCAGTGACAAGAACCATGTGTGTGTGTGTGTGTGTGTGTGTGTGCCTGTGTGTGTATTTGTGTGTGTATGTGCCTCTGTGTGTGTGCCTGGATGTGTGTGTGTGCCTGTGTGTGTATTTGTGTGTGTATGTGCCTCTGTGTGTGTGTGTGTATGTGTGTGTGTAGATGCCTGTCTGAGAGCCCTTCTGAAGAGAAACCAAATGTGGGCTGACAAGGAGGGAAGAACAGCTTTCACTGAACCAAAGGGAGCGCACAACGAGCCCAAGTTGATAATACCTCAAGACCTCAGAATAACATGAATCAACCACTTTTTGAACCAAGCAAAATTCTTCACAATCCCTGGTGAGGCAATAAACTTGGAATCAATAGCTGAGCAGCGGCCAAGCTTTAGCATCAGAATTTCCCCTAATTATAATGCCCAGTGGAAAGTTGATCAGATGCAAGCTCAGCATCCAGCTCCAGACCAGTTAATATGCAAATGCAGCATCCCTCCTGCCGAAGCTGCACTAACAGAGCCTCTTTAAATGTGGCTTCCATGACTTTGGCGCAGAGGAAATATAACTTGAGAATCTTCACTAAACTGATTCTTTGCACCTGGAAAATTATCTGAAGTGCTACCAAAGGGGTGAGATTTCAGCGATGCTGAAATGGTTACCCTGTGTAACCATAAATATTAACATAGTCAATGCTCACAGGCCACCCGTTATATGGCAGGGGAATTTTTTAGTCCTTTACATTCATCTGACTCACACTGTTAAGTGCCAATGAAACGCTCCATGTGATGCTGAGTACCCAGAATTAAAAGCAACTGAGACATTCCTACATTGAAAGAACCTCTAGAGCAGACTAAATTATTGTGTGATCAGTTCAACATTTCTATAGAGATGCAAAATAAAAAAGGCGGATTTATTTACAGTGAATGCTTGAAAGGTACTTTACATTTTTAAATCATTAAATCATTTGTTGTATTGAGACAGGGTCTCCCTATGACCCCAGCTGCCTTGGAACTTGCTGTGGAGACCAGGCTGGCCTCCATCTCTGAGATCCACCAGCCTCTGCCTTACAACTGCTGGTATTGTGCCATCGTGCCCAGCATTGGTAAATTATTTCTGATTAATGTTTACATGGCATTGTGAAATTTTCATCTGGAGGCTGAAGAGATGATTCAGCAGTTAAAAGCACACACTGCTTTCCAATTCCCTGTGCCCTGGGTCCCCTGACTTTTCCAATCCTCTCCTGCTAGATCATCCACGGCTCCCCATGTTCCCTTCTCGTCGCTCCATTCCACTTCTCTCACCAGATGATTCAGCCCTTCCTGCCTTGTCCCCACCTTGATCGCAGTGATGCCTGTCCTGTGGGGACACTCACAGCTAACAGCCATCTGGTACTGCAGCTCCAGGGGCTCCAAGACTCTCATGTGTACACATCCCACAAAGACATGCAGGCAAACACATAATTAAACACAAAAACTAAGCCTTAAATTTTTCATCTGTTATATATTTCACAGACCTAGGATATGAGACATGGTTATTTTAAATATTTTATTTATTATTTTTGTTTTATGTGTATGGATGCATTGTCTGCATATAGAAATGTGCACCTATGTCATGTGATGCCTGCAGAGGTCAGAAGATGGCTTTGGATCTCCTGGAACTGGAGTTACAGAAGGTTGCTACCTACCATGTGGATTCTGGGAATCAAATCCACATCCTTTCCAAGAACAGCCAGTGTTCTTTACCTCTCCATCCTCGAGACATGATTATTATATTAGTCAGAGCAGACTAGGTTCTGTTGCATTAACAACCCTACAAATTTCAATGACATCAAAATGAAGGTTTTCTTTTTTCTGCTCACGCTCACTCTACTTGTTCCAGTTAGCTGAGTAGCTCTGTTCTCTTCATTGTTTGATGCTCAAGAGGATGAAACAGCTAGCATATATAGCTATTAAAGCTTCTGCCAGATGTGGTACTTGTTGCTATCATTTACATTTAACTGGCCAAGAAAGTCACACGGCTGTCTTCAAATTCCATGCTTGAGGAAAGAGCCACTGTGCTCTTTCCCAAATGGAAGTGTTCTAGTTTCCTTTCTGATGTGTGACAAAACAGTGTAACCAAAACAACTTGGGGACAAAAGGGTTTATTTCATCTTACTCTTCCAGGTCACAGTCCAACACTGAGGGAAGAGAGGGGAGGAGATCAAGACAGGAACCTGAAGGTATTACCTCCAACCAGAGAACTCACCAGCAGAAACTGGCCGGTGCTACCCAAGGCTTGCTAACTCCCAGGCTCCTGCTTAGCCAGCTTTCTTACCTAGCCCGGGATCACCTGTCTGGGGGATGGTGCTGACTATACTGGGCCCTCTCATATCAATTAATAATCAAGATGATCCCTCAACAGACATGCCCACAAGCCAACGTGACCTGGACAGTTCCTCAATTGAGGCTTTCCTCTCAAATGGCTCTAGGTTGAGTGATGTTGACAACTGAAGTTAAGTACACAGGAAGGAACCAAATAACTATGAACAGCCCTGAGACTGCCACCAAAGTACAGCAAGAGCAAAGCCTGAGAGTGGACTTTTGGGACTTTTGGGCCAGGCTTGACTTTCCTTGACTGAAAAGCAATCCCTATAATGATGACTCTTCTTGTGAAAATCTAGTCTGTGACTCTCCAGTTCCTACTTGGCAACTTGGGGAATCTGGCTTCCAATACAGGTTTGAGTCATCACTGTGGGGAGTAATTAATTAGCAAACGAGAGAAGTGGAGGCGGAACTAGAAAGAAGAAGCAGGGCAGATGACGGAATGGTTTATTATAATGGAACTACTTACAGGCAGAGAAAAGGGAGCTGAGAAAAAAAAAATGGACCCCAAATCCTGAAATACTATTATGTATCTGTAAGGAGACAAAAGCCTAAGGGCAGGTTTGGGGAGGGGAGGGGATCTAAATATCATTAAGTTATACTGTATGCAAATCACAAAAATTCAAAATAAGTAAAACGTAAGAAATGAATTCTAAGTCAAACTGACATTATTCAATAAAATTAATAATCATCTGAATGGGAAACCAGGTAAAGAAAAAAAAGCTTAATTTACATGTGAATGGTCTGTTGCCTACCTACAGAAATTAAGACAATTTCCTTTCATTGTGGGGTTTAATGTTCCTGAGAAATAGAGTTGAATCATACAGTACACACACATAATACACACACACACACACACACACACACACACACACACACACACATGCACATACACATATACATAGAGGGAAAGAAAGAACAAGAGAAAATGTCATGTTTCTCTATGCTGTATGATGTCTATAGTCTTATTTATCAAATATAACATTATACAGTCTTTCAATAGATTAATTAAAATTTTCTTGCCCTAATACATGAAGTCCTCAATGAATATATGTCATATTTTGTTTGCCTTTATGGCTTTAGTGCTTTGATTTCAAAGGAAATATGTAACTTGATTGTATTTCTTGCTTTCCTCTTTTTTCCGGACAGGGTCTTGCCATGCAGCCTGGACTCCCCTCAAACTCATGATTCCGTTGCCTCAAGGTCTCCAGTGCTGGGATTACTGGCACGTACCACCAAGTCTGTCTGATTTGTTTTCTTACATTATTTTTTAGTAAGAACATTGATTAGAATAAAAGTGGTGGTGTAGACCATTTTATATTTGCCTTCAGAAGCCTCTGGCTCTGTATTAGTCACTTTTCTGTTGCTGTGATAAAACACCATGACCATAGGAACTTATCAAAGGAAGAGTTTATCTGAGCTTATGATTGACGGTTCCAGGGAATTAGAGTCCATCGTGTCAGGAAGCATGGTGGCCGGGGCTGGAGCAACAAGCCGAGGGTCACATCTCGCAATGAGCACAGGAAGTAGAGAGCGAGAGATTGGAGACCACGAGGCTTGTTAAACTCACTAAGCCTGCCCTCAATGACATACTTCCTCCAGCACGGCCACACCTTCTGAGACCTCCAAGAATAGTGCCACCAACTAGAGACAAAATTTCTGAACACTTAAAGCCTATGCGGGGACCCTCTCATTCAAACCACCACATTCCACTCCATGACCATATAAAATGCAAAATGCATTTAGTCCAACCTTAAAAGTCCCCACAGTCTTTACCAGTCTCAATTCTATTCAAGTCTATAGTCCAAAATCTCTTCTGAGACGCAGGCCAATCTCTTAACTGTAAGCTCCTGTAAAATTAAAAGGCAAATTACATACTCCCAACATACAGTGGAACTGAATACACATTCTCATTCCAAAAGGGAGGAATAGAGGCATAGTGAGGAAATACTGGACCAAAACAAGACCAAAATCCAGCAGGGCAAAAACCAAGTCCAGTAGCTCCATGTGCAACTTCTGGGACTTGACATCCAAAGGGCTTAGATGGCTCAGCTCTTCCAGCTTTGCTTGCAACATACATCTTTTTCTTAGGCTGGTACCACTCCCTGTATGCAGCTCTCCTTGGCAAATATCTCACAGGTCTGGCATCTCGAATGTCTTCTTGGGGTCTCCACTGCCAATCAGGCTTCACATTCACAGCTTCATGCAATGTCCTATTAGGGCTTTCTTTATTCAGGGATGCCCCTGCTGCACTCTGCCTGGCCTCTGTGGCTCTCTGAAACCATGGAGGAAGAACTGAAGACCCCTTCATTCTTGCAAACTTCATGCCTCTAAAGCCAGCACCACGTGAATTAAACTGCCAAGTTTGGCTGCAAGTTTGGGATGGACCCTGGGCTATTTCAACCACATTTGCAACTTTTCTCTGCCCTGGACTTGTTGGAGCAGAAAACCCTTTCAGTATTTCCCTTTCAAAAGTTGGAGGATTAGTTGGGTGTGGTCTTGCTCTGAAGGCACTATTTCTGTTGTTTACATGTAAATCTCGAGGCCTCTCCTTAATCACTTTAATCTCACTTTTCCATTGTTTACTTGTAAATAGCTAGGCCTCTCCTTAATCACTTTAGTCTCCTTATCAAAAGGAACCTCTCCTTCACATGCCTTGGCCCCACCTTTAATCTTCCTAGTGCATTTTTCAGATCCAAACTGTATATTCTGCATTTCTTTCTGCCCCATCTGCTCTTCTTCATTGTAGATCTGTACAATATTCACCATTAATAGCCATGCCACCTGTGCTAGATAGCTTTAGTGTTAACTTGACACACCTGGGTTGAGGGAGCCTCAGTTGGGGAATTGGCTCCATTGGATTGGCCTGTGGCCACATCTGTGGAGTATTGTCTTGATGGTCAAGCAGTGTGGGAGGGCCCAGCCCACAAGAGGGGTGCCATCCTGGGCAGGTTGTTGTGTACTGTATAAGAAGGTGGGCTGGGCATGAGCCAGGGAGCAAGCCAGTGAACAGCATTCCTCCATGGCCTGTGCTTCAGCTCCTGCCTCCAGGTTCCTGCCCTGAGTTCTTGCCTTGGGCTCCCTGAGTGATGAACTGTGACCCAGGAGATGTAAGCTGAATAAACCCTTTCCTCCCCAAGTTGGTGTCAGTCAGAGTGTTTTGTCACAGCAATGGAAGACAAACCAGAACAGAAATTGGTACCAGAAGAGTGGGGTATTGCTGTGACAGACCTGACCTTGGTGTTTTGTGGGAGGATTGTGGAGGCGTTTGGAACTTTGGGCTGGGAAGATCATTGAATGCCTAAAAGATCGTTGCTGTGGAGCTTGGAGCAGTTTTTGTTGAAGGAGTTATAGACAACGGAGGCCTGGCTTTTGAAGTTTCAAAGGGAAGCAGAGATCATCAGGACTGTTTAATGTGTGGGTTCTGGTCAGCTGGGGCTGAAGAATCAGCTGTAAGTAACAAGAGACCAGAACCTGAAGAAAAGCAGTCTACTAGGACACTTGATGCTGGTAGCTGTGGCTGAAAAATCCGCTGAAGTAACAAGAAGACCCAGCATCATGTGGTGAAATCTTTGGGGAGATCTGCTTCAGGGTCAGCACACAGAAGCATGTGTTCTAGAAGGGGACCTGATCTCATCTCAAGCCAGACGCCGAGTTGTGGTAGTGTGTAAGAGTCTCCTATATGGTTCCGGTGTTGAAATTTGAGGGGGGTCACAGAAAGCAGCCTGAAGGCTGGCTGTGAGAGTCAGGAAAGACCATTGGTGGAAGCGTACCTCGGTTGCCTTGAAGACCCCAGGATTGCAGGGGTCATGGAGAGACGCATGAGAGCTTTGCACCGGCTGAGGATGTCAGAAGAGACCATAGGTGAAAGGTGCTGCCTCAGTTTCAGTGGCGGACCCCATTGTTCTTTTTTTGGATGTGCCGGTACCCTGGTTAATCATGATAGCTACGACCAAAGAGCAGTGCATGGTAGTGAATGGAGTCAGCCTGGGCTCGAGATGAGCTGTGTGTGCCCACGGCTGGCAGAGGTCAGGAGGGGGGAGCTGCCGAGACCCTTTGGAGCCCAGAAGATGTGAGTGAATCCCAGGTGTCCCGCCTTGAGCTACTTCTGGACTTAGGTTTTGTTTGAGAGTGCCTGATTCTTCCCTTTGAAATAAGACAGTACTTGTTGGATTACAGCAGCCCACAGTTAAGACACTTTTAATAGACTGGACTTTCAAGTCGTTTGGACATTTAAGGACTTGGGGCTTTTAAGGTTGTACTGTCTTATGTTGTGATTATTGTTAACATCATACTTTGGGATTAAGAGCGGAAAGGTGGTGGTTTAATAGTGATGTTCTTGTGTGTCAAGTTGGAATAAGGGGGTCAATGTGCTGGATGCTTTAGTGTCAAACTTGACCACTGGGTTTAGGGAGCCTAGTCTGGGCATATTGGCTCCATTTGGAGTTGGCCTGTTGGCCACGTCTGTTGGCGCTTATGTTTGATTGGTCAGCAGTGGATGTGTGGAGGCCTCATGCCCACAAGAGGGTGGTGCCACTCCTGGCAGTTTGTTGTGTACTGTATAAGAAGGCGGGCTGGGCATGAGCCAGGGAGCAAGCCAGTGAACAGCATTCCTCCATGGCCTGTGCTTCAGCTCCTGCCTCCAGGTTCCTGCCCTGAGTTCTTGCCTTGGGCTCCCTGAGTGATGAACTGTGACCCAGGAGATGTAAGCTGAATAAACCCTTTCCTCCCCAAGTTGGCGTCGGTCAGAGTGTTTTGTCACAGCAATGGAAGACAAACCAGAACACCACCATTTCCACATTAGGCTGTCTTGAAATATCCTCCACCAAAGACATTAGTCCATTGCTTTTCAACTTAGCATCAGGCAAACATTTGGGCTCTGGGCAAACTGCTGACAGACTCTTTATCAAAATATCCCAGTTGCTGCCTATGTCTTTATTTTCCTCTGTAACTACATTTTTTGCAGCAATGCTTTCTTCCAGGCTTCTACTAGAATGGCCCCTAAAGCTCTGCTTACAGTAGTCAACAGGTTTTCTAGCCCAAAGTTCCAAAGTCTTCCACATTTCTCTAAACATCCACATGGTCAGGTTCTTCACAGCCAACAGCCCACTCTCTGGTACCAAAATAACTGTATTAGTCACTTTTCTGTTGCTGTGATAAAACACCATGACCAAAGGAACTTATCAAAGGAAGAGTTTATTTGAGCTTACGATTGACAGTTCCAGGGAATTAGAGTCCATTGTGTCAGGAAGCATGGCAGCCGGGGCTGGAGCAGCAAGCTGAGGGTCACATCTCACAATGAGCATAGGAAGCAGAGATCGAGAGACTGGAGACCACCAGGCTTGTTAAACTCACTAAGCCTGCCCCCAATGACATACTTCTTCCAGCACGGCCACACCTTCTAAGACCTCCAAGAATAGTGCCACCAACTGGAGACAAAATGTCTGAACACTTAAAGCCTATGTGGGGACACTCTCATTCAAACCACCACAGGCTCTATTACAGACTCAGAAGACTTCAGAGATGGCCTGCTTTCTTTCTTTCATCTCACATTCTATTATTCCTCAATCACAGCTAGTTTAGAAATCTACCTTGTATTTCACATAGATGTTTCAGGCCATTGACAGCTGAACTCAGAAAGGAACCATGGTGGTAAAGAGAAAGGGCCCAAGAGAGGAAGAAAGCAGAAAACAGATGTTACAAAGGAAAATAGGTGACTCAAC
Organism: Rhizomys pruinosus; assembly: GCA_009823505.1. Taxonomy (NCBI): domain Eukaryota; kingdom Metazoa; phylum Chordata; class Mammalia; order Rodentia; family Spalacidae; genus Rhizomys; species Rhizomys pruinosus. Next base: position 3,083,193 of record VZQC01002875.1, read on the forward strand.
TGGGAGACAGGAAGGAAGTATATACTAGGAACTACGGGAGTAGAAGGGCACAAGGAACTCGAGAGAGGGGACATAATAGGAGATAGGTATTATCAAGGGGGAAATGGGGTTACTTTAACTCAGGTGGGAGGAGGAAGGTTAGACAGGGAGAGAGAGGAGACAGAAATAAAACTTAGGTGGTATGAAAAGCCAGAGGGAAATATATTAACTCAAACCCCCCCTAAAAATACACATCCAATATCTGAACATGAGTGAATCCCTGAAAGCTATATAACAAGAAACTCAGTGCCGAATATGAGAACCTTCCAGTTGTTGGTCAGGGTAGTCCAAGAGACTTCCAAAATAGCACAGGCTATTGCCACAGCCCTTGATTACCTACCAGAACTTAAAGGTAAGACCCCACTACTGAAGACAGAACATACTTTGGATATAGGACTTGGAGCAATGGAACTAGAACTGACCTGGAAGCTTCCTCCCTGAAGCCTAGTTCTCATAGTTCTAGAGGATACTATGCAAGCTTCTAATGGAGACAATCAATCAATCGTCCAACCTAGCAGTAAAACCCAATAACCCACACTGACTGGCACAGTAATCTCTCTATTGGTGCAGTAATGGCACTTTATATAAGAATTAATCAGCAGCTATCTAATTGAACTTAAAGGCCTCTCGGTAGGAAGAAATTCACTAAACATAGCCAAAAGTACATGGTTGAAGGGGTCATAAATAGAGAAAACTGTATCTTTGATATTTCTAGAGAAATTAAATATGTTACTGTACACTAAATATGGATCCTTATATTTATAGACAAGTATATACCATATGCCACTCATTAAAAAAGCATCTTTTTTGCAACATATGGAGACTATCACAGAGTTCTATGACTGGTCACACACAGAGAACATAGGTCTGAGAGATGCCCAGCCCTAATTAACACATCTAAAGTGTAACCTCTACACCTAGGCCATGAAACATAGAAGAACACGGGATAGAGAGAATACTAATGCATCTTCCAGTTCATACCAGCAAAGCTTCCTCATATAATAGAGTGCAAGATATACAGAAAGCCACAACTAGCCAAGATGGACAGAATAAGAGACTTCAGAGTGCATGTCTCCATGTAGGATAGGACTCCTATATTAGATGAGATAGAGCATGTTCAAGGTGGTATAGGTGTAGATAGGACTCCTACTAAACCTCATCTACCCGTGACTCAGGGAAAATTGGTGTATGAACTTAAGGAAACAAAGGCTTTCAGGCCTCTGAGAATTTGCTGATAGGAACTTACAATAAAGATGACAGCATACATAAGCCCCACGTTGGTGCAATCAGACAAAAATGAATCATAGAACTGGGTAGATGGGCCACAGGCCCCAACCTTAGCCAAGGTATTATTGGCAACTGATTACTGAGGGTTGAGAGAGAGTTATCTTTAAGGGAGTGACTGTAGATAGGCTGACTAGATTCCATGAATGAACCTGCATCAAGGAACATCTGGATACAAATGCTTGATTTGATAGGCCTTAACATATCTGATAGAGGCATAAAATCTGGTCGGGGGGGGAGGCTATGGGGTATGTGGATGGGAAGGGGTGTAAATTTGATGAAGATCTATTTATTATATGAAATATGCAAAACAATGAAATAGGTATTTAAAAAGAAAATCTCAATGTGGCACCACACCTGTCAGCCCATCAGCTTTACAGGAAGGCGTTAGGATGGAGTTTATAAATGGAGGCTTTGGTGTTCACATGCTTCAGGGATCATATTAGAGTTAGTGGTCTTGTGTAAGCAGCTATGCTCTATGGTTTTGTCTCCCTGAATAATATTTGGAGTGAGGATTAGATAAGATCATGAATGTGAAACACTGCATGGAAAGTGGTACGCATCCCATGAACAGTAGTTACTATTATGGTCACCGAAGATTGCCATTCTGCACTGATGAGGGTCACCACCCAGAGAAATGTTTCCTTCTGCTTTACCCATGTTCTATTTGAGATTTTTCCCACTTAAGATTTTCTAAATATTATTAAATGCAATTTTACATCCTCAGCTTTTAAGAAATAAATAAGGACTTGAAAACTTGAAATGTGCATGGCCTCTAACAGTGACCTTCAAAAGTGTCTGGATGGCCCCAAGTTTCTATGAGTGATGGAAGCTTCTCTACTATCACGAGATACATGCTGCAGTTCTGCTGACCCCAAACTACTACTGCCTCAAATCTGATAAATGCAGCTGTCTGGAGAAGAAGAGACAAACACCCCTTAGAGTCACATTTTGTTCATCTCTCCACAGCCTTATAAAGACCTGCCAAGATTCCCTCTTAAGTACCTAAGATCATCTATTCCCTTAAACTACAAAGCCCATGCATTCACTAATAGAGGTACCAGTTCCCGCCTGGCGTCTGATCACTCTGTGCCTCACCTGTGATCGCACATCGGATCACGTTGCTTTGGCCCCAGAGCCCCAGGCTATGTGTGTCCTATGCCATGCCTTCACTAGTGCTGGAACATCCTCCCCTTGCCATGGTCTTGGTATATCTGGAGAACCTCTCTACCTTCTAAACTCAGCTGCTTGCCAAGCTGAAATAGCTGGCCCTCGTTCATTTTTGTTTTTTTCAGAGTACATGCATCACAGCCCTATAACTGATGTTTTTACTCTGACATTTTACAATTCTTGACATATCTGTCTCCCCCAATTGGCACTCTGCTTTACTCAACTTCTAGTCTCTCAGACCCGAGTATAGAGTCATAAACAGAGTTCAACGGATATGGCCAGAGTGATAGTGAAAGTTAAGATTCAGACATATTCAGAGCCAGCAGTCTAAACTAAGGAAAGTTCCTTTACTTCTTCAGTGATTATTTTCTTCATCTTTAAAATATAAATTGTTTAAGTCTACAATAATTTATGAAACCTGGGTTCTATAATGCATGATTTCCTAGTACCAGAATTTGCAATTAGAGAAAGAAATTAAAACTGTCTGAATAGCCAAACTCATTTAACAAAATGTTCCAAATCTTTTAGAACACACAGCCCTTCTCACACAAGTTGGTGTTAAATAAATGGGTTTTGCTGATATGTGATGTATTTCTACTGTCACCATAAAATGAGAGTTCTTACAAAGGTCAAATTGGCAAAACCTGGATAAGAATTTTTAATTTAACATCTTGAGACTTAAACCTTATAGCATAATACAAGGGCTACAAAGTCAATGCTTGAGGAAAGAAAAACATTTATAACAATGAAAAACTGAAAACAAAATACTCTTTAAGCATGATAGAGTGTCAGTTCACAGAGCCACTAAAATGGTAATTTGAAGATAACTTTAAAATATGGAAAAGTATAAATTATTTTAGAAGAGTTAGATACAAATTTAAATATATGACGTGGTTATAACTCCAGAACCCTATGAATAATGATTTTGGGGATATGTAGAGAACAAACATCACCCTCTGCCCCGCTGGGGTAGTGGGGAAAGACTCTTGTTTCTTACAGACCCTCTCCCATGGTCGCACAGGGTTGTTTTGCTAATAGTAATAAAAGCAAAGGGCAGAAGTAGAAACTAATGAAAATGAATTAAAGGGGAAAGAAGGTGAACAATGCTGATGTTACTAACACAGAGGAATGAAATCCAAAAACACAAACATGAAGAAAAGGACAAAGAGCCAAGCCTGAAAGCAAGAAATGGAATGTGGGAGAAACAGAGAGGCGAGTAATTCCCAATCAGGAAGTACAAAACACCAGGAAATGAATCATGACAAGGAAGAGTAGCAGAAGAAAGTCGTTTTTATTCTAAGAATCAAAAATATTGCTATAGTATCTGAAAGATACTATTCATAAGAGTTAAGAAAAGGAAACAGCCTAGGTGCCCATGAATGGACTAATGACTTTTAAAATGTGGCATATGATCCTACTTGTTTTTTTTTTTTTAATCTTCTTGAAGGCCAGATGATTATTTTTTTTGTTAACACTTTTTTTTATTGATGCTTTGTGCATTTCATACATCATTTTCCAATTCAGTTCAGGCATATCTCCCCCTCCCTTCCCCCCACCCCCACCCCAACCGAGATCATGCATTCTGCCATGACCGTCCTGCATATCTCTCTCAGTTTTTTTTTTCCCATTTTTTAGCTATAAGTTGATAATCCATGAGTAACAACATCCTTCATGTAAAACCAATTTGGGCTGTTGTGCCCAAACACCCACAGCCCCACCTCTCCAGCGGGGAGTGAGGGGTGTATGTTCAATCAGGTTAATTAAATGAGGGTCCAGACTACATTGCTGTTAGTTTTACGTTCACCCAAATGCAGCCCCTTACATTCTACCATCTCCCCTCTTCCGCAGATTATTCCTGGGCTTAGAAAAGGGCACAGGTGGAGAGAAGCAAACAGTCCACTCTCTCTGCGAGCTGTTGTCTGGATCTGGTCAATTCTGGCTGTTCCTTTCATGGGCTGAAGTTTGTCAGGAATAACCTTTCGATCCTATCTAATGAAGCACCAAGCAATTAGGTATATAGGTATTAAGCAGGTTCAAGTATTATGGTAGGTTACTTTGGTATAGACACATATGTTTAGATGAAATGTTGATCCACGAAACTACATTTTTCCTGTTAAATATGACAGGGTCATACTGTGGCCTATAACTCCTAACCTGTAGAGGTGTAAGCTTTGTCGCATCGCCTGGGTATTCCTCCAAGGAGAGAGCCAATAGCCAATTAGATTTGGGATATACAGCATTATGGCTGCCTCTGCTGCACAGTATTTCAGGCAGGTGAGGGTAGCTGTGCTGACAGAGGAGTCTTGCTTGACTCAAGGAGACCCGTATTTGCTTATGGGTTTAGTGGCCTTGGAACACTCTGTATTCCAGAGGCCATCTGAGTACTTGATTGGTCTCAATACATCTTTCCCATGTTAATCAGGTCTCAGCAGCAGGCCTTATCGCTCTTCTTGCAGGTATCCCAGTTAGAGCAAGAGCCTTACCTTTTGGCTTAGATCCTGGCACATCTCCTGTGGAATATCCTTTGTGTCAGAGCTCCTGTATTGATTATTTTGCTTAAGCGCATAGTTTAGGACTTAGTGTTTTATTTGTTCTGAACAGAGAGTAATCCTTTTCACAGTTCTATGTTTCTATTAGTCAATTAAGGCCCCGAGCAATGAGGTACAGTCACATTTTTTTTTTTTTGTTTTATTATTCCAGTTTTCTTTTATTACATATCAATAGGTTCGCTGAGATTACCTCTATAAAGTTGGCTCCAATTTACAGTGGAGACGACCTCATCTTTGTCATATTTCTCCTTGTTCTGGGGGGAGGCAAGAAAGTCTCTCATATTCAAAACCTTTGTGGCACCAGAAGGTTAAGTTTCATTAGGACTCATTAAAATAGTTTTACGGGGCTGGAGAGATGGCCTAGCGGTTAAAAGAGCCGACTGCTCTACAGAGGACCAGGTTCGATCCCCAGCACCCACATGGCGGCGCGAGAACCGTCTGAACTCCAATTCCAGAGAAACTCCAGTTCCAGGGAATCCGGAACCGTGCTTTTCTGACCTCCGCGGCATTGCGCACACGGGTGCACAGACTTGCTGCGAGACATAATTCATACACATACAGAAATAAATAAAATTAATAAAAAAAAATTAAAAAAAAATAAATAGTTGTTACATGTAGGGGCACAGAGGGGTTCATGTTTATGGCAATCTGAGGCTTTTCTTCCTTTCATGTTCAGAACGGGCCAACCTTCGTTGGCACTTTCTTGGTACATCCTACTCAGCAAAGCTGTATCTTTTCTTTCTCAGCCGTTAAGTTGGTGACCATTTTGCCTGTTGGAACACACAAATCTTTTCCCATAGTAGTTTAAGATTTGAATTGCAAAGTTTTTGACGAGAAGGTTTCTGTCTATCTGTACCCCCCTTTTTTTTTAACCCTGAGTCTCCAGAAAACAGTTGTATTATACATAACTATAGGGTGGAATCTAGGCTCAGATTTCATCAAATTTACCCATGTGGTTTGGGTGACATATATTGATTAACTTGGGGGCAAACTAATTTTTATGTTTAAATCATCTTAAAGAGAATGCTACAAGGTGATACTGTACAAGAGAGAGATCATAGAGAACATTTGTATGTGCCAATCCAGGTTTTTGCTCTAAAATTTATGTAAAACAAATGTGAGCAACAGTATTTATATTCCATTTAACTCGGATTCATTACGTTTTTATCAGAGTCTGGAAACCAATGTGTTCAATATACACATATTACTTTTACTAAGTCCTAAAAACCCGTGTATCCTGTAGACAATGTCTAGGGAAAACTGGGCACTTGTTGAACTCACGTCAATTAAATATGCATTAATCTAATATACACCCGTGTCCCTCACCCTACCCCCTCCCCTTCCCAATTCACCATTTTGGCATTTCTGTACAGTCTTTCTGTTGTTGTTCTTTTACTATGCATCCCTCTTCCTGAGACAAAATGTTTATATTCTGGTATTGTAGCTAGCATCCACATATGAGGGACACTATTGTCGTTTGTTTTTCTGGGACTGTGTTACTTCACTTAACATAATGTCTTCCAGCTCCATCCATTTACCTGCAAAGTTATGATGTTGTCCTCTTTACCGCTGCATAGAACTCCATTGTATACATGTACCACATTCTCTATCCACTCGTCAGTTGAGGGCACCTGGGCTTGGTTCCAGCTTTTTGCGTATTTGTGAACGAGCTGCAATAAAACATAGCTGTGCATGTATCTTGCAGTAAGATGTGTCTTGTGGGTATATACCCAGAGTGGTATGACTGGGTCAAATGGAAGGCTCATTTGAGTCTTCTAAGGGTTCTCCACACTGATTCCATAGTGGCTGTACCAGTTTTACATTCCCACCAGCAATGGCTGAGTGTTCCCCTTTCTTTTTTTAAACACTTTTTTTTTATTTAATTTTATTCATTTTCTGTATGGTATGAATGTACTGTCTGCCATGCAAGCCTGGTGCACCCGGTTCGTGCAACGCCGCGGAGTTCAGAAGAGGGTCTCTGGATTCCCCTGGAACTGGAGTTCTCCTGGAATTGGAGTTTCAGACGGTTCTCAGCCGCCATGTGGGTGCTGGGGGATCGAGCCCGGGTCCTCTGCAAGAGCGGTCGTGCTCTTAAACGCTAGGCCATCTCTCCAGCCCCGAGTGTTCCCCTTTCTACACAACCTCTCCAGCACTTGTATCATTTGTGTTCTTGATCCTAGCCCAGTCTTATTGATAAGGTGATACTCAAAGTGGTTTTATTTGCATTTCTTAATTATCGAGCAGATGCTGAACACTTCTTAAGATGTTTCTCGGCCATCTCTATTTCCTCCTGTGTGAAGTCTCTATTCAGATCTTTGCTCCATCTTTTGAGTGATTTCATTTGTTTTCTTTTCTTCTTGTTTTTTTTTTTTTTTTTTTTTTGAGAGTTATGCTTTGTCAGATGTTTCTGCAGTGAAGGTTTCCTCCCACTCTGTGGTTTTCCTTCCACTTCTTTATTGTTTCTTTTGATGTACAAAAGCTTTTGAGTTAAGGAGATCCCATTTGTCAATGTTGATCTTATTTCTTGGGCAGCTGCTGTTTGATTTAGGAAGTCTTTTCCTACACTATGTCTTGTAGTCTGCTGCCAATTCTTCCTTCTATCACCTCCAGAGTTTTGGGGTTTCACACTGAGTTCTTTGGTCCATCCGGAGTTTGACTTTTTTTTTTAAATTTTATTTATTTCTGTATGTGTATCAATTTACTGTCTGCATGCAGGTTTGTGCACCACCTGTCGTGTCGTGCAATGCCCGGAGGTCAGAAGAGGTCTGGATTCCCCTGGAACTGGAGTTCTCCTGGAATTGGGAGTTTCAGACGGGCTCTCGGCCGCCCATGTGGGTGCTGGGGATCGAACCCAGGGTCCTCATGTAAGATCGGTCGGCGCTCTAACCTAGGCCACCTCTCCAGCCCTGGAGTGACTTTTGTACAAGGTGAGAGGTAGGGGTTTAATTTCATCTTTCTACAAGTGGTGACCAATTTTGCCAGCACCACGTGCTGAAGATGCTGTATGATCCTACTTGTAACAACTATTTATAATGATCCTAACGAAACTTATCTTCCAGGTGCCACAAAGTTTAATACGAGAGAACTCTCTCTTCCTCCCCACCATTAGAACAAGGAGAAATGTGATGATGTATGAAGGTTCTCTCAACTGTAAATGTAGCCAACTTTATAAGAGGTAATCTCTATAAAACCAGTAAAACTGCCTTTCTTAATTGACTAATAGACATAGGAACTGTGAAAAGGAATTATTCTCTATTCAGAACCAATATAATACTAAAGTCTCCTTAAGCTATTCACTTAAGCAAACTATATTTAATACAGGAGCTCTGACATCAGCAATGATTATTTACCAAGGAGATTTGGCCAGGGGATCCAAACCCCACAAAAAGTAAAGCTCCTTGCCTTAAACTTGGATACTGCAAGGAGAGAGGCAGTAAGGCCTTGCTGTCGAAGACTCTGATGTAAACATGGGAAAGATGTATGAACCACACTGCAAGTGTACAGTTGGTCTCGGGAATACCAGAGAGTGTTACCAAAAGGCCGCTAAAGAAATATAGCAAATAGGTCTCCTTGAGTCAAGCAAGACTCCTCCATCACACCAGCTACACCTCACCTGCCTGGGAAATACTGTGCAGCAGTGGAAGCCACATGCCTGTATATCCCAAATCATATTGGCTATTAGCTCTCTCCTTTGGGGAATAACCCACCGGCTGATGCCACAAACTTACATCCTCTAATGGTTGATGTTATAAGCCACAGTAAGACCCTGTCATATTAACAGAAAAAATGTAATTCATGGATTAACATACCATCCAAACATCTTGTCTATACCAAAGTAACCCCACCATAACAATTATACTGGTTTAAATACCTATATATCAATTGCTTGTGCTTCATTAAGCAGGATTGAAAGGTTATTCCTGCCACGAGGCGGAGACGTAGCATTCTCTCCTGAGCGTGAAGCCATCTCTAGGTGTTGCTTTACTGCAACTGCCTTTTGGCATTGATGATCGTTCTTCTCTCTTTCCAGAGAGGGAGAGAATGCAGTCTGAGTGGGGAAAAAAAAAGAAAGGTTATTCTGGACAACTGTTAGCCCATGAAAGAAACAGCCAGAATTGAACAGAGACCAAGACAACAGCTCCAGAGAAAGTAGACTGTTTTGCTCTTGTCCACCTGTGCCCCTTTTCTAAGCTAGGGAACAATCTGGAAGAGGGGGTGGTAGAATTAAGGGCTGTGATTAGGTGAATGGGTGAAACCTACAGCAATATAGACTGGACACTCATTTGATCAACTTGATTGAACATACAAAGCCCCCCCTGCTGGATGGTGGGACCCCATGGGCTGTGTGGGTTTGGGCACAACTGCTTGCAATTGTTTTACATGAAGGATGCTTGTACTTATAAATTATTATTTAATGCTAAAAAATGAAACAAAAACTGAGAAAAGATGCAGGACAGTATGGCAGGAATGCATGATCTGGATTGGGTGGGGGGGTGGGGTGGGGGAAGGGAAAGGGAAATATGCCTGAACTGAATTGACAAATGAGTATGAAATACACAAAGCATTCAATAAAAAATGAAAATTAAAAAAAAATGTGGCGTATTTAAAAATTCACAATGAAATAGTATTCAGTCACAAAGAGTGGAATCTCTTGTCCTTCACAGCACAACAGATCAAAATGGAGGACATTAGGGCAAGAAAAATAAGCCAGACACAGAAGGACAAGCACATGCTCTCTTTTATATACAGAAGCTTTGAAACTGTAACCTGAGTATATGTAATTAACAAAGGCCAGGAGATTGATAAAATGAGGCTGGACCGACTGGCCAGCACATGTTGCATGCATGTAAACTTCATAAATATGTTCAACTTACAAATGCTAATTAAAATTTTAATAAATAGGTAAATAAAAAAGACTACATAAAAAGAAACAGTGAAACAGAGTGAATGAGTAAGAAAGACTAAAGTAAAGATCTTTGAGGACAAAATGTTTTCTTGAAAAGAAATCCAAAAGAAACCAACAGCTGTTATACCTGAGAAAGAAAGCTACGCAGCCAGTAAAAAATGCACTCCTTTGAAGGAAAGGGGAAGTAGTTAAGTACATAGAAAAAAAGTCAATTGCAACTAAAATGGATCAGCATATTTCTTGCCACTTACAAAGGATGTTAGAAAGTAGTGCAAAGAATCTCTCTTACAGGCTGGGCATTGTGGCCCACACCTTTAATCCCAGCACTAGGGAGGCAGAGGCAGGTGGATCTCTGTGAGATTGAGGGCCATAATCTGTGTTACATAGAAAGTTTCCGGGCCAGCTGGGGATACAGGGTCTCTCTCTCTCTCTCTCTCTCTCTCTCTCTCTCTCTCTATAATATATATATATAATATATATATGAAATATATATATGGAATATATTATATATATATATACACTTCCATATAGAATGAGCAAATCACAAAAACCAGTAGGTAAACAAGGTCAAAAGTCAAAATTATGTTGGTAAATCTACATCAAACTTTTGCCTACCAAAGCACAAAATAGTAATAATAGGTACTGTGAGGATGCTCCCAACGTAAGTATTCACAGGGTGCTGAAGCACCATGAGATTATACGTAAGATGGGAAGCTCTAGTCACACAGTATTTAGGTACTTGTGCTATTTGTGAAGGGGAAAGAAGTGCTTTCTTTGGGCTGTGATGAGTGAATATACATGTGAAACATCTATGTGTATTCCAATCAACATCAGACTTTAATAAGGCAAGGAAACGTGCTGTGATTTCTATAGAGAGACAAATGGAAGGCTCTGTAGGTTCTGAATTGAAAAACTAAATGAGGAAGAATTTATTAAGTATTAAAACCGAAAGTTATCTTTAAAAATACAGAAATTAGGAAACAACAGGACTGGTGAGTGGTTGACAGACCAACAAGAAAGAACAGGAGATGCAAAAGGGAACCGAGCTTACAAAGCCACCCTGTTATGGTAAAGGGAATGGTCTCTATACAGTCCCTGGAGAGAACAGTCTTTTCAATGACTGATTTTCATACAAGTATAAAAATACAAACAACCTGTCTTATAGAAAGAACGTTATACTATAGCCGGACGTAGTGGCACACGCCTTTATTCCTAGCACTCGGGAGGCACAGGCAGGCAGATCTTTGTGAGTTCAAGGCCAGCCTGGTCTACAGAGTGAGTTCCAGGACAACTGGGACTACAGGGAGACCCTGTCTCGAAAAGACAAAAAAAAAAAAAAAAAAAAGAAAAGAAAGAAAGAACGTTATACTATAAATAAAACATCTTCAGGAAACTACAAAATTCTTACAGAGAATACACAGCATATTAACAGTGAAACAAGACAGGGTTAGAGATACAGCTCATTCATAGAGGACTTGCTAATATGTGTGAGGCCCTAGGTTACCTCATCACCACGGGGAGGAGGGGAGAGATATTTTAGATATTATTAAATCAATATTCTATTCAAAAGACCAATCACATATACACAGACATCCTAGCCAAATAGTGTATGTCCAGAAAACAAAAACAACTTCTCCATATTGCTAAGAAAATGACTATAAGTAAGTAGAGAAATGCACAAGAGGCTTGAAATAGGCAATTTACCAAAGAGGATTTTCAAATGGTCACAACACTTCTGAAAAGCCACTGAACTTCATTAGTGTTCAGAATAATGCCAAACAAGTCCTCAGGGAGATTCCCTTACACGTTAATTATTAACTCGCTACAAAGGGGATTACAGAAAGTTAGAATTCCTTTAGTCACACAAACCAGGACCAATTTACTATATGACTGGAAATATACATTTCAAGTAAATTATGTGCATTACTCTTGTCATTAATGCTGCAAAATGAAAAGACCATATAAATTATAGAAATGGGTGAAGAGTTCTAGTAAAAAGTATAAATGTAATAAGGAAAGTGGAAATGTAGTTTCCTAATAAACTACAGACTAGGTAAATCCATCCAATAAGCAGCAAAGGAACTAAATTATCAGCAAGAAACTAAACAATTGATGGACTACTTCCTCCCCAAAACTTTCTCCCATGACTGGATCTGCCTGACCTCAACTCCATCTTCCTCTCCTGTCATGATACTACAAATTCAGGATGCCATACAGTTTATAACACAGCATAAGCTTTCAAGTAAGTAAAACTTAGATACCATTACAAAAAATTAATTTCTGCCTTTATATGGTAAAATTAAATACATTTCCTTCCTTTATAGACTATATTTCTGAATTTCTTGTTTTTGTAAAATTTTTGTGAATTTCATACAATATATTTTTATCATATTTTAGACTCCTCTCCCCTATCTGCTCCCCTCTTACACACTCCCACAGATACACTGGATTTCATATATTCTGTCACATACACTAAGGCCCATCAAGTGACATTTGTGCCCCAAAATGTCCTTCAGTATGTTTATATCCATTGAGGCCTTGTTAACCTATGTAGCATTACACTTCCAAGGAAAACCTACTCTCCCTCTCCCAGTTATCATCATTGTCACTGACAATGGTTCCTGAGGTAAGGTTGGGGTTGCTTCCACATGTCTTCATTATATGCTGGGATTTTAACCGTCTTGAGCTTGCCTGGGTCTTATTATGCTGTTACCGTTGCTGCAAGTTTGTACGAATTACTTTCCAGCTGTCTGGAAAATTCTATTTCCTTGTGGTCATCCATCACCTCTGGCTCTTACAATTTTAGCATCCTTTCTTCCTCTACGGTCCCTGAGCCTTAGGTCCAGAGGCACTCAAGGCAAATGAGTCTTAGTTAAAAGAAAAACAAACATGTATTTAAAATACAGTTCTCATGATTCCAAATTCTGCCAGTTTAATTATGAATTAAATGAAGATTAGTCATCTTGTTAAATATTTCAAGTAAAATGTAAATCTGTCATTTAGATATAAGAAATAATCACTCAACCAAAGAGAAAGATTAGAAGAACAGTCATCCTCAGTAGGAATGACCACTGGTTACAAGAACCATTGAAGCCAATGTTTCAATTATTTCAACCAACATTCAATTTCATTATTAGTTCTTACCCTGTCCAAATTCTTTCACCACACATAACAAAAGTTCTCTCTTCAAGGATCAATGGAGGCACCTGCCATTTCTGGTCTGTTAGGAGCCTTGTGGACCCCCAGATCTTGGACCTTTCCCAGACCTGCCTGATAAGCCTCCTTTCCCACATTCCTGTGCTCTCAGCTCTGCCAGAACCTTTGTGTGCTGCTGGGAGCTTATCTAGACCTGCCTTGCACTCAGACCTGCTTGGGTTACTAAGATCATTACTTGAACCCCAAGTACTGTGAATTCTTCTCGTGTGACCTATCAGTCAACCTGTTCACTTAGCAACCACCCAGCTTACCCCGTTGTTCTAGACTCATGAGGAGTTCACTCTTGAACCCAAAATTTGCATCTATCCTCAGCTTCAACTGAGATTACTTCCTATACCCAATTTATGCTGAACCCTACTCAGCTGGCCTGGAACTGAGCAAATTAGAGAAACAATAACCAAAGATACAAATAACCACTTAAGAAAGATGAGATCACCTACCCATACTAAGACACACCACCAAACTCACAGGTCCAGCTGCCTAGGTTTCATTTTTTTAAAACACCATAAGCATGAATAACCAAGATAATATGTCTGCTGCAAAAAGTAGTGCCCCTATCATAATGTTTCCTAAAGTGTCAGCCAAGCAGATGCACAAGACAGTGGTTTCAAAATAGCAATTATAAATAGGTGCAAGTGTCAATGGAGAAAATATTGATGAAATCCCAATGAGAAAAATCTTTAGGTTTTATTAATTATTTTGTTAGCTATTGATTAAATGTCTCAAATAGAAGAGTCTAATTTATAAACATTAGCATTCTGGGAACTCAGCCTGAGTGGTCACTTAGAGGCAGTTTTCAGACTTTAAGTCACCTTCAAATACGTTTCACTCATTTAAAATAAATGCACATAAGAGAGAATGGAGAGTAGCTCTTCCCTCCAGGCTTGACATAACTATTCCTTCATAAAGCAGAGCATCTGTAGTGCCTACAATCCTTGGAAGGAAATAAGAGGGAAAATACAGCTGATAGGTCTATTAATATAATGAAACTGTTAATGCTCCCTAATGTTCCCAATGCAGAATGGCATAGACCCTCACATGATTCCAATCACCCCTCCCTCCTCCCCAGCTGCACTTGGCCTGGTGGGTGCTACTAGAGTATACAGGGAGTGGAAGGTTGATGGGGGCGGGTAGGGGTGGAGGGGGTGGGACATTTTAGTGGTGCAGCTGCTCATGAGTCAGCTAGGCTGGGGTGCAGCTGCCTTTGAATCATCCATGCTCCTGTAAGTAAGATGGACTTGGATAGAATACTTGCTCTGGTCTATCAATGCCCTTTCTATCAATAGATCTTTCTTTACATTTCCTTAGCAAAAAGTCATACAACAGAGAATGTACTGCAAAGCCTGAGAGACGATACATTGGGTGGACAGAGCCCACAAGGACCTGGATAGTGGAAGTTTGCAATAACGTCTAACAGAATAATTAACTCAATAACTATTTCTGGCATTTTGCAACATGACAAGACACATAGCCAATAACAGTAAGTATAACTCTAGAAATTTTCCTACATACTCACATGCATGTAAAAAATGACATGGCTGAAGAAACTAACTCATATGGTTTAAAATAGCCACTTCTGCTGGGCATGGTGGCACACACCTTTAATCCTCGCACTTGGGAAGCAGAGGCAGGCAGATCTTTGTGAGTTCAAGAGTTCAAGGCCAGCTTGGTCTACATAGCGAGTTTCATGACAGCCAGAGCTACAGGGAGACCCTGTCTCAAAAAGAAAAAAAAAAAAAAAAATAGCCACTTCCAAATCCATCAGTAAAGGACTGATAAAACGAATTAGGATATACCCATAGAGTGGAAGATTTGGAAGCTATAAAAAAGATTTAAAAATAAGTTTGTGCATTCCTTCATGTAAGATGTTTGCCAAGACACATAAGTAAAAGGCAAGGCATAGAATGCCATTGAGCATACATTGCCATCTGTCTTTTAAAAATGGTAAAACTGAAACACAGATTGCCTGTTTACTGAAGAAATTTTGTCTGCAGAAAGGGATATGCCCTGCATATTTTATCGTATCTTTAGAATCTATTAAGCAAGAAAGACTGTTATCTATCAAATTAAAATAAAGCACTTGGAAAGTATACATATGACAATTTACCTGCATATTTCTGTTTTTAATATTCAAAATATCAATTACTACAAATGACTCAAGTTATTTTTATTCCAATAAAATCCATGTCTGTTGTAATAGATAAATGTTCTCCAGCTCAGCACAACAGTAACTACCGTAGCTGTTCCTCTCAGAAGGACAAGGTTATTTAGTTTTCATGATTAGCTATTAATTCAGGCTTTGGTTCATTTAACTATGATTTGTTTAGAGGTCTCCATGTGCACATACACTGAGCTTACAAAGGGATGGACACAAGTCTTATTTTAAGGAGCACATGATAAAGTAAGAGAGACAGAAAAGTAAGCAAGCAGCTCAGTGTGTAACTATTTGGCACCTGTTATGCAGAGCACATTAATACTGCGTGGTAAGTGCGAAGAAAAGGAAGGAAAGAGAAGGCTGGGGTGGTTCATCTACACTGTCAGCTTGAAGAGGTTTAGAATCACCATGGAAACACACTTCTGGGTGTGCCTCTAAGAGTGTTTCCCAGAAAGGTTTCACTAAAGAAAAAAGATTCACCCTGAACGTGGACAGCACCATCTTAAGGGCCGAGGTTCCCAAGGGAATAAAAGGAGAATGTGAGTCATTCAGCATGTGTTCATCTCCGGCCACTTCCCAGCTAGGACTGTAACCTTAATCTGTGAGCCAAAATAAACCTTCCTTCTTTGAACTGTTTATGTCAAGAATTTTGTCACAGCAGCCAGCAAAGTAGCTAACACACAGGACAGACATGAGGGGACCAGAGGGCACAAGAATCTCAGCCTAGTCAGAGTTAAGAGAAATCCAAAAAACAAGTCAAAATTAACTAAGGCATGAGGAAGCAAGATATGGACCACCATGTCAAAAATTTAAGCTAGAAGTGATTGGCTTGCCTTGACAGATGGGCGTGATCACGTCATGGGCAAAACCAAAGCTGAAGTAATGCATTTTTGCAAAATGAGATCACACAGACCATGCTCATAAGGTAGAGATTTTAACCTAAAGGCATCAAACGTACAAAAATCCTTGGTTTTCAGTCCAATCCCAAACTTGCTGAGAAGTTTAGACACCAATTTCCTAAAGCCGCACTGCTTTGACACTTTGACTGGTGAATCTAATAGTAACTGTAATGTAGGAGCCATTGGTATCTGGAATCTGCTGACATGGCCTGCTTAAGGATCAAAACACCCTCTCAGTGACTGGGAAAGAGGCAAAGAAAACAGCTCTCTGTCCTTCCAAAAGAGCTGAGAATGGCAGAAACCTGGCTTTCAGGGGCTCTTTCCAGAGCAGTCAGAAGAACTGGAAAGCAAGAAGAATGACCCAGTTCAGGGGAAGTCCCCAAAGGGAAACTCTACAAAGTCTTATACCAAGGGGAAGAATGATAACACAGTTGATAGAGATACAAAAATTGGTTTTTCATTTATTTATTTATTTTTTTTTATTTTTTTTTTATTAACTTTATTTCTGTATGTGTATGAATGTACTGTCTGCATGCAAGTCCGTGCACCTGTGTCGTGCAAGGCCGCGGAGGTCAGAAGAGGGTGTCAGATTCCCCTGGAACTGGAGTTCTCCTGGAATTGGAGTTTCAGACGGTTCTCAGCCGCCATGTGGTGCTGGGGATCGAACCCAGGTCCTCTGTAAGAGCAGTCGGCGCTCTTAACTGCTAGGCCATCTCTCCAGCCCCGGTTTTCATTTTGTTAAAAACACGCCTGAAACATACAGCAGGCATTATGATTTAATATTATATTTATCTCATCACATATTTGTAGCTAGGACCTCCTTGGCACCTCTATGCACACATACAACCTCAATGGACCTAAAACGGGGACACTGTCACCACCCGAGGCAAAATGAGGCACGTCAATGCACTTCACCAAGACCACGATGCCTTCTGGAGACAATAGCGGGTTCGAAACACTTTACTGCACCAAAGTAAACATTCACTTCTATTTTTGGCTTGTCTTCCTTTCTGAAATTCATCTTGGCCACTGTCTGAGGTATTCTGCAAGAAGACATAATTACACAGCGATTCCAACGTGAAAACAAAAGGAAAGGAAGAAGGGAACACCAACACACTCGACAAGATGTGATCATCTAGATGAGTCGCATACTAAATAGAAATACCACCCACAATTCCACATGATCTACATAGTGCTTTCTCCACAAAAGCTAAGTGTTTGTTTATCAAATTTATTCATTCACTCATGCGATGGGTACTTTATTGAACACCCACTCTGTGGTAGGCACTGTGATAGGTGTTACACATTGATGAACAAGCCCATCCTCTTCCGGTTCCCACTTCACATCCTGGAGAACAGATACTAGACAGTGCAAAAGGACACGGAGTAAAATTCTGTGAAGGAGAGGCCCAGGATGCTAAGGGAACAAACAGGGTAGGGAGGTATATGGTTACTGCTGGGTAATCCAGTCCAGGAGATATGGAGAGCTTCCTCTAAGAACCTGCTAATGTTGATTTGGAAATAAAAGTCAGCCAGGGAAAGGGAGAAAAGGACAGAGGAAGGATAAGTATGCCCATTTATAAGGAGGTAGAGGAAGAGTGAGCCACTTAAGAGGCAGAAGCAACAATACTAGGCCCTTTGCCCTTGCAGCCATCACCCGGCCCCATTGTGAGTCTGTGTGCAGGGGGCTCAGGCTTGGGTCTTGCTAGACCACCTGAAGCACAGGAGCCCGGCCTTGCTCCAGACAGGGACCAGGGCACGGGCTAAGTCAGCACATATTTCCTCCGCCAACTGGAATTGAGGACAGAGTATCTAAATGGATTTTTTTTGATAACCCTCAGAACAGGAAGGGAAGAGTGGCCTAGACTTCCCAATATCCAATAATAAAACAAATTGAAGCCTGAAAACCTAGTCAACACTCCATAAACAAGGAGGGAAAAAAAGCATTGGAAGGAGGCAAGCAAAACAAGCCTTCAACATAGTGAAAGGACATTTGTGATTGGCATCTGAATACAGGCAAAAAAAAAAATGTAAACTCCCATACCTGGGACACGGTTAAGGGATTACATAGGAAGGATTCCCCTGGAACTGGAGTTCTCCTGGAATTGGAGTTTCAGACGGTTCTCAGCCGCCATGTGGGTGCTGGGGATCGAACCCGAGTCCTTTGTAAGAGCGGTTGGCGCTCTTAACCGCTAGGCCATATCTCCAGCCCCGGTTTTTCATTTTTTTAAAAACAGCCTGAAACATACAGCAGGCATTATGATTTAATATTATATTTATCTCATCACATATTTGTAGCTAGGACCTCCTTGGCACCTCTATGCACACATACAACCTCAATGGACCTAAAACGGGGACACTGTCACCACCCGAGGCAAAATGAGGCACGTCAATGCACTTCACCAAGACCACGATGCCTTCTGGAGACAATAGCGGGTTCGAAACACTTTACTGCACCAAAGTAAACATTCACTTCTATTTTTGGCTTGTCTTCCTTTCTGAAATTCATCTTGGCCACTGTCTGAGGTATTCTGCAAGAAGACATAATTACACAGCGATTCCAACGTGAAAACAAAAGGAAAGGAAGAAGGAACACCAACACACTCGACAAGATGTGATCATCTAGATGAGTCGCATACTAAATAGAAATACCACCCACAATTCCACCTGATCTACATAGTGCTTTCTCACCAAAAGCTAAGTGTATGTTTATCAAATTTATTCATTCACTCATGCGATGGGTACTTTATTGAACACCCACTCTGTGGTAGGCACTGTGATAGGTGTTACACATTGATGAACAAGCCCATCCTCTTCCGGTTCCCACTTCACATCCTGGAGAACAGATACTAGACAGTGCAAAAGGACACGGAGTAAAATTCTGTGAAGGAGAGGCCCAGGATGCTAAGGGAACAAACAGGGTAGGGAGGTATATGGTTACTGCTGGGTAATCCAGTCCAGGAGATATGGAGAGCTTCCTCTAAGAACCTGCTAATGTTGATTTGGAAATAAAAGTCAGCCAGGGAAAGGGAGAAAAGGACAGAGGAAGGATAAGTATGCCCATTTATAAGGAGGTAGAGGAAGAGTGAGCCACTTAAGAGGCAGAAGCAACAATACTAGGCCCTTTGCCCTTGCAGCCATCACCCGGCCCCATTGTGAGTCTGTGTGCAGGGGGCTCAGGCTGGGGTCTTGCTAAGACCACCTGAAGCACAGGAGCCCGGACCTTGCTCCAGACAGGTACCAGGGCACGGGCTAAGTCAGCAATATTTCCTCCGCCAACTGGAATTGAGGACAGAGTATCTAAATGGATTTTTTTTGAAGAACCCTCAGAACAGGAAGGGAAGAGTGGCCTAGACTTCCAATATCCAATATATAAACAAAATTGAAAGCCTGAAACCTAGTCAACACTCCATAAACAAGGAGGGAAAAAAAGCATTGGAAGGAGGCAAGCAAAACAAGCCTTCAACATAGTGAAAGGACATTTGTGATTGGCATCTGAATACAGGCAAAAAAAAAAATGTAAACTCCCATACCTGGGACACGGTGAAGGGATTACATAGGAAAGGTGCAGGATAACTCTGCCCCAAGGTCTCCCATCCCTGTAGGGGATAGCTACAATGGGATCCCCCTGGAGGTAACCCAAGAAACAGATCTTAGAGGAATAATTGCAGACTTAATGCAGAGAAATTAAAGAAAACAAAGAAGCCAGATAACTGAGAGAGAATGAAAAACTCAAAAAGGACCTAAAGGGATACAATGACAAACTTTGGAAAGAACTAAAGGAACAGAATGACAAACTCCAGAAAGAACTAGAGAGAGAAAAAAACAAACTCCAAAAGGAAGTAGAAACACTGAAAAAGGAAGCCAACCAACGAACTAAGGAGCACCAAGAAAAGATTGAGAAGTTCAAAAAGGAACTGGAAATACTAAAGAAAACACAGGATGAACTGAAAAAGGAAATAGAACACTGATCCAATCAAGAAGAAAGGAAAGGAAAAAGCCTCAGAAGTAGAATGGAGGAAGCAGAACAAAGAATATCAGACCTGGAAGATAACACAGAGCAATTAAAAAGCTCAAATAAAGAATATGAAAAATTTAAAAATACACAAAAGTGGAACAACCAGGAAATATGGGACACTATGAAAAGATCAAACCTCCACATCATAGGAATAGAGGAAGGAGAAGAATCTCAAGAGAATAGTATTGATCAGATCTTCAACAGAATAATAGATGAAAATTTCCCCAAACTAAAAATAGACAAACCCATACAAATACAAGAAGCACATAGGACCCCAAATAGACAAGATCAGAAAAGAAACACCCCACGCCATATCATAGTTAAAATGCTAGATGCCCAAAACAAAGACAAAATTCTGAGGGCTACAAAAGAAAAACAAGTCACATACAAAGGGAAACCCATCAGAATTACAACTGACTTCTCGCCTCAAACCATGAAAGCAAGAAGAACATGGAGCAAAGCATTCCCAGTGTTAAGGGACTACGGATGCCAACCCAGAATACTTTACCCAGCAAAAATGTCGACTATACTTGAAGGAGAGAGAAAAATCTTCCATGACATAAACAAGATGATGGAATACATGTCTGGAAAACCAACTCTTCATAAAATACTTGAAGCAATTCAAAGGGCAGAAGAGAGGAGCAACAATCCTCAAACACCTAGGAAAAGAAACTAATAAAAACATAACCATAGGAGCAAAATCAAAGGCTAGAAGTCCAAATGGATAATAAGGTGAAAGGAAGCAACATCCATCTTTCAATTATAACCTTAAATATTAATGGGCTAAACTCCCCAATCAAAAGGCATAGACTGGGAGAATGGATTAGGAAACAAAACCCATCTATACGCTGTCTACAAGAAACCCATCTCAATTTCAAGGATAGGTACCAACTTAAGTGGAAGGGATAGAAGAAAATATTCCAAGCAAATGGTACCAAAAAGAAAGCAGGTGTTGCTATTATAATATCAGACAAAATAGACTTCAAAGCAAAAGAAATCAAAAGAGACAAAGAGGGTCATTACATCTTTATTAAAAGAACAACTGACGATGAAGATCTCACAATCATGAATATATACACACCAAACGCCGGTGCACCAAACTTTATAAAGACAATTCTTCAGGATCTCAAGACACAGATTAACCAAGCACACTAACAGTAGGGGACTTCAATACCCCACTAAGTCTTTTAGACAGATCAACAGGACAAAGGATAAGCAGAAAGGCATCTGAACTAAATGATACAATACACCAAATGGACCTCACAGGCATCTATCGAATATTTCACCCAAACACCAGAGAATACACTTTCTACTCAGCACCTCATGGAAAATTCTCCAAAATAGACCATTTACTGGGACACAGGAAAAAACTCAACAAACACAAAAAGATTGAAATAATTTCATGCATTCTATCAGACCACAGTGCAATAAAACTCAATATCAACACCAGGATAAACCCTACAACCTACAAGAATACATGGAGACTAAACAAAACTCTTCTAAATAATGAATAGGTCAAAGAAGAAGAAATAAAGAAAGAAATAAAAACATTCCTGGAACTGAATGACAATGAAAATACAACACAGCAAAACCTATGGGACACTTTAAAAGCAGTCCTAAGAGGGAGGTTTATAGCTCTAAGTGCCTACATTAAAAAAACAGAAAGAGCACAAATGAATGATCTAACATTGCAGCTAAAAATACTTGAGAGACAACAACAAATGAACCCTAAACACAGCAGACCAGAAGAAATAACAATCAGTGCAGAGATCAATGAAATAGAAACAAAGAAAGCCATACAAAAAAAAAATCAATGAATCCAAAAGTTGGTTCTTTGAGAGAATAAAAAGATAGGCAGACCTCTAACCCAGTTAACCAAAAGAAAGAAGGAACAACTCCAAAACAATAGAATCTGTGATGAAAGGGGAAATATCACAACAATGAAAAGATCCAGACAATCATATGGGAATACTTCAAAAACCTATACTTCACTAAGTTTGAAAATCTAGAAGAAATGGATGAATATCTGAAATCCTGGGAATCACCAAAGCTCAACCAAGATGAGAACGACAGCCTAAATAGACCAATAATACATGAAGAAATTGAAGATGTAATAAGTAGCCTCCCAACCAAAAAATGCCCAGGCCCAGATGGTTTCACGGCAGAATTCTATAAAATATTTCAAAAAAAAAACTTACAACCATTACTACTCAAGTTGTTTAGAACGATACAAATGGAGGGAGTTCTCCCAGATTCCTTCTATGAAGCCAGCATCACGCTATTACCAAAACCAGGGAAAGATACAACCAAAAAGGAGAACTGTAGACCCATCTCCCTAATGAACACAGATGCCAAAATTCTAAATAGGATTCTGGCAAATCGCATACAGACCAACATCAAGAAGATCATCCATCATGACCAAGTTGGATTCATACCAGAGATGCAGAGATGGTTCAACATACGAAAATCAATAAATATCATCAAGCATATAAATGGACTGAAAGACAAAAACCACACCATCATCTCAATTGATGCAGAGAAAGCCTTTGACAAAATCCAGCATCCCTTCATGTTTAAAGTCCTAGAGGGAATTGGTCTAGAGGGATCATTCCTCAATGTAATCAAAGCCATATACAGGAAACCCACAGCCAATATCATCCTAAATGGGGAAATGACAGAAGCATTCCCCTTAAAGGTAGGAACTCGGCAAGGCTGCCCCCTGTCACCACTCCTCTTCAATATAGTGCTTGAAACCCTTGCTAGGGCAATAAGGCAAGAAAAGGAAATTAAAGGAGTTCTAATTGGAAAAGAGGAAGTCAAGCTATCCCTTTTTGCTGATGATATGATTGTCTACCTAAGGGATGCTCATATTCCCAGAGAAAAACTCCTTAGCTACCGATTCAAATACCTTCAGTAAAGTGGCAGTATATAAAATAAATCTAGAAACATCAGTAGCCTTTCTTTTACACCAACAACAGCTAACTGAGGAAGGAAATCAAGGAGACCCTCCCACTCACGTCAGCCTCAAAACCAATAAAATTACCTAGGAAACAAACCTCCAAAGGGACACCCAAGATCTCTAAAACAAAACCAATTTTAAACCCCTGAAAAAGGAAATTGAGGGAAATACATCAGACGATGGACAAACCTTCCCCATGCTCATGGATTGGGAAAATATAATATAGTAAAAAATGTCCATTTCTACCCAAACTTGTGTACGATTTAATGCAATCCCACTCAAACATCCAAGAGCTTCTTCACAGGCTTGGGAAAACTCCTTCAATTTCATTTGGGAAAAAAAAAAAGACCCCGGAATTAGCCCAAAGCAACCCTGAGCAACAACAGCAATACAGGGGCGATCAATCTACCAGACATCAAACATTACTACCGGGCTATAGTCATAACAACCGCTTGGTACTGGCACAAAAACCAGGACATGTTGACCAATGAAAACAAAAGCGATCCAACCTGAGCACATACAATTTCAGCCACTCGTATTTGACAAGAGGGCCAGGAAGGCACAATGGAGGAAAGCAGCATCTTGGTAAGTAGTTGTTGCAAAAACTGGATTACACCCTGTAGAAGATCTGAAATTAAATAACCCTATCTCTCTCCCTGCTACAAAAAATCATGTCCAGATGGATTCAAAGACCTCAACGTGAAAACCAAATACTATGGAGATGATAGAAGAAAAACTTGGCAGCAGACTACTGACATATGCAGGGAAAAGACTTCCTAAATCGTACAGCAGCTGCCCCCAAGGACATCAGATCGACAATTGACAAATGGGACATCATAAAACTCAAAAAAGCTTCTTGTACATCAAAAGAAAACAATCAAGTAAGTGAAGCGAAAACCCACAGAGAGGGAGAAAACCTTCACTAGCAGATACATTGGACCCAAATGAATTAATTTTCAGAGTATTCAAGCTACTCAAAAAGCAAAGAAAAAGAAAACACATCGAACCACTCAAAATATGGAGCAAAGAATGAAAAGAAACTTCACAGATGAGGAATTAGAGGTGGCTTAGAAAAACATTCATATGCCTTTATCCTTAGCATCAGGATGGCAGAGGAAGGCAGATCTTGTGAGTTTCCAAAGGCCAGCCTGGTCTACAGAGCGGCTTCCAGGAAGCGTGGGCTACAGGAAAACCCTGTCTCGAAAAATACCAAAAAAGAAAAACAAACTGGTTCAATGTCACTAATAATTAGGGAAATGCAATTAAAGACCACTCTAATAGATATTATCTCACTCCGATATAAGAGGGCCAAATCAAGAAAACAAAACTATATCAAGTTCGTTGGAGAAGGATAGTGGGGAAAGGGAACACTCACCATTGCTATGTGGAATGTAAACTTGTACAGCCACCATGGAAAAATGTGAGTAACCTGGAGACTGAAAAAAGTGAGCTTACCATTTGATCAAGTCATATCACTCCTGTGTCTAATTACCCACAAGACTCCTCTTACTACAGAAATACATGACAGCTATATTTATTGCAGCTCTGTTCACCAGTGCCAAAAACTGGAAACAACCCAATGGCCCCCTCAACTGACAAAGTGGATAGAGAAAAAATGGTAATATACACAACTTGAGTTCTATGCATTGGTAAAAAAAAAATAAACATCATGTACTTTGCAGGTAAATGGATTGGGGCTGGATAGTATATTGTGATTTAAGCTGAAGTACACCAGTCCCAGAAAAAACAAACAACGAATTGTTTATCCCTCATCTGCAGATTGCTAGCACCAATAACCCCAGTTGTAAATATTCTGTACGGAGAGGATGCATATTTAAAAGCACAACAACAGAAGACTCATCAGAAACTACTGAAATGGTGAATTGGGAGGTGGTGGTTCAGGGGCGGGAGAGGGACACAGGTGTGCATATTCGATTAATTATATTAATTGATCGTGAGTTCAACCATCGTGTCCATTTTGCCCAAACTCTGTCTCAGGTTACATGGTGTTTTTAGGAATTAGTAAAAGTAAAATATGTGTATATTAAACAACATTGGTTTAAAGGGTTCTGATAAAAACGTATGCACCTTAGTTAATTGGAAATATAATTGTTGTTCAAATTGTTTTCTTAAAATCTGTATAACGGATAACCTTTGGGATGGCACATACAAATATTCTCTATATTTTTTCTGTTCTACAGTTCATTCTTGTAGCATTCTCTTTTACCTGTAGGATGATTTAACTAAAAAAAAGGTAAGTTTGCTTCCCCAAGTTGACATACAGTCACCAAAAACAGTTGGGTGAATTTATGAAAACTGTGAACCTTGATTCCTGCCTATAGGTACGAGTCACTACAAATGCCTTTTTGAGATCATGGGTCAAAAAAAACAAAACTTAAAATAAAAAGGTGGGGATACAGGTATATATGAAACCTTTTTTGTCAAAAAACTTTGCAATTCAATTCTTAAAACTACACTACAGGAAAAGATTTTGTATGTTCCAACAGGTCAAAACGTCACTGACTTACTGAGAAAGAAAAACAACAGGCTTTGTATTGTGTAGGATGTACCAGGAAGGCCAGCAGAAAGATGTCGGCCTCCTGAACATTGAAATGAAGAAAAGGCATCAGGACTGTTACAGACATCAAACCCCTCTTTGGATCTGTACTTTTAACAACATTTTATAATGAGTCCTAATGAAACTTCCTCTAGGTGCACAAAGTTTTAATATGAGAGGATTTTCTTACCTCTTCCTCATAGACACAAGGAGGAGGTAGTGTGATGATGAGGTCCTTCTCTACTGTAAATTGGAGCCAACTGTTATAGATGTAATCTCTTATAAAACCAGTAAAACTGCCTTCTTAATTGACTAATAGGCATTAGGAACTGTGAAAAGGTATTATTCTCATTCAGAACCAAAATAATACTAAAGTTCTAAGCTATGCACTTAAGCAAAATATATTAATACAGGAAGAGCTCTGATATCAGCCATGTATTATTCTACCAAGGCAATGTTGGCCAGGGGATCCAAGCCCCACCCCAAAAGGTAAGGCTTCTTGCCCGTAAACTGGGATACCTGCGAGAAGAAAGGGGTGTAAGGCCCTGCTGTCAAAGACCTGATGTAAGATGGGAAAGATGTATTGAGACCACACTTGCAAGTGTACAGTGGTCTCTGAAATCCGAGAGAGTTTACCAAAGGCCACTAAACCAATAAAGCAAATATAGTCTCCTTGAGTCAAGCAAGACTCCTCCATCAGCACCAGCTACACCTCACCTGCCTGGTATACTGTGCAGCAGTGGCAGCACTATAACTGTATATCCCAAATCTAATTGCTATTAGCTCTCTCCTTGTAGGAATAAACCCATGGCTGATGCCAAAGCTACATCCTCTAGAGGTTAGGAGATGTTATAAACCACAGTAAGACCCTGTCATATTTTACAGAAAAAAATGTAATTCATGGATTAACATACCATCCAAACATCTGTGTCTATACCAAAGTAACCTACCATAACAATTAGTACTGTTTAAATACCTATATATCTAATTGCTTGTGCTTCATTAGTAGGATTGAAAGGTTATTCCTGGACAAACTGTCAGCCCATGAAAGAAAACAGCCAGAATTGACCAGAGTCCAAAACGACAGCTTCAGAGAAAGTAGAATGTTTTGCTTCTCATCTACCCATGCCCCTTTTCTAAGCCTAGGGAACAATCTGCGGAAGAGGGAGTGTGGTAGAATGTAAGGGCTGTGATTGGAGTGAATGGTGAAACTACAGCAATATAGACTGGACACTTATTTGATCAACTTGAGTAAACATACAAGCCCCCCAGCTGGATGGTGGGACCCTTGGACTGTGTAGGTTTGGGCACAACTGCTTGCAAATTGGTTTTACATGAAGGATGCTTGTACTCATAAATTATTACTTATTGTTAAAAAATGAATAAATAAATTAATAAATAATAAATAAATAGAAAAAAGCAACAATACTAGAAAATGCGCAGAAATGCTAGGAACAGAGGAGTTTCTGAGGTGGGGCAAAGGGAACTAAGGAAGCGGAGTGTCTGTAAGAAGCAGACAAGACAGACAGAGGCATGGTAGCGACCTCATCCAGAATATCCTTATGAGTTACCAGGTAGATATTTCTGTTCCAACTTAGAATTAACCCTACAGTATAAAGTTCAATGCCTTGGACAAGGTCATAGAGTCACTGTGAAGGCAGAACTCTACTGTAGTCCATCCATTAGTCTAATGATCCCATCCAATCAGGATATTGCTTTAGATCCAAATATGTAAAATTAATAGCAATCACTTGAAATAAGAAAAGTGAAACATTGTGTATATTTCTGTTTGAGTAATGATGTAATTTGGAAACTTCATAATCTTTGTTTTAGTTTAGCAAATGTATGCTAAAGAACAATTTCTGATATTTTAATAGTTATTACCAGTAATAAGTGAATTTTCAGTACAGCAAATTATCAACTAATATTATAAGATAAATTTTCAAACTGTTGCCATGGAGGAAGGTTATATGCAAGTTCTCTCAACATTTTTTCTTATAACTTTATGCAAATCAACAATTATATGAAAATTAATTTCAAGTGAAAAATGAAACCATTAGTTTGCCCAAAAGCTAACAGTACTAACAGAAGAAAGCAGGATGATTGTTATGTATTATGAATCTCTTCATTTTTTTTCAGCTTACTACTAATGCATTCAAGATTTTGACACTAGAGTCAGCACTAATCAACAGGACTCTAGCTGCCAGATGCCTCGCTAATTAATTTGCAATCTCATCTTTGCCTCATAGTAAGTATAAAATCAATAAATTATAATTTCCTTTTACAGATTCCAAAGCAGACCTGTGTAATAATTTTCCCATGGTCTCACGGCTTCTAAATGAAAGAGCTAGGCATTCAAACTAGGTCTGTGTGACCCTAAAGCTCTGGTTCCTGTGTTGGAACCCAATCCTATTTCCTTTCTTTCTGTGGGTTATTAAGACTCTTTGGACACCATTTCTACCAATGACAAAATTAATCCACATGACCTGATTTAATCTTTAGTTAGAATATTTGTTAACTTACATTGAAGTGATAAAATACAAGTTAAATAGAATATATAGAGCTATAAATTATTCCTTTTAATCTTTCTCTCTTTCATCAGTTTTGATGGCTATAGAGAGTGACTTTGCTCAGTCTATTGTTGGAAGATCCAGTTTGAATTGGGGGCTAGTTCTCAGCTAGCATGCCTCAGGGCACCCTGTGGCTGAGGGTCTGACCCCACCCCAAGGAGGAGCAAACAATGTGGCCTAGCTGGGTGATGCTGGGTGGGGCAACGGTAGTGGTGCAGAGTTGGGGGGATCTATGATTGGCTCTGGGAACTGACGTCATTTAGTTTATAAAAGCAGGCTGTAGCAAGGAATAAATCTGAATTTCCTAGTAACATCATCATGGAATTCCCAGCCATCATTTTTATTAATCATTGCACGCATACAGGCCAAAGTAGGCCTGCATTTCATTCAGGTGGCCAATGGGTTGGAAAGAGGTCCCCTTGTGGACCACCAATCTGGGTAGCTGGTGTTGTGAGTGGACATAGGGTGAAGATAGGCCTATAGCCATCAGCCTGAAATTCCTGTCCAGGGTTCAATAGTCTCTGGGCATGTGGGAAGTCATGGCCAAGAGTGGAACACGTGTCTTGTGGGTCCAGGCTAAGGGCCTGAGTTGGAAGTACCACCAAGGTCAGGCTACGGGAAGTAGCTGGCTGGCCTCTGTGCCAAGGGGTCAGTTCTCCACAGTGTCCGCAAAGTGGGCACTGTGTTACCCTTCCCCTTAGCAGGGTTGCATGGTCCTGTTTGGCCTAAGAAGAAAGCTTCCTACGGTCTATGAAACTCCATCATATAAATAGTATATCTATATGCTCAAACAGCAGATACTATATATGTATACTATATGTGCCATACAGATGATTTTTAAAAAGTTACTATATAAGTATCTTAAGCCAACTTACTGACTCACATTACTGAAATGTGCAAAAGCAGGTTGGTTTTCAACCATAGATAAATAACCCCCTTGAGAGGGCATTATTGTCTCTATGCCATTTCCACCTTTTGAACCCCAGAGTACTTAGTACTCAGCAGCCAACACTCTGCTTGGTTGACTATCCTTCCAAGAGCCATCTCTGAAATGTCTAAATGCCCCTGAATCACATTACTGGGGTGACCCTTCCTTTCTCCTGGCCTGTCATAGCTTCTTAAAAGATGGAGGTGAACTCAAACCTCACCCACTTTCTCATCTTCTCTTCAGGGTGTGCAAGGATCTCTATGATGTGTTGACCTAGATTCTTTTTGAAGTTTATTGTTTTTAAAACTTTTATGTGTAGGATTGTATTGCCTGCGTGCACGAAAGTGCAACCATGTTGTGAAATGCCTGTGGAGGGCAGAAAAGGATGTCAGATTCCCCTGAAACTGAAGTCATGAACAGTTGTTCACTGCCATATGCGTGCTCTGAGACCCGAACCTGGTCAAACTAGGTACTCTTTTTTTTTTTTAATTTTTTTTATTAATTTTATTTATTTCTGTATGTGTATGAATGTACTGTCTGCATGCAGGTCTGTGCACCCGTGTCGTGCAATGCTGCGGAGGTCAGAAGAGGGTGTCGGATTCCCCTGGAACTGGAGTTCTCCTGGAATTGGAGTTTCAGACGGTTCTCAGCCGCCATGTGGGTGCTGGGGATCGAACCCGGGTCCTCTGTAAGAGCGGTCGGCGCTCTTAACCCCTAGGCCATCTCTCCAGCCCCCAAACTAGGTACTCTTAAATGCTAAGCCACCTCTCTAGCCCTTGACCTAGATTCTCTCTAGTACATACCCAGGAGTGGTGTAGCTACATCACAAAATTGTAATATGTCTATTTTTGGAGGACTTTTCATTCTGATTTCCATAATGGTTGCACTAAGTTATATTCCCACGAAGACCGTATAAGGATTCTTCTTTCCCTAAATCCTCTCCAGCATTTGCTATCACATTCTCATCTTCAAAATCCCTCAACAAAACTTGACATGATAAATAACCACTACCCTGAAGGATCTTCTCTGGATGCAGCAATAAAATCTCTTCCGTGTTTTGCACACTTTCCTCTGAGTGATCTTTTCGATCTCTTCAGCAGCCTCCTCTTCCTCTACCACCAATTTAACCGACAGCTCTTGGGCTTTGTCCCAAGCCATCTTTTCTCCTCTCTCCTGCTTTATTTATATCCTGTTTCCATAATATAAATGTTATGAATATGATGATTCTCTCAGACATACTTCTTGGTTGACTGTTTCTCTGGCAGCCTGTTCAACAATACTATGCTGACATCATCGAAACTTTTCAAGCTCCAACTTTAACTTTTCATTCCTTCCATTCTTCCTAGCATCTGTGTTTTTAAAAATCTCAGTAAAGGACTCTACCATCTACCCATTAGTTAATCCAGAAACATTTATTTGGCTTACCACCATACATAGCTGTGTCTTTGCATAGTCCCTGTCTATAAAATCAGTGTGATACATCTTAGACCTATGCATTTCTCTCCTTCCCCACTTACACCACTCTAGTTCAAGTCATCCTCCTTTTTTCCTGGACCATATCCTAACCTGGTCTCCTTATATCCCACCCAATTCCTCATAATAGATATCCTTAAGAAGACAGCAGAGCCAGACATGGTGGTGCATGCCTTTAATCCCTGCACTCAGGGGGCAGAGGTACATGGCTGTTTGTGAGATCAAGGCCAACCTGGTCAACATGGCAAGTCCCGGGCCAGCTGGGGCTATAGGGACACCTTGTCCAGAATAAAATGAAAACTGAAAAAGGCACTGTCGATGGAATATACAGTATGTTGCTCCCTTTTTCCAACACCTAAGTGGCTTCACAATTAATATAACATGAAATATAAAACCCAGTTTCAGCACAGAGTACTTCCCTCCAGACCAGAAACTTCTCACCGTTCCTGAGTCATCCCTAAGTATCTTGTTTATCCCGCTACTTTTCTCTTGGTACTGCTCGTTCTGTTATTCTGCTTTCTTTGCAGTTCACAGTGTGGTCTGAAGTGATCTTCTTGACTTACTCCCTTGCTTAACATCTAATTCCCTTCTCTAGCATGTAAGCTGCATGGCAGCCACCCTGCTTGCCTTGTTAATATCTATAACCCAAGATACAATACTCATAGCTAAATGAATAATGAATTCAGCACAGACATCTCCAATGAGCTTTTTTTTACTTGCTGTTGACTTTAAATACAAGGAACAGAAATCAAGTGAGCACCAGGTTTATTTTTAGCTTGACTTTAATCAGAAGAGAATTGTCTAATAATGCCAACATTTTCCCCTCTGATCAATATTTCAATATGAATGTCTCACTATATATTTCAAATTTAGCCGGGCGTGGTGGCGCACGCCTTTAATCCTAGCACTCGGGAGGCAGAGGCAGGCGGATCTTTGTGAGTTCAAGGCCAACCTGGTCTACAGAGTGAGTTCCAGGACAGCTGGGGCTATAGGGAGACTCTGTCTCGAAAACAAACAAACAAACAAACAAACAAAAAAACAAAAAACCAAATTGAATGATAAACTCCTACAATCATTCTAAAATTATTTCACTACATCAGCATGATAGAATTATTTACTCTGCAGTGATTATTTAAGCCACTGTTTGCTCTTTTATTCCAAGTTAAGAGTTATTTTTGATACATCAGTTCTAACAATTCAGGAACTTCTCTGGTTACTTAATAGTTCATCAATCTTCTAACTTACAGGATATTTTCATGACATATATGTATAGGCTACTTTTTGTATTAATAAGGATCCTTGTTCTGTGATACAAAAAATACCAAGCAATGGTATGAATAGGTTCAGAGAAAGGGGCAGTCACTGCCTCCAGTTGTGCACCCAGTGGGGATTCTGCAAGGCTCCAATGGACAGCTGGAATTCAATAGCCATACAGTTGTCCCTGGTTAAATGAGTCACACAATGAACCCAAAAGTTATGAATCTGGAAAGGGACAAGTAGAGAAGAAGCAGGATGTTGATAGGGGTAGGAGGGAATTAAGAGGGTGTGGATGGGAGAGTAATCACATTTATATATGAATTATATGTTAAAGAACAAAATTAGTCAATAACTTTTAATCAAGCAATAGAAGTTGTGAAGGACATTTTGTTAATATAGATTAGAAATACTTTTACAGAGTTATAACACCATCATGATGGTACTTGTTTAGAGTATCTGTTAGTTCTTAGCTTGCTTAACAGAACTTTCTTCTCAGAATCATGGTATTTGTGTTGATAATGAAGATGGGAACTTCTGATAAACCAAAGATTGACAGTTTACTAAGCACTGTTCTAATACTGGGGTGGGCATTAGTTCTCTATTCCTTGCCATTTGTCTAGGGCAGCAAGGGTGTAAGTATGGATTTGAATTCTAACCCAGACATTTCATGGTCTTAATACTACAGCATGCTAAAACATTCTCAAATATATTTTAATCAAATTCACCCCGTCCTAGTCCCAATTCCTCCCAGATCTGCTCTTCCTTTCCTACCCACCCAGTTTTATGGCTTCATTTGTTTTTTAAACCCATCAAGTTTAATTTGTCTTGCCCTCTGTACCTCTGGGGTATAGAGCCTTCGGGTGGAGACTGCTCACCCTACCAGGGACACACCCTTAAATAAAACCAGCTCTCCCTCTCCTAGAAGCTATTAGTTGCCAACAGCTCCTCAGCTGTGGATGGGACCACTTGCCCACCTTTCCTCTCATACTAGGATTTTGTCTGGCTCCAACTTGCACAGGTCTTGAGCATGCTGTCACAATTACTGTGAGTTCATATGTACAACTGCCCCGTTGGGTCTGGAAAACACTTTATTGTAGTCATCCACAGCCTCTGGCTCTTACAGTCTTTCTGCTCCATTTTCTGCAAGGATCCCTGAGCCTTGGGAGGAAGGTGTGACAGAGATGTCCCACTTAGGGCTGAGGACTTGGCAGTATCTTAAAAATGTTTGGTAAGATTAGAAGACTTACATGTTAGATGTTCTAACCAGAAATCTACATGCACCCTTAAAAGAATGAAACTATAAATAATGCTAATGCAACACATTCAGACACGTGCACACACACACACACACACACACACACACACATACACACAGATTCAGAGAGAGGATTGGTCTTCCAGAGAGAATAATGTGACTGGAGAGGAAATTTTTTTTAAAACTTTTTGAGAGGTTCAGATT
The DNA here is from genome assembly GCA_009823505.1 of Rhizomys pruinosus. NCBI lineage: Eukaryota > Metazoa > Chordata > Mammalia > Rodentia > Spalacidae > Rhizomys > Rhizomys pruinosus. Next base: position 3,116,632 of record VZQC01002875.1, read on the forward strand.
TTAAAGCAACCTCATCAAAATGGAAAGAGGAATGTATAACAAGGACTAGCAATGGGCTGTGCGAAGAACATCAGGAAACTGTAAGAAAAGCCAGAAAAGAGCTGGGACTTGTGAAAATGCCACAGATGACAAAGGTTAGGTTACAAAAATGAAAAGGAAAAGGTATCAGTGCCAGAAAACGAAGAAAGAATATTATGACCTTGGCTTTTTGTAGGAGGGAGCTATTTAAGATTATTTATCATAAGCTAGGAAGGTCATCTGGCAAAGACAGGTACCAATGTTGGGTCCCCACAATTCAACTAACTCAACTTCAAGGAAACAATGTAGACTTTTTAACACAGAAAAATGTCACGGAAGATGGAGAATTATGTAGCTGTGTTTAATTTTTGTTTGCTACAAAGAGCAACAGCAAAAGGCAGACTATATATTGTTAAGAGGTGCTGGAAGTTAAGATAAGGAAATGGTAATGAGAAACCTCTAAATGCCTATTATTATTTAAATTTGTATCAGAAAAATCTATAACAAAATAAAATTATTTACCAAGAACAATAATGGTATTGTCTCATTCAGCATATCCAATAAGTCAGTGTCCAGTCATGTTCAAGTCCCACTGCCATATTGGTCTATGAAATGAAGAGGCAGCTCAGCTCTCACAATCACTGCCTGTGCTGGATAGCTTTAGTGTCAACTTAACACACCTGGGTTGAGGGAGCCTCAACTGGGGAATTGGCTCCATTGGATTGGCCTGTGGCCACATCTATGGAGTATTGTCTTGATGGTTGAGCAGTGTGGGAGGGCCCAGCCCACAATGAGTGGTGCCACACTGGGCAGGTTTTTGTATACCATATAAGAAGGCAGGCTGGGCATGAGCCAGGGGAGCAAGCCAGTGAACAGCATTCCTCCATGACCTGTGCTTCAGCTCCTGCCTCCAGGTTCCTGCCCTGAGTTCCTGCCTTGGGCTCCCTAAGTGATGAACTGTGACCCAGGTGATGTAAGCTAAATAAACCCTTTCCTTCCCAAGTTGGTGTCAGTCAGAGTGTTTTGTCACAGCAATGGAAGACAAACTAGAACACTGCCTGATAGGAACAACTTTAATTGGACCCTCATGGAATGCAGAAGTAATTCCTGCTCCTTTAATATGCAGAAAGTTGAATACACACATCTATTGTGAAACAGTAAGACAGAAGGATGCTCCTTTTCTTTTCAAATCACTTGTCTTATTCTCAATTCTAAAATATTACAGTATACTCACACCCGTGTTTGTTCACATCTGTATATGTATTCATCATAGGCTAGGATCTGTATATGAAGGAATGCATGACTACAGAATGGCTATTATCAAGAAATTTGACAAAAAATGTTGGAGAGGATGTGGAGAAGGAAGAACCTTATTCACTGCTGGTGGAAGCAGAAATTAGTACAGTCATTATGAAAATCAGTTTGGAGGTTCCTCAAATCAATACATTATCACTCCTGGGCAAACACCCAGAGAACTCCGTATTTTACTATAGTGATACTTGTACCCCTTAAATTATTTAGATGAAGTTCAATCTTTAAGCCCTGATAAATTAAAAAATATTTGTTATTATTTTTCATTTTATATATGAGTATACTGTCTGTATGTATGTAAGTGTGAGGTCAGAAGAGGGCATTGAATTCCCTGGAACTGGAGTTAGAACAGACAGTTGTTAGCCACCATATGGGTGCTGGGATTCAAACCCAGGTCCTCTGTAAGAGAAGCCAGTGCTCTTAACTGCTGAGCCATCTCTCCAGCCCCAAGCCTAGATTCATTGGATACTAAATTTCTCAAAAGAACTAACATAATTGTCTTGCAGACTCAAACAAATTTTAAATAAACATAAAATCTGACAGTTCGGGGCTGGAGGGATGGCCTAGCGGTTAAGAGCGCCGACCGCTCTTGCAGAGGACCCGGGTTCGATCCCCAGCACCCACATGGCGGCTGAGAACCGTCTGTGACTCCGGTTCCAGGAGAACTCCAGTTCCAGGGGAATCCGAGACCCTCTTCTGACCTCCGCGGCATCGCACGACACGGGTGCGCAGACCTGCATGCAGACAATACATTCATACACATAAAAAAAATAAATAAATAAAATTAAAAAAATTAAAAAAAAAAAAAAAATCTGACAGTTCAAGTTCCCTGGGGCCTTTGTGCTTGATACTGTCTCTGCCTAGACTTCCTCTCAACCGGAAACGTTCTGTGGTTTCCTCATCTATTATTATCTACTCCCTTAACCTAGTTCTCTCTTTCTTCATACCATTTACCATTCCCTAAGGGATATTTCTGCTTACATTGTTGTTGTTTTCCTCTGCCATTAGAACTACAACTCTGTGGGATATAGAGTTGTCTTTCCATCTTATCCATAATACCTAGAACACCCCAAACACTCAATAACTATTAATTAATAAATATGTACATCAGGAGGAAGATCTAGTTTGGTAATGGCTTTCTTTGTTTTGTTTTTATAAAAGAGACACCACAGTATCAAAGGATAGCAAGATTTTGTGAGCAAAATACTGCATGGTGGCACTATAAACCTGGTCAAAAGCTAAATCCTGAGGAAGTCACAGGCCCTGGAGGTGAACCTACTACTGATGTTTTGCTAAGTGGATTTGTAGTCAAATTATCTTCAAAGTATGTATGTTTAGACCCATAGACTAGTGCTGCTCTTGACCTGGGCCAGAGAAATATCACTTTGGCAGTGGCCAATGGTTAATTCAGAGACTGTTCACAGTTGTGAGAGTAAGTGGCTGTTGAGTGCTCAGTAAATCTATAATACCTTCTCCAAGACCCAGAGAACATCATAGAAGAGGAGGCAGAAAGCCTTTAAGAGCTAGAACATGAGGAAGAGTGGTATGAAATGCTGTCCTCTGGACAAGACATGACCATTGTAACCACAAACACATGCAAGCTGTGCTGACCTGCACGAGACATTCCCAAACCAAAACCAAACACATGAGAAGAAGAGGGGGGCTACTGGGAAGAAGGCAGTCAGCAGGAGGGGGTGGGGAAAGAAGGCAATGGGGATGAACATGATCTCAATATCTGTATACAGACAGTGTTTGAAGTTATTAAAAATATGAAAAGAAAAAGGCATTTATCTTTTATTAATGCTGCATTAATATTAAAAGAGATATCCTTGAATCTCTCCTATAAACTAACCATCATGACAGCCACCATGATATCCACAAATTTCAGATACAGTGTATGTATGGTGGTCATCTCCTAATCCCATCTACCTGCTAGCAAAACAAAATTGACTATTTCATAGAGATTTGCCAACTCATGCACTAAGCATACCTAAAAGACTGTGGCCAAGCCTGGAAACATAACTAAAAAATAGTATGATTTAGTAATTTTGTGGTATATTTATGGAAACCTAATCATGGTGGTTTGAAATGATACCAGAAGTGGGATGTTGGCTGTGAAGAACCTGACCAGTGACCAGGTAGGTATTTAGAGAAATGTGGAAGACTTTGGAACTTTGGGCTAGAAAAGCTATTGACTGCTGTAAGCAGAACTTAAATGGCCATTCTATTAGGAGCCTGGGAGAAAGCAGTGGTGAGAAAAATAAGGACATAAGCAGCAATTGGGGTGTTTTGAAAAAGATTCTGGCTGGAGTTTACCCACAGCCCAAATGCTTGCCTGAGGCTAAGTTGAAAAACAATAGACTAATTTCTTTGGCAGAGGATATTTCAAGACAGCCTAATGTAGAAATGGTGGTGTGACTATTAATGGTGAATATTATACAGATCTACAGCAAAAAAGAGCAAATGAGGCAGAAAGAAATACAGAATGCACAGTTTGGATTGGAAAAGTGCAGGATGGAGATTAATGCTGGAGCCAAGGCATGTGCTGAAGGAGAGGATCTCCTTGATACAGAGATTAAAGTGAGATCAAGGAAAAGCCTAGAGGTTTACAAATAAACAATGGAAAGAGTACCTTCAGGGTAAGACCACACCCAGCTAAGCTTCCAACTTTAGAAAGGAAAATATTGAAGGGGTTTTCTACTCCAACAAGTCCAGGGCAGAGAAAAGCTGTGAATGTGGTTGAAGTAGACCAGGTTCCATCCCAAACTTGCAGTCAAACTCAGCAGTTTCATTCACGTGGTGCTGAATTTAGAGGCATAAAATATGAAAGAGTGACGGGCTCATCAGTTCTTCCTTAGTGGTTTCAGAGAGCTGCCAAGGCCAGGCAGAGTGCAGCAGGGGCGTCCCTGCATAAAGAAGGCCCTGATAGGCCATTGTGTGGAGCTGTGAAGGCGAAGCCTGGCTGGTAATAGAGACCCCAAGAAGACATTTGAGATGCCAGAGCTGTGAGATATTTGCCAAGGAGAGCTGCAGGGAGTGGTACCAGCCTAAGAAAGAGATGTCTGTTACATGCAAACCTGGAAGAGCTGAGCCATCTAAGCCCTTTGGAAGTCAAGTCCCAGAAGTCTCATGTGGAGCTACTGGACTTGGTGTTTGCCCTGCTGGTTTTCGGTCTTGTTTTGGTCCAGTATTTCCCCACTATGCCTCTATTCCTCCCTTTTGGGAATGAGAATGTGTATTTGGCTCCACTGTATGTTTGTAATATATAGTTTCTCTTTTGATTTTATAGGAGCTTACAGTTAAGAGATTGGCCTGGGTCTCAGAAGAGACTTTGGACTATAGACTTTTGAATAGTATTGAGATTGGTAAATACTATGGTGACTTTTAAGGTTGGACTAAACACATTTTGCATTTTATATGATCATGAGCCTATGGGGGTCAGGGAGTGGAATGTGGTAGTTTGAATGAGAATGTCTCCCACAGGTTCAAGTATTCAGACATTTTTTTTAATTTATTTTTTTTAACAATTTTTTTAAATTTATTTCTGTATGTGTATGAATGTACTGTCTGCATGCAAGTTTGTGCACCCATGTCATGCAGTGCCTCAGAGGTCAGAAGAGGGTGTCGGATTCCCCTGGAACTGGAGTTCTCCTGGAATTGGAGTTTCAGACGGTTCTCGGCCGCCATGTGGGTGCTGGGGATCGAACCCGGGTCCTCTGTAAGAGCGGTCGGTGCTCTTAACTGCCAGGCCATCTCTCCAGCCCATATTCAGACATTTTATCCCCAGTTGGTGGTGCTGTATTTCCAGGTCTTAGAAGGTGTGACCATGTTGGAGGAAGTACATCACTAGGGCTGGCTTAGAGAGTTCCAAAAGCCTTTCCAGTCTCCAGTCCTTCTGTTTTTTTGTGCCTGCTTGAAAATGTGAACCTTGGCTTTCTGCTCCAGCTTCTGCTACCATGCCTCCCTGCCACAATGGACTCTAATTCCCTGGAACCATCAAGAGTAAGCTCAAATAAACTCTTCCCTTATAAGTTCCCTTGGTCATGGTGGTTCTGTCACAGCAACAGAAAAATGACTAATACACTGATCAAAAATAAATGCCAGAAATAGTTAACATTCCTTAGCCTAGCATGCCCCTTTGGCCAATTGTTCCAGTAAATATTGCATCAGTCGCCTTCAGGTCCTGAAGTAAGTCCCAATACTTCTATGGTTCGGAAAAGATACGTTTATCCTGGAAAGATGTGATAACTCATAAAAGCTGCTTTCATGTTTCTGAGGGACCATGAATCAGAAAAGGGGTAGCTTTATCTTGTGTCTAATTCTAACCTCCAGAAAAGCTTAATAGGAGAAAAATGGTAACAAAATAAAAGAGCACTGAAGGAAGAGTCATCCAACCCGAGTTCTACATGTCATCTGATGTTTGGTACTAACCAGTATGCTTGAGCAGGCCAATTCCCTCTCTGCTCCATTCCAGGGTTTCAGTTTTCCCAACTGTAAAGAGAAATAACTGCCTTACACCTTTGATGGAAAAAGAGCGTCACAAAGTTATTCACAGACCATGTTACAGGATCAAAACTTTCTAACACTTTCGTTATTACTGTGGTGGCTTAAATGAGTGTCTACCGGAGGTTCCAAGTACTAGAACATGTGGTCCTCAGTTCCTTGCACTGCTTGGGGAGGGTCATGGAACCTTTAGGAGGTGTGACTATGCTGGAGGAATCACATCACTGGGTGTGGGGTTTGAGAGTATATAACCACTCCCACTTCCAGTCTAGTTCTTTCTGCCTCCTATGCCTGCTTGAAGACGTGTTCGCTCAGCTTTCTGCTCCAGCCATCTCCTGCTACCATGCCTCCCCTGCCACTGGAGACACTTACCTCTTTGGAAGCACTAGCCAAATAAATTCTTAATTCTATAAGTTGCCTTGGTCATTGTGTTTTATCACAGCAAAGGAGAAAAGTAACTAATAAAGAGGTTGCTACCAGAAACAGGGTGTTGGTTTAAAGGGCCTGACCATGTAGGGATTTGGAGAAAGGTATAAGATTTTGCAACTTTGGATTAGAAAAACAGTTCGATGTTGTAATCAGAGCTTCCAGGCTCTACTAGGAGTCTGGAAGGAAGTAGTGCTGAAAGCAAAGTAGTTCCACAGGGAAATAAAGACATAAGCAGCAACTGAGATTGTCTGGGAAAGCATTTGGCTGTAGTCCACCCACAAGAGTGTGCTTGAAGCTAAATTGGAAAAGTAAATTTTTTGGCGGAGAAAATTTCAAGATAGTCTAATACTGAACTGGTGGTGTAGTAATCAGTGGTGAATATTATGGAGATCCACAATGAAAAAGAGCAAGTAAGTGCAAAATATATTTGGGGAGAAAAAGAACGCTAGGAAGCTTAATGTTGGAGCCAAGACCTATGCTGAAGCAGAGGCTCTCTTTGATAAAGGAGATTAGAACATTTAAGGAGAGGTTTCCAGATTTGAATTTAAACACTAGAAAGAGTACCCTTAGGGAAAGGCTTTACCAAATAGTAGGGAAAAAAAACCACAGGCGCTTTCTCCTAGAAAATTGAAACTCACAAAAGCTGCTGGTAATGCAGTTAAAGTGGGCCAAGGTCCATCCCAAACTGGCAGCCAAACTGGCAGTGTACATGTGGTGGTGATTTTAGAGGCATGAAAGATGCAAAAGGAAAGGGGTCATCCATTCTCCCACCACGGTTTCAGAGACTGCCAAGACCAGGCAGTCAGTATGCAGCAGGGACATCCCTGCATAAAGAAAGCCCTGACAGGCCGTTGTCTGAAGAGCTGAGGGTGAAGCCTGGTTGACAGTAGAAACCCGAAGACATAGAAGACGTGAAAATCATGAGACATCTGCCAAGGATAGCTGCATACAGGGAGAGGCACCAGTCCAAGAGAGAGATGCATGCTGAATGCAGCAAAGCTGGAGGGGCGGAGCCATCTGAGACCTTTAGATGTAAAGTCCCAGAAGTCAGACCTACATGTACTGGATTTGGTGCTTGCTCTGCTGGCTTTGGTTCTCCTTTGGTAAAGTATCTTCTTAGTGAGCCCCACTCCTCCCTTTGGGAATGAGAATGCTTCTTCGGTTCTACTGTGTGCTAGAAATATGTAATTTGTGTTTTTAAAAAACTGCATGTCTATAGCCGGGCGTGGTGGCGCACGCCTTTAATCCTAGCACTTGGGAGGCAGAGGCAGGCAGATCTTTGTGAGTTCAAGGCCAGCCTGGTCTACAGAGAAAGTTTCAGGACAGCTGGGGCTACAGAGAGACCCTGTCTCGAAAAGACAAAAAAAAAAAAGTGCACGTCTGTAAGTGAACTCATGTTGTACAATGTGGTCAGTGGAGGGGCTTTGGATCCCCTGAAACTGGATTTATGAGACAAGATTTCCCTGTAGCCACAGCTGGCATGGAACTCTCTATGTAGATCAGGATGGCCTCAAAATCACAGAGATACACCTCTCTCTGCCTTCCAAGAGCCAGGATTATAGTTGAGCACCACCACACCCATAATTTGTCTTTTGATTTTACAGGAGATTATGTAAAGAGAAGAGACTTTGGATTGACATATGGTAAGATATAGTTCAACACCAACACTTATCTTCAAGCAATTGATGCATACAGGCAAAGATGTTACAAAAGGGTTAAAAGCTAGGATGGGAAATACAGTCAAGAAGCACCAGGGAGAAGGGTATTATAACCAAAGCAAAATTGGAAGGAGGAAGGACAGAAAGGCCAACTGCCCAAGAGCAGACTCCGGGCATGGGGATATGCTAACATCATCTCAGCAATTTCCTGTAATGCAGGGGACAGACTCTGCCATTTCTTTGCAGGAAATCTTGTGACCTAGGCTGTCATGCATCCTGTGGTATGTTAACCTTCACACCAGATGTTTGGTCCCAGCTCTTCAGAGGATTACCTGTTGAGAACACACAGGGATCAGCTAATTCAGGATGCCTCCTACCGTGGCCACAATAGGCCTGATATGCTCCTGTAGAAACTACAGAAGCCTTAATTGTGTTGAACAGACCAAGGCAGCCTATTAGAAAATAAATGTCAGTTATGGAGAGATGGGAGAAGATAATTGAAAAGAAAAGAATTTGATAATGCCATAATGAAACTGAATACTGCGTATGCAAATTTTAAAACAAAGAACAGGATTTTCTTTAAAAAACTAGTAGCAGCAAGGGGTCTTTCTGAGAAATGGAATCACCTTACCATGGTCTATAATGCTTGTATCAATCACATGTTGATTTGGAAATCTAAAGAAGAAAATATCTGCTGAAATCTTCTTTTATGTGACTTGACTTTTTCAACATTCTGCACTGATTTTGTGGTATGGGAGCAGTTTTAATTCATGTCTCTTCTCAAGCAATGGCTTGGATATATAAAAGATATATTTATACAATGTGGTAAAGTATGAACTCTATAGCCAGATCATTTCTTTTCTTTCTTTCTTTCTTTCTTTTTTTTTTTTTTTTTTGGTCTTTTCGAGACAAGGTCTCCCTGTAGCCCCAGCTGTCCTGGAACTTGCTCTAGACCAGGCTGGCCTTGAACTCACAAAGATGAGCCTGCCTCTGCCTCCCAAGTGCTAGGATTAAAGGCGTGCACCACCACGCCTGGCCAGACCATTTGTGAGGACCTCTCGAGCCTATTGCTTGTTGACTGCATAACTTCAGACAAACGACCTTAAGATGTCTGTGCTTTAGTTTCCACATTTATGAAATGAGAAAAAAAAATACTAACTTGTCTCAAAGGGCTAAATGAAAAATTCTTCAAGTAACTGTTCAGTGGGTACAAGGTACCACAATTATTGTGGTTAATATCACCATCATTTTTATTTTGCTAAGAATAAATTGTTTTATTTGTTATTAATTTTTACTACTAAAGGAATCTACTGGTAGACCAAAGAGAACATAAAGCCTGGCTTCTTCGAGATCTTTTTCAGTATGCAAAAATATTTCTATCTAATGTCCTGGGATCAGCCCAGACTCCTTGTCCTCTAGGGTAAATTCTGTCTTTTGCAAGTCTCATCATCCTCACCTCCCTTACAAGTAACAGAACTCAGCTCTGTCAAGACCCTTAAGTGTCTTCTGACATTCATATAACACAACCGCAGGAACCTCACTGGCTCCTCACTATCTGTGTGACTAATCCAAAGTGCGGCCTGGCTTTCTAGTGCCCAGTTCACACAGCACTCTTACAGTGACAGTGTTTACATAACACCTCACTCCCCCCGCTGAGGTCCCTTAGAAGCACTGCTGTTTCCCATTAGAGTACCTTTTCTTTCTTGTAGATTCTCGAAGTAGTCTAAAGTATTGTATATCAGAGTCCTCATCACACTGCATGGGGGTGTCTTCTCTCTTTCTTAAGTGAAAACTTAACATGTTTTAACATATTAACATTCATAGTAAAGTGCTTGTTATAATTTTTTTTTCAAATGGATCAGTAAGTTTCTGTGCCCAGGAAAACCTTAGCAGTTGTTCCAAATACTAAACAGACCAACATTCCCATCTGTCAAGGCTCCAAAAACCTATCAACATGTGGACTACAAAGGGAGGTAAGCAAGATAAATGTGTGAAGCTTATCGACTCCAATAACTATTAATTAGCATACAATATTATGAGAAATGAATTTGCATTTTTCTGGTATTGTCACATTTTCTGCCTGATAAATGGTGCCCTCAGGCATTGGTCCTGCTGTCACTAATTGAAATGTGTTTTCCTGATATTCAGCTTCAGTTGTTTTGTTGATTCATGTAGCACCTTGCTTAATTAAATAAAGCAAGCACTCGGTTACATAAGAGCACCAAATCTCCAGTAGGTAATTCAGGAGGCCATTGTGGAAGGAGCCAATCAACACTAGATAATACAAAATGACTGAGTGTACTGGCGGCACCCGTTGCAATAGAAAAATTCATATTGTTGTCCTCCTTGATAGCTGCCTGGAGCCATATGGCGGTGTAGTTATATTTTACATTTGGGTATTCTCTGGGTACACTGTAGAGAAAAACATTAGCAAGAACAAAATTTTCCATGTGGGGATGAAACAGCACAAATAAACCAATTAATCAAGTCCCCAAAATGCAGTGAAATGATCAACTCCCTTGACATTTCTAATTATCTAATTATTATAGACATTATGTTCGTCTCTCCAAAATATTGAGAGTAGCTTTTGTCTTCAAGACTTTATGACCTCAAAGTAGTGATTCCAGAGATAGAAAAGGTACTGATAGAACAGATTATAGACATTCAGATCAGAGGTCCTCCATCCTCGGTGACTCTCCTGTCTTGCTTAACCTCTCTAAGCCTTCTCTGTGTGATTAAAGAAAGCCTTGCTCCTCCTCCACAAACTGTGTACATCCAATTCACTGTCAGCCACTCAAAGTGAATTCAAAATGGATAGAGAAAAAGCATATGCCAGGCACTCTACAAGCCACTCAGGATGCAAATCGGTAAGCTGTACCTTCTCTCAGGTTTCTCTCAGCCAAGTGGAAATCTAGTCAGGCCTGTCCTGCTTCCCCCTAGCAGTTAGTCCTGGCTCCATGGATAATTTTGGTGTTTGCTGTATGGCATACATTCTCACACACATATACTTCTTATTAGACCATTAGTTCTTGGAAGCAGAAGCTGCATCATGTTCACAAGTTACATCCCTCTCTGATTCCCTCTAACATTTCTGATTTTTATCTCCAGTTACTTTCCAGTCAGTCACATTGATTTCTACCCTGGTTCTCAATATTCCAAGGAAACACGTCTCAGGTTTTTGCACTTGCTGTCCCTCTGCCATATCTGCATTGTTAGCTCTCTTCATCTATCAGCTTTTGTTCAACTGCCCCTTCTTAGTGAAACCTCTGATAATTTCTTAACATTGCAAATCCTGAACCACAGCATAGTCTGCTACATCTTATTGATCTCCATACTATACATCACTCCCACCATCTAAATGTCTGTCATCTTCTTCGTGATCTGTCTCACCAATAAGAAGGTTCAGGAAGATGGAAGCATTCACATTTGTATGAGTGTATATACACTCTTAATTAGATGCTACTGGATATGTAATAGAGAATTGATAAATAGCTGATGAATAAACTGTAGGAGCACCCAAAACAGTATAATATAATCTATGCTCTCAGAAAGATTAAAAATGATGGTTTTACAGACAAAACTGGTGGGGAGTATTTTGACTGGTCATCGGTTCTCTTCTTCCTTCTGATCAGTGGCCAGGATTCCTTAAGAAACACTGTCTTTGGTGGTGTCAAGTCACTGGGGATGGTAAACTAGGTCCCTGGCCTCTTCCTACAACAATCAAAGAGCAGAACCTTCCACTCATGGCCTTGTATGGTTGACCAGAGCCCATCACATAGACTCTTTCCATTTATATCCCAAGCAATAGCAGAAGCGACCAGCCGTAGTCTCATTTTGGTAGTGGCTAGCTCATCAGCCTACTCCTAACAGGACACCATCCATGCACTTCCTCGTTCCCTGTCCTGCTATCTTCCTCAATTCCTATCCAGGTCCAGTGCTGGCTCTCCAGCTCACTGGGAGCTCTGGTGAATCCAGTGAGCTTTCCATTACCTCTCACTAATTCTCTCTATATATTTAAGTTAACCAAATCTACATATGCTATTTATACCCCCAGATCCTGACAACACAACATGGAAGAGAGACTATGTCAGAGCAATACTTATTAAGTGCCAAGTAAGTGTATTCAGTTGAGAGGAGGATGTGAGTGCCACCAGCTCCATGAAGAGCTGGATCAGTTCTTTGTAGTAGCCAGTATGCTGAGAATTACACATGTGCAGAGCTTGTCCCTCATCAACCTAACCTGTCCTAGGCAGGTGAGACCATACAAGTAGTGTTGCAGACCTGGGCCAGTCACAAGCGGGAATGCGAACAGTACATAACCCCTAACCTTGCCCCCAATAAACGAGTTTGAGACAGCTCACCCTCTGTCTTAGTTCACCCGACTCCCAGGGTCTGTGTCTTGACTCTGTGCCTCTTACCCCCTTTCCTTTGGTCGGACCCTGAAATTCCCCAGCAGGCCTGGGGGTTGTCTACAGTTCTTGTCTTTCAAAATTGGACAAGATGATCTGGATATGCAGAAAGGCATGAGGCTCCAAGGTAAAGAGAATAATACCACTCGCTGTAGCCAGGCCCTCTACAGGGCACCATCCTCAAGATTCCCTGACAGCTTAGAACAAGGCAAGATCATAGTATGGCTTCAAGAGCATTTTGGCAAGACTGAGATATAAGACCAGATGAAGAACAAAAGACTAGTTCATTTGGGAGTTGAATAAAATTGTAGATTAAGTATGAGGTAAGACAGGTTAACACCTACCATTAAATCCTCAGTCTACGACTCCTCACTTCTATGATTCAGAAGAGAAGGTGAAGCTAGCAACAAAAATATTGTTAGAATTGCAAATCTGAATATGAAATAGTGAGTTTACACTTCAAGTAAATTAATGCATTTACATATATTAAATACATTGTCATTTGAATATTACCCTTTTTACATGTTGGTTTTCTTGAGATCTATCAAACCCCTGTGCTATTACTAGGTGTTGGGATTATGAGGTAAATATGAAAGAATGATTATTCTTTTGCTTTTTTTATTACTCAATCACTTAAAAGAAGATATAGATTCCCCAGTGTTTTGTTGGTGACTAGGATGAATTAACTTGGAATAAAGTGGAGCCTGGGAACCTTGGAAGGCAGCTGAGACTATGATAAGGGGTGAGAAGCTAAAAACAGTACCTCACAAAACCCTGCCAGAGGAACACTGCCATTGACAAAGACCAGCTGGCCCTGGAGCTCCTTGTTCCGAGGTTGATACATCATGGTCAGTGACCTTCAAGTTGATATTTGCCTTACACGGGTTCCTTTGTGTAAAGCCTCTTCCAACTTCTCTGTAGAAAAGGTCATAGGTCTCTTTTTTTCAAGCTTTCTTTTGGAATGTTGCCCCTGCACGGCCTTCTAACAGTTGCCAACTTTTTGTCTATATAAACCTGAATCCTTGGGAAGATAAACTGATGTTCTGCAAGAAAGAGTCAGCCCAGGCATGAGTCATTGTCACCCTGTGCTGCTCTGATCTTGGCTCCTGGGGAGGGGGCTTCTATTTACAAATAGCAGAAGCCTCCTGCAGTATATTAATTGCTTTCTATCGCTGTGATAAAACACCATGATCAGGGCATATAAAGAGAATGTTATTTGGGCTTTCAGTGCCAGAAGGATATGCGTCCCTCATGGCAGGGAGGCATCGCAGGAGAAAACCAGAGTAGAAAGTTCACATCTTCAAGCAACTGCAGGAAGCAGAGAGAGCAAGCTGGGAGTGGGGCAGGGATGTGAACTCTTGAAGCCCACCCCTCCTGACTTCCTTCCTCCAGCTGGGCTACACTTCCTACAGGTTCCATGACACTCTCCAGACAGTGCCACCAACTGATGAAGTGTTCAGATACCTGAGCCTATGGGGAATACTTATTCAAACCACCACTGCCACTGTGAGTTATAGTTTTCATTTTTAATAACCTTTCCAGTTTCTCGATTTGAGAGTATATTTTCCACTTAGCCTTCTAATGTTCATAAAGAAATGAGGAAGTGGCTGGAAAAGGGCTCACTGGGTAAGAGTGCATGCTGTGCAAGCATGGGGGCCTCAGTTTGAATCCCCAACGTCGACATTAACAGCAACCCATGCTTCTGTATGCCAGTAACCCAAGTGTTTGGAGGTGAAATAGGAAGATCTTGAGGACTTGCTAGCTGGGTAGCAAGTCCCAGTTCTATAACAGACCAGGAAGACAGTGATGCAGAACGATGCCTGACATCTTCTTTTGCTCTCCACCTTTGCATATGCAGATGTGCATGCATGTAATACACACATAGCTTTTTTAAAGAAATGAGGTAAATAAATTTCAAATCATCTTAAGGTCTTTTTATGTTACTTGATTAAAGGTATACACCACAGACTGCTAGAAAGTCTAAAAGCAAATTGTTTACACAAGTATTTAAATATTTACTTAGTCTGTGTCAAAAGTGTTAGCAGATGAATGCTTTCTATAGTGGAGGTGGATGTGGAAAAGAAAGCACTGATGAACTTTCTTTACTTACTCTCCACTTAAGATGGTATCTTTAAGATAGTGCAGCTCAAAATGGTCCCATAAATTCATTTCTACTGTGTTAAGATAAAAACTGTCTCAACACATCTTGAAAGGCAAGTAGTTTTGACTCAGGCAGGTAGTCAGCTGAAGTCATTAAGGAATAGGTTTGAACAATACATAACCAAAAATATACAGCAAAGGAAACTGCATTTAACAGAACTCCTCCAGATGTTCCTAACATCAGCTGCGTGCAACCATGGCCACCCAACTGGGCACTTTTATAAGCTTCTGAGAAACTTACCAAGGTTATAAGGAAAGAATGACGCATGCCATCCATTCCATGTGGCCGGGGAGGGGGGTGAATTCTGTAAAGTACACATTCTCACTCACTGAGCAATTTATCTAATGGACATTTCAAAGAATGTACCCAGCTTTGCATTTTCTGACTGACTCTAAGATTTGCCCCTATCCATCATTTGTCAAATGTAGTTTTAGTCATGACTTTTACAAAAATGATTTTCCATTGAACAAAGAATAAGTTAGAACCTGCAAGGGTCTCTGAGGTCCCAGAAACAGAGGGCTGTGTAGTCTCCTAGAAGCATGGTCTATGTTCATTCATGAAAGGTGGATCTGGGAGAGTTATGTAGAAGATGAGGAGGGTGAGATTTCCTGTCTTCATCAGCCTTCACCACAGAGGCCATGTAACATAATGGTTACAGGTATAAGTACGTAAGCCTCTAGAGCTTAATTCTGATCTCGACTGACACTGGAACAAATTTGGGGACTCTTTTCTTAGAAATTGTATTGTTTCTAATAGGACATAAAGATGGTACTAGTACACTAATGTAATTTCTCAATAAACATTAACAATAGTTGGCCTTTAAGGAGATGATGCTAGATGGGCTGACCAGGCTCCAGGGATGAACTCACACACAGGGACATGTGGAGACACATACTTGACTCAATAGGCCTTAGCATATATGACAGATGCATGAAGCCCAGTGGAGGGGATATGGGACAGACAGATAGCAGATAGGGTCTAAATATGATTAAGCCATATTGTATGAAATGTACAAAAATTCAACAAAAATAGTAAAAAAAATTAGCAATAACTATTATTAATAAAATACAAGTGTCTGTGCTTCATCATAAATACAAGACTCACAGAATTTTAGATGTCATATAGTCCTGTTTTATCACTCAATTAATAAGGAAAGTGTAGCCCAGAGAAACAAAATGGCTGAATCAAGAAGTATAGGTAAGTTCCTGAGAAGCCACCCGGCCACACAAAGCCGGTGTTTCCTGATGCCTGGGGTAACAGGAATACCACCAGACCACAAGCTGATGAGCTAGAGCCACAGGTTTGTTTTACTAAATACATTTTATGTAGCAAGCATGCATTAAACATTCTCCTGTTATCAGCTGGGCATGGTCATAAACAATTATAATCCCAGCATTTGGGAGGTAGGGGCAGGAGGATCAGGAGTCACCCTCATTTCTACAGTGAGTTCAAGGCCAGCTCTGGCTACATGAGACCCTCTCACACAAAAAGTAGCATTAATAAAAATCTCCTATGCTAAAAATTTCAGATACCTCTTTTTCCTTTCTTCCAACTTTATTACCACATACAGGAGCCCATGCCTTCAAGTCATGTTCTCTCTACCTTATCCCCATCAAATCCTGTTATTTTCTTACCGATGCAAATCACTGACATTACCTGTACAAGTATGTTATATGATAAATACATAAAATACTCAAAACAAAAAATAAAAGGAATTAACCCTGAATATAGCAAATTTCCATCAAAGAGAAAATGTTTTTTGGAAGAGCATTCTCCAGGCACCTCTTAAACAGCCAGTACACAATAATCAATCTGCTTAAAAGGACTTATGCAAGACACCTGGCGTCAAGGGAAAAAATGGCTAAATGTCACCTGTGGGATATTTGTAACAACCTCAAGAAGTCATCCACTACAGCCTGGCAAATTTTGAAATGTCAAAATGTTTTCTATCAAGTACTTTTGTCAATAACCACAGGATCTTTATATACTTTTAAAGATCAGTTCAAAGTGGCATGCTCAGACAAGGTACAGTTCATTATAAAAGAAACTATAATAAAATAAGTTATAAACACATTAAAATTTAAAATATACTGTACAGAAATTATTTTTATGATAGTCATGGAGGTATAGGTCAAACCTATTTTCCACAGGAGACAAGTTTCTGTATAACATTTATAAAAGCATGTGGTATGCTGATTCAAAGAGGAAAAAACTGTTTTCTAGTCAAATTATTTGCAATGTTTTATAAATATTCTTGAGTAGTGAAGTAAATGTGAGGAATATTATCTCAGCAGTCAGCCATGATGAAAGGGTAGGGCATCCCAGCCTACTTGGGAAGAATGGTGTAAGAATGACAGAGAGGCTCAGAGTCCAAGCCATGGTCATCCTTGTGGCCCCAGGGGGCAGTTCATCCGTTGTAAGGGTGGAGACCCGGTGAACCATGACAGCAAAACTGCAGGTGCAGGTCCTGTCCAGGCACAGGAAAAGTATGCTGAGTTCAAGTAAAAGAGTTAGTCTAGATCCTTCAGGGAACGCACTGAATATTCAAGCAGAAAAGCTAAGTGGATTCCCCAGTACCATCTGAGGCCCCGTGAGCAGCTCTCCTCTTCCTCAGCAGCTCTTACCACAATTAATCATCTATTTTCTTTTCTCACAGATTTTTCCAACACTATTTAGAAAAGAAACAGAGGAAAATGGCTTCCCCCATCACCTTGGACCTCTAAATAACCATTCTAACCATTCTCTACTTGAACAGCAACATATGTTGTGTCAGAAATGTGTAGTGAGAGTTGAAAGACACAGTGAAGTCTGGCAATGAGAAACTACTACCAATGCAGTGTGCTAAAAGTCTATAAGATAGGGCTGGGGGTATGGTGTAGCAGGTAAAAGTACCTTCTGCAAAAGCATGAAGACATGAGTTCAAATCCCCAGTGCCCATATAAAACTCTGGATATGTGTGTTCTGTGGAACAGAGACAGGAGGACTGATCACTAGGACCTGCTGGGTGCCCTAGCACCAGGTTCAGTGATGGACTCTATCTTAAGGAACTAAGGCAGAGAATGATCAAGCAAGGACTCATGTCCTCTTCTGCCCAACACTTGCACACAGGGGTATACGTGTGCATGTACATACACACATAAATATACATTACACAAAAGAAACATTTATGGATGCTCTGATACACCTCACATATTTCTATGCAATGTTACATGATTCAAAAAATTGTTACGATTTATGGCCAAGAGCTGTATTTCAAACCAATTAATGAACTTGCCTAATATCACACAATTATTTTTCTGGAAGAGTTGAGACTTAAAACCACACCCAAGAGTATTTGGGGAATACAAAACAGACTAAATAGGCTTTAAAAAGAAACACACAGACAAAAGAGGACATGAAGGTTTTAGGGGGTTCTGGGAGGTGGGGGGCTGTACCTGAAAGGTTATGTTAGGTAACTATAGTCAAAATATATTGTACCACCGAGTCATCTTTCCAGCCTGAATTGAATAAAATTCTTAATCAATAAAATATTTTAAAATGTAAAACTATCACCATTCCCTATCTCAATGTAGCTTCTTGCACAAACAGTGGCTACCTGACCTTTGAAATATAAAAAAAATAAGCTGGAGGTATGAGGCTGCCCTGGCTGAAGAATTATTGGTAGTTAATGGTTTCAGAAATAAGGAAGGGTCATTTTTCTCCAGAGGTGTGGCCACTGGTAAGTTGCCTATGATCTAGGAAATAACTACATGACCATGCAGCACATACAACAACACATGACCGTGCAGCACATACAATAACTTCATGACCATGCAGCACATACAATAACTACATGACCATGCAGCACATATAACTACATGATCATGCAACACATATAAAAACTACATGACCATGCAACACATACAATAACTTCATGGCCATGCAGCACATATAATAACTACATGACCATGGAGCACAAGCAAGCAACCCTAATTAAACGCAGTGTATTATATTAAAAAAGACATGAACATAGCAGGAAGACATGTGGGGTGAAATGAGTTCAGAGAGAGCAGGAGGGAGATAAAAGAGAGGAATGGAGGTGATATAACTGAAGATTGCCAACTGATAACTACTGGAAGAGAGAGAGTTAGTTAACTTTAAGGGTGTGCTAGATTGGTTAGCCAGGCTCCAGCAGATAGACATACACAGAAAGACATTTGGGGAAACAAACTTGACTTGATAGGCCTTAATATATATGACAGAGTACATGAAATCCAGCAGGGGGTTATAAGAGGGATGCAGACAGAAGGGGCCTAAATATGATCAAAATATACTGTATAAAATTTTCAAGGTGGGCTGGAGAGATGGCCTAGTAGTTAAGAGCACTGACTGTTTTGCAGAGGAACTGGGTTCAATTGGTGACTAACAACTGTCCTTAGCTCCAGTTCCAGGGGATCTAATGCCCTCTTCTGACCTCCACCAGAATTTTATGACATGGGTGCACTTACACACATGCAGGTAAAACACTCACACACATAAAACAAAAATAATATTTTTTAATTCTCAAGAATTCAATTAAAGAAAATTTAAAAAATACATTATATATTTTTTCCTTTTTGTTATTAAATTTTTCCCATTCATCTTACATCATTTCTCAATCCAATTTAGTCATTTCCCTTTCCATGCCCCCCACCCCACCTGAGTTCATGCATTCTGCCATACATGTCTTGTGTCTTGCATCTTGTTCTGAGTCTTTCCAGAGTTTTGTTTTCTTTCAAAGCAGAGGCTTATTGTTTTGGGGAGAACTTCACTGTTTCAGTCTTTGTTTTTCCAGTTCTTTTGTTGTTGTTGTTGTCCAATTTGTATTGCATATAGTGTGTGTGTGTGTAAATACAAACATACACATATCACTTGAATTGGAGGATTTTCATTATGTATTTTAAATATATTATATATATTATATACATGTATGAAATTGTTAAAGAATAAAGACAATTGTCTTTTTTTTTAAACACAAAAGAAAATACGTTGGTGGAATGGATAATTTTATATGAGTTTTCCATGGCTGACAGCCATGGCACCCCTTTGCAGAGGATTAGAAACCAACGTTGGTTAAGTTAAAGAAAGAATTTCAACTCATCATACTTTTTTTTTTTTTTTTGTCTTTCTGAGACAGGGTCTCATTGTAGTCCCAGCTGGCCTGGAACTTGCTATGCAGATCAGCCTGCCTCTGCCTGCTGGAGTCCTGGAATTAAAGGCGTGTGCCACCATGCCTGGCTTCACCCACTTTATATTTCTTGATATTGGAATATTGCCTACATAGATATTCACGTTATATCATATAATTATGTATTTTATTATGCTTCACATTTATATAAGAGATGGGTGTACTTACATACATGCAGGTAACACACTCATACACATTAAATAAAATAATAAATTGGCAAAAATAATTTTTAAAAGAGATAGAAGCAATATAGAAATCTTTCTCAGATAAATAAGACTGAATTTATCAGTACTAAGATCACCAATTTAATTGATTTGAGGAATGAAATCACTCAAAATGAAAACAGCGGAGGAAAACAAATTACAATGCCACATTAAAATGTTATGTCATATTTTCTCATCTGTATTCTGATGAAAATACATAAACCAACTGGTTTAAAGTCCATCTATACTTTAAATTGATTTTGCCTTGATTATTTCAATCCACATACACAACTTTAATGTTAAGCTGTTACTTGTATTGAGATTTCTTTGAAGCTGACCCAAAAGTGGTAAAAATGTCACCTTTATAAAGCAAAATGCTATTTTTATTTACATTTTTTAAATCTAATGACAAAATTCCTAATAGTGATGACCACACATACTTAATGTACAATGTTAAGGGAAAATAAAAATTCTAGGCTTTTCCCTTACTGCAACAATAATCTAGCAGCTAACTTAAAACTCTTTTTGAAAATAGAAAGGAACTAAATTCTGTAACTATTACATGTCACACTTTTTGCTTTCATTGATAGTCATTTTATATATATATATATATATATACACATTTAGCCACCCATGTGGTTGCTGGGGATCGGACCTGGGTCCTCTGCAGAGGCGTCGGTGCTCTTAGCCACTTAGGACCATCTCTCCAGCCCAAGATTTGCAGTTTAAAAGGTATACTTAAAAATAAATAACATTATATTTATAGCGAGATATTCAGTAGAGATTTATACAGAATACAAAATAAACCATATATAAGTTAATGGATTGATTTCTCTGAAGTTCATAAGTCCAGTCATATAGCTTTAAGGAGCAAAGTGTATATTGGGTAAAATTTATTTGGCAGGTACTCAACTCTGCCCAAGCTTTATCCACATTTATAGGATATTTAAGGCTTAGTGACATGTTTAGATTAGTTAAATTTGGTTGTAGGTTTCAGTGAAAATGGTAATACATTTGAACTACATTGGGAAATATAAAATTTATGTTTTTTTTTATAATTTGTATTGAACTTCGAACAATAACTTTGGGGTTAAGGTACACAAATGTCTCTATATTTTCTGAGTTATACAACATCATATTATAACACTTTCTTTTATTGTGGACAATTTAAAGGAATTAAGTTTAAAATTTACTTCCCAAATAAACAGTAAAAGTCAGGATAAACAGTTTGGGTAAATTTAATGAAAATTTATGCCTTGGCTCCTGTTTATGGGTATGTGTAATACAACTTAGGCATCTATAGGTCAAAACATAAAAATTAAAAAAACAAAAAGAGGGAGGTGGGGGTGTATCCCTTCTGGGATACAAATGAAAACTCGTGTGTTCCAATCCTATTGATAAATTTTCAATTTTGAGATCTTGAAAACTAACAATGGGAGGAGAAATGTATTTACCACAGGTAAAAGTCCCAATCTAAATGCCTGAAAACATACAACTTATGGCTTGCAGGATGGGCTGGAATGCCAGCAGAGAGGCTGGACCCCATCTGAACATTAAAGAAAGTGGAACCTCGGGCTGCCTTAGTCACAGACACTGAGCATCTCTTGAATTCTATTGGGGTTAACTGTTTATAATGGGCCCTAATGAAGTTTACCTCCAGATACTTTGAGAAAAAACAACTTCCTATCTCCTCCCCTTTATAGGAAAAAGAAAAACATGTGTATGAATCATTCCTAAACGTAAATAGAGCCAACTGTTTATAGTGGTAATTTCTTTATAAAACAGGTTAACTACCCTTTTTTAATTGACTGATAGTCATAGGAACTGGAAGTGAAAGGATAATTCTCTACTCAGAGCCAAATTCAATAGTAAAGTCTCTAAGTGTGTAATTAAGCAAAATATATAGTACAGGAAAGCTCTGACATCAGCAATGAAATTATTCTGCCTAGGGATGTTGACTAGGGGATTCAAACCCCCCAAAATTATAAAGGCCTTTTGCCTATAAGTGGGATATCTATGCAAGGAGAGAGAGCAGTAAGATCCCTGTTGTAAGACCTGTGTGTGAGATGAAAAAATGTTTATGAGATGTCCTTGCTAAGTACAACTGGCCTCCTGAAATGCCCAGAGAGCTGCTACAAAAGGCCACTAAGCAATACAGCAAAGTATTGGTCTCCTTGAGGACAAGCAAGACTCCTCCATCAGTATCAGCTACACCTCAACTGCCTGGAGATACTGTGCAACAGTGGCAGCCACGTGTCTGTATATATCCCAAACCTAATTGGCTATTAGCTCTCTCCTTGGAGGAATAACCACAGCGGATGCCACAAGCTTTTGTCCTCTAGTGGTTAGAGAGTTATAAAGCCACCAATAAGAACTTGTCACCCTTTATAGAGAAACCCACGTTTGTGGATTCAGCAACCATCCAAGCATCTGTGTCATGCTCTACAGCTTAGCTTGCCATAATAATTTGTACTGCTAAATGCCTGTACATCCAATTGCTTGTGTTTTTAGTATGACTAAAAGGTATCAATGGATAAGCTGTCAACCCATGAAGGAAACAACTGAACAGACGAGAGTCCAAAAAATGACATTCCAGAGAAAATGTGACTGTTTTTGCTTCTCACCCACTTGTGCCCCTTTCCCCAAAGCCTAGGGAACAAATTGGCAGATGGAGGCGTGGTAGATTGTAAGGGCTCGGAGAGATTGGGGTGATCATGAGACTACAGCAATACAGACTTGGACATCCTAAATGATCA